>OY747708.1:272500-545000 GCA_963556495.2 Valencia hispanica | reverse complement strand
AACAACATTTTGCTAAACTTCTCAAGCAGAGAAACCTCAGGGTCCAGGATTTGCAGAACCTGCTGATAAGCCTCAGATGTCCAGATCATTGAACCTTTAGAGCCAGGGTCAGGGATCACAGATTTAAAGCACATTACCCTCATTTTGTAGATACCCTCATACCAAATCCTTCGTATTATGTTGCCCATAAGCAACCTGGCAGTCATATTCAGTAAATTAGGTTTTTTATTTCACTGGTTTCAAGTGAAACCCGTTATATAGATTGACCACACCCAGACTGGTTTTCAAGCTTTTATTCCTGTTATTTAAGGTGATTTTCTGCCTACATTTGATCATTAGAATATTACATCAGACCAATAAAAAATATGTTCAGTGCTGAAATGTGGGTACTAGAAGGTTGTTATTTTATATTTTGTGAATTGGAGTCTTCATATTTCCAGGATGTAGACTCAGCCTACCTGGTCAAGGCAGACCTGGAGGACAAGGTTGGAGCTCTGACCGATGAAATCAACTTCCTTCGCAGTGTCTATGAGGAGGTACTGACTGGTTTAATGTCTGTTTGTGGTCTGAACTTACTTTCCTGATAAAACCTTCTCTTTTCATGAGTTCATTATTCTGTCCTTGTGTTGAGACTCCTCATAGGAGTCGACCTCTAAGGTTAACTGTCAGTAGGCGGTATTTTATCCAGCTAGCAGCAGTGCTCTGTTTGTTCAAAGCTTCTTCTGAGCTTCTATCACTCAGGACAAATCAAGAAAATAATGACATGCCATCCCTTACTTAACCACACAATGTAAACCACTTCTCCACTGTAACTTGGCTCAGAATGCATGTTGTTGTCTGCGCCAGGAGCTGCGTGAGCTGCAGGCCAGCATCAGAGACACGTCCGTGGTGGTGCAGATGGACAACAGCCGCAGCCTCAACATGGAGCAGATAGTAGCTGAGGTCAAAGCCCAGTATGAGGAGATCGCAGCTCGCAGCAGAGAGGAAGCAGAGGCCTGGTACAAGAACAAGGTAGAAGCCTTGTCATTGGTATTGCCATTTAAAACATTGTCAATGTTTGACGGTGACAACGGGACAGGTTGTATGAATGTTTCCAGTTTGATCAGATGTCAGTGCAAGCCAGTCAGTTTGGAGACGAGCTTCGCCTCGTGAAGGGTGAGATTGCCGAGGTCAACCGACTGATCAGCCGTCTGCAGAGCGAGATAGAGGCTGTGAAAGCTCAGGTGTGGCTACAAGCTACTATTTATCCAGATATAACATGATTAAAATCCATTACTGATTGTATTGGTGTTTCCTGCATCCCCCATCAGAGAGCCAATCTGGAAAACCAGCTGGCTGAAGCAGAAGAGCGTGGAGAGCTGGCTGTAAAAGAGGCTAAAGCTCGTACCAGAGACCTGGAGGACGCTCTGCAGAGAGCCAAGCAGGACATGGCCAGACAGCTGAGAGAGTACCAGGTGGGAGAGGAACGGTGTTTAGAGAGGGATGAAAACAGGCTGGACATAGAAAATCCAGTTAAATGAAGGGAAATTATTTATTTGCTTGCCTCTGCAGGACTTGATGAACCTGAAACTGGCTCTGGACATTGAGATCGCCACATACAGGAAGCTGCTTGAGGGAGAGGAGGACAGGTAGGAGGACCTCCAAGTTAGATCTATAACCCTCCTCCACCAATACACGGACATTTAAAAGTACTCCTTTAAATCTTCAGAATCACCATTAAAACAAAGAGTTTACTTTGTAGTTGTGATAGAAAGTCTTTCTACAACTCAGGGATAAAGAAAGTCAACCTGATCATTCAATCGTTGCAGAACTACAGACCAAACTTCAGTTGTCGGACAGAAGCTCTACATTTGACTTCCCTAAACAGAGATTTCTAAACTTTTCCAAGGTTTCCAGGTTGAGGCCAGATCATCAGTTTGTGCACATGGTATTATGCATTGTGGTCAAAAATGTATGTTTTGGTTGATTTGTAAAGTTCCTTCAGATGGAACTTGGCAAACCTAAGTTATGCTGTAGGATTAATTTTCAGGAGAAATTGCTTTTTAATGGAAGCTTTTGTGCAAAGACATAAGTTTTCAGTCATTTTCTAATTGTCCTGCCATGATCTTTAACATTCACTAACCGAGGCCTATAGGACGCGAGATAACGCTGTTATATTTGAGGCAATTTATCTTAGCAGAAGAATGTGTACATTGGAAAAGATTTTCAACATTTTGAAATAAAAAGACTTCTTGGTTGATGGGTAGCAATGGTTGCTTCCAAAAGGTCATTGCTGATGTCAAACTTACCCGGTTTACAGAGGAGGTGACGCTTGTTGAGGATCATTTTAATTTGAACTGCAGCATCTGGCAGCTATTCTCCTTCAGGTTTACCAGACAGTGATGCAAACTTTACTTTTCTCATGTCTGTGTATGTTCACTCCACAAAATGTTGACAGTACTTGAGTCACATGAATAGATGACATCCATTTGAAATACAAACTGTAAATGATTTTCTTTAGAATGTCCCAGTCACATTTCAGAGAGATATACCTGAACTTGTTCTCTTTTCTTCCTGTTCAGACTTGGACAACAGTCCATCCTTAACATCCATGCCATCTCCAGCCCCAGTAAGTAACAATGCTGAGGACAATACTACATAATTACCAAGCTTACATTTTCAATTCGAAGATGTTCCACCCTCTGGTCAGAGGAAGTAAATCTGAGAAAAAATATTCCTGTGTTTGATTTTAGCAGCTTTTGGGGAAAAGGATATTTTGCTTTAATTTGTTTTTATTCTCTTTATTCTCTCCTTTTTCTTCTGATGTTTCTCCAAAGCTCCTAAGTATAGCAACGGCTACCAAAGCAGCAGCAGCAGCTCTCCAGTTCCAAAACTGCTGATCAAGACCATCGAGACCAGAGATAACTCCAGATACAGCTCTCACTGAGATCACATGCCAGCTCTCTGTTACTAACTGTCTCTGAAGCTTATGGGATGCATGCACACCTGTGAATCAATAGCTTTTATAAACAATAATGGATATTTTGCTATTTTAACATTAAACGCTACGATAGAAATAGTTCTGGGGAGCAGTTTTATGTATGTTTCTTCTTTAAGAAAAATAATTACTACTACTTAAGTTTAACCTATAATAATATATGAAGAATTAGCTGCTAGCTACATTTGATCTGATAATAATCTTTAGATAGAAATGTGATGATGGGTTTGACTGAATTTCTATGTAAATTCACAAATAAACCAAATCTTTAATGATGGATTGTGTTTTTGTCTTAAATATAGAAGTTAAAGGCACAAAAGACATTCCCTTTATTTAACTATCATACAAAAAAAAAGGATGTCCAACAAACAATTTTGTTTTAAAACTGATGGAGTTGACAACAGAACCAACTGCTTATATATATATATATATATATATATATATATATATATATATATATATATATATATATATATATATATATATATATATATATATATATATATATATATATATATATATATATATATATGTAACACCATTTTCAGCTGTTGTGAATTACACTGTTCCCAACTATACTTCATTATCTACCATTGTTTGATAGTTTGGAAATATGAATTACAGCAGAAAGATGTATGTTTAGATAGTGAAAAAGTTGTAATTTGCCTTTTATTACTTGCCTATCTCACTATAATTAATTCTAATCATTGATTTACTGCGGACTCAGTGACCACAGATCTGTAGGGGAATCTTCACCCCCACTTGTGTAAAGTATGTGACAACACCAAGACCCAGGGATGATGAGCAGAGACCAGACTCTATCACCGACTCCAGCTGGAAGTCCAAAATGGAAACAGGGTGGTCTCAGCACGGATTTAATACAATGAATTCATTTATATGAGAAGAAAAAACTGTAGTTATTTTTTCCCTTCTTATATAAGGGAGAGAATAAAATGTAGCAACAGGAGGTCAGAGTTATGTTTCTTGATCAGGAATCCTAATCTGTCATATTTGAGGAGTCTATTGGTCCAAATGGGGCTCAGAATTCAAATCAATGGCTATATATTGTAATATACAATTTTCATAATGACAATGATACAAAATGTAAGTATAGTTGTAGGAAAATGTTTCTAAAACATTGGAGATATCTAATCGTGCCTCCTACCAGGACATTTTTCTAAACATCTGTCTAAACATTTTGTTCACAAACGTGCAAAAACCATCAAAAGTTTTAAAAACTAATATTTTGTATAGTTATTTTGGTAAATGTGTCTCTTGTAACTGTTAAAACAGTTCAATCATCACTACGTTTTAATGGTAGGAATGGTTTTCTGAAGTTGTGTCCAGCAACATCTCTGCAATCTAGAAGATAAAATCTTAAATTGGAGGAAGGAAACTACTTGATAGTTCGTAACAATTTCCTTAAATATAAAATAGAAATGATAAAACTCAAGGTAGATTTTTCAAATGCTTTTAATGTCTTTATAATTGATTAGAATAGTTAACTATCAAGGGAAATAAACTAATTATGCAGCAGGTTAAACATCTGAGAACAATTGTTTATTAACAGCACAGGAGCGAACTGACCCAGACCGTTAGCTGTCAGAAGAACCATAATTATTGGAAATAGGCCGTAAAAATCCTCATAAAATAATTTAAAGCTATTAAACTATATGTGGGTTAATATGATTGTTTATTGACAAAATACGTCAAAGAGATTTAAAGTGGTAAAGCTGCCAAATCTGGGTAAAAAGTTTGTTTAGACCCGGAGGACAACATGGTAGGTACCACGTGGGGGCTGGAGCCGCTCTGGATTGGCTCTCTGGTTTGGCGTCGCTTCCCTCGCTTCTGATTGGTCGGCGTCCCGAAGTTTTCGCGCCAAACGCAATGCACTCTGGGTAATGGTGGCGGAAGTTCGGTTCTCGTGGAGGGTTGTTGTTTGTGTTCGGGGTCAGATTAGCTCCGCGTTTCGCTGTTTCTAACTTTATCCACCCGCGGGGGAGGGGTGTTTCTGCTGGAAACCGTGGCCGAGTGCCTGCGTGTGAATGCGGGGCGAAGAGTCGTCGGACTCCGAGTCGGGGAGGATGGAGGAGAGCTCGGTCCGCCGGAGTTTGGAGACGTTGTGTCAGGAACTGAACATGGACGAGCAGACCGCCGCTGGAGCCATGGAGAACTTCTCCGCCATATGGAATACGTACACCCTGGAGGTAAGAGTGCCCCCTTAATACCCTGGAGTTAAGAGTGCCCCCTTAATACCCTGGAGGTAAGAGTGCCCCCTTAATACCCTGGAGGTAAGAGTGCCCCCTTAATACCCTGGAGTTAAGAGTGCCCCCTTAATACCCTGGAGTTAAGAGTGCCCCCTTAATACCCCTGGAGGTGAGGGATACCCCTTAATACCCCTGGAGGTGAGGGATACCCCTTAATACCCCTGGAAGTGAGGGATACCCCTGGAGGTAAGAGTGGCTCCTTAATACCCTGGAGGTGAGGGATACCCCTTAATACCCCTGGATACCCCTTAATACCCCTGGAGGCGAGGGATACTCCTTAATACCCCTGGAGGTGAGGGATACCCCTTAATACCCCTGGATACCCCTTAATACCCCTGGAGGCGAGGGATACTCCTTAATACCCTGGAGGTGAGGGATACCCCTTAATACCCCTGGATACCCCTTAATACCCCTGGAGGCGAGGGATACTCCTTAATACCCCTGGAGGTGAGGGATACCCCTTAATACCCCTGGAGGCGAGGGATACTCCTTAATACCCCTGGAGGTGAGGGATACTCCTTAATACCCCTGGAGGTGAGGGATACCCCTTAATACCCCTGGAGGTGAGGGATACCCCTTAATACCCCTGGAGGTGAGGGATACCCCTTAATACCCCTGGAGGTGAGGGATACCCCTGGAGGTAAGAGTGGCTCCTTAATACCCTGGAGGTGAGGGATACCCCTTAATACCCCTGGATACCCCTTAATACCCCTGGAGGCGAGGGATACTCCTTAATACCCCTGGAGGTGAGGGATACCCCTTAATACCCCTGGATACCCCTTAATACCCCTGGAGGCGAGGGATACTCCTTAATACCCTGGAGGTGAGGGATACCCCTTAATACCCCTGGATACCCCTTAATACCCCTGGAGGCGAGGGATACTCCTTAATACCCCTGGAGGTGAGGGATACCCCTTAATACCCCTGGAGGCGAGGGATACTCCTTAATACCCCTGGAGGTGAGGGATACTCCTTAATACCCCTGTACTGCTGAGTTACCCAGCCTGAGGTCAGAGGTCAGAGACTCCTATCAGACCTTATGGAGGTCGCTATGAGCCAATCAGAGGGCGTCTCCAGCATGAAGCGCTTTGAGGCGTCAGCAGGAAGTAGAACTTGATTCATTCCTGCCAGGATGAGAAGATTAAATACACAGATGGAGATATACAGGTCCTTCTCAAGAAATTAGCATATTGTGATGAAGTTCATTATTTTCCATAATGTAATGATAAAAATTTAACTTTCATATATTTTAGATTAATTGAACACCAACTGAAATATTTCAGGTCTTTTATCGTTTTAAAACTGATGATTTTGGCATACAGCTCATGAAAACCCAAAGTTCCTATCTCAAAAAATTGGCATATTTCATCCGACCAATAAAAGAAAAGTGTTTTTAATACAAAAAAAGTCAACCTTCAAATAATTATGTTCAGTTATGCACTCAATACTTGGTGGGGAATCCTTTAGCAGAAATGACTGCTTCAATGCGGCGTGGCATGGAGGCAATCAGCCTGTGGCACTGCTGAGGTGTTATGGAGGCCCAGGATGCTTCGATAGCGGCCTGAAGCTCATCCAGAGTGTTGGGTCTTGCGTCTCTCAACTTCCTCTTCACAATATCCCACAGATTCTCTATGGGGTTCAGGTCAGGAGAGTTGGCAGGCCAATGGAGCACAGTAATACCATGGTCAGTAAACCATTTACCAGTGGTTTTGGCACTGTGAGCAGGTGCCAGGTCGTCTTCATCTCCATAAAGCTTTTCAGCAGATGGAAGCATGAAGTGCTCCAACATCTCCTGATAGCTAGCTGCATTGACCCTGCCCTTGATAAAACACAGTGGACCAACACCAGCAGCTGACATGGCGCCCCAGACCATCACTGACTGTGGGTACTTGACACTGGACTTCAGGCATTTTGGCATTTCCTTCTCCCCAGTCTTCCTCCAGACTCTGGCACCTTGATTTCCGAATGACATGCAAAATTTGCTTTCATCCGAAAAAAGTACTTTGGACCACTGAGCAACAGTCCAGTGCTGCTTCTCTGTAGCCCAGGTCAGGCGCTTCTGCCGCTGTTTCTGGTTCAAAAGTGGCTTGACCTGGGGAATGCAGCACCTGTAGCCCATTTCCTGCACACGCCTGTGCACGGTAGCTCTGGATGTTTCTACTCCAGACTCAGTCCACTGCTTCCGCAGGTCCCCCAAGGTCTGGAATCGGTCCTTCTCCACAATCTTCCTCAGGGTCCGGTCACCTCTTCTCATTGTGCAGCGTTTTCTGCCACACTTTTTCCTTCCCACAGACTTCCCACTGAGGTGCCTTGATACAGCACTCTGGGAACAGCCTATTCGTTCAGAAATGTCTTTCTGTGTCTTACCCTCTTGCTTGAGGGTGTCAATGATGGCCTTCTGGGCAGCAGTCAGGTCGGCAGTCTTACCCATGATTGTGGTTTTGAGTAATGAACCAGGCTGGGAGTTTTTAAAAGCCTCAGGAATCTTTTGCAGGTGTTTAGAGTTAATGAGTTGATTCAGATGATTAGGTTAATAGCTCGTTTAGAGAACCTTTTCATGATATGCTCATTTTTTTAGATAGGAATTTTGGGTTTTCATGAGCTGGATGCCAAAATCATCAGTTTTAAAACAATAAAAGACCTGAAATATTTCAGTTGGTGTGCAATGAATCTAAAGTATATGAAAGTTAAATTTTTATCATTACATTATGGAAAAGAATGAACTTTATCACAATATGCTAATTTTTTGAGAAGGACCTGTATTTATCTACCCGATCATCATTTTAAACCTGGATATCTGGTATGATCACTCTGGACTTGTTAAAGAGAGAGACCCAAATATATTTAGTATATAGAAATATAACAACGATCAGGTGAAACCAAATAACAGAAATATTTAAGTAAATGAATCTAAAACAACACATTAATTATTCTAATTATAATAACTGCAGCCATACGCAATGAGGTTCTTATGAAATGTCTTAGTTACAGTTAAACTCAAAGGAAGATTAAATATTAAAACTCATTTAGGTTTGTTCACAGAGTCCTGGTAGATGGTAATGCTGTAGCAGGCAATGTTGCATTGAATCTGCTGAGGCCTCTGTCTGAAGTCGGTGTCTGTATAACACTCTAATGACCTCATGACGCGCTAACAGCTCCATATCCAGTCAGCAGAGACGACAAAATGCTTCACTGCTAATCCACCTCATTTGCTTTTGCTGCTCCTCTGTCTGACCCCTGACCTCTGCTACATTACTAGTACTTTAGTCCTTCTCCATGCTGGTATGGAACCTCTACATATTTACTAGTACTTCTCCATACTGGTATGGGACCTGTACATATTTACTAGTACTTCTCCATACTGGTATGGAACCTGTACATATTTACTAGTACTTTAGTACTTCTACATGCTGGTATGGAACCTGTACATATTTACTGGTACTTTAGTACTTCTCCATACTGGTATGGGACCTGTACATATTTACTAGTACTTTAGTACTTCTCCATACTGGTATGGGACCTGTACATATTTACTAGTACTTTAGTACTTCTCCATACTGGTATGGGACCTGTACATATTTACTAGTACTTTAGTACTTCTCCATACTGGTATGGAACCTTTACATATTTACTAGTACTTTAGTACTTCGCCATACTGGTATGGGACCTGTACATAATTACTAGTACTTCTCCATGCTGGTATGGGACCTGTACATAATTACTAGTACTTCTCCATACTGGTATGGAACCTGTACATATTTACTAGTACTTTAGTACTTCTCCATACTGGTATGGGACCTGTACATATTTACTAGTACTTTAGTACTTCTCCATACTGGTATGGGACCTGTACATATTTACTAGTACTTTAGTACTTCTCCATACTGGTATGGGACCTGTACATATTTACTAGTACTTTAGTACTTCTCCATACTGGTATGGAACCTGTACATATTTACTAGTACTTTAGTAGTCCTCCATACTGGTATGGGACCTGTACATAATTACTAGTACTTTAGTAGTCCTCCATACTGGTATGGAACCTGTACATATTTACTAGTACTTTAGTAGTCCTCCATACTGGTATGGGACCTGTACATATTTACTAGTACTTTAGTACTTCTCCATACTGGTATGGGACCTGTACATAATTACTAGTACTTCTCCATGCTGGTATGGGACCTGTACATAATTACTAGTACTTCTCCATACTGGTGTGGAACCTGTACATATTTACTAGTACTTTAGTAGTCCTCCATACTGGTATGGGACCTGTACATAATTACTAGTACTTTAGTAGTCCTCCATACTGGTATGGGACCTGTACATATTTACTAGTACTTTAGTACTTCTCCATACTGGTATGGGACCTGTACATAATTACTAGTACTTCTCCATGCTGGTATGGGACCTGTACATAATTACTAGTACTTCTCCATGCTGGTGTGGAACCTGTACATATTTACTAGTACTTTAGTAGTCATCCATACTGGTATGGGACCTGTACATATTTACTAGTACTTTAGTACTTCTCCATACTGGTATGGAACCTGTACATATTTACTAGTACTTTAGTACTTCTCCATACTGGTATGGGACCTGTACATAATTACTAGTACTTTAGTACTTCTCCATACTGGTATGGGACCTGTACATAATTACTAGTACTTTAGTACTTCTCCATACTGGTATGGGACCTGTACATATTTACTAGTACTTTAGTACTTCTCCATACTGGTATGGAACCTGTACATATTTACTAGTACTTTAGTACTTCTCCATACTGGTATGGGACCTGTACATAATTACTACTAGTACTTTAGTACTTCTCCATACTGGTATGGGACCTGTACATATTTACTAGTACTTTAGTACTTCTCCATACTGGTATGGGACCTGTACATATTTACTAGTACTTTAGTACTTCTCCATACTGGTATGGGACCTGTACATAATTACTAGTACTTACATAATTACTAGTACTTCTCCATACTGGTGTGGAACCTGTACATATTTACTAGTACTTTAGTAGTCCTCCATACTGGTATGGGACCTGTACATATTTACTAGTACTTTAGTACTTCTCCATACTGGTATGGGACCTGTACATAATTACTTTAGTACTTCTCCATGCTGGTATGGGACCTGTACATAATTACTAGTACTTCTCCATACTGGTGTGGAACCTGTACATATTTACTAGTACTTTAGTAGTCCTCCATACTGGTATGGGACCTGTACATATTTACTAGTACTTTGTACTTCTCCATACTGGTATGGAACCTGTACATAATTACTAGTACTTTAGTACTTCTCCATACTGGTATGGGACCTGTACATATTTACTAGTACTTTAGTACTTCTCCATACTGGTATGGGACCTGTACATATTTACTAGTACTTTAGTACTTCTCCATACTGGTATGGGACCTGTACATATTTACTAGTACTTTAGTACTCCTCCATACTGGTATGGGACCTGTACATATTTACTAGTACTTTAGTACTTCTCCATACTGGTATGGAACCTGTACATATTTACTAGTACTTTAGTACTTCTCCATACTGGTATGGGACCTGTACATAATTACTAGTACTTCTCCATGCTGGTATGGGACCTGTACATAATTACTAGTACTTCTCCATACTGGTATGGAACCTGTACATATTTACTAGTACTTTAGTACTTCTCCATACTGGTATGGGACCTGTACATATTTACTAGTACTTTAGTACTTCTCCATACTGGTATGGAACCTGTACATAATTACTAGTACTTTAGTACTCCTCCATACTGGTATGGAACCTGTACATATTTACTAGTACTTTAGTACTTCTCCATACTGGTATGGGACCTGTACATATTTACTAGTACTTTAGTACTTCTCCATACTGGTATGGGACCTGTACATAATTACTAGTACTTCTCCATGCTGGTATGGGACCTGTACATAATTACTAGTACTTTAGTACTCCTCCATACTGGTATGGAACCTGTACATATTTACTAGTACTTCTCCATGCTGGTATGGGACCTGTACATAATTACTAGTACTTCTCCATACTGGTATGGAACCTGTACATATTTATTAGTACTTTAGTACTTCTCCATACTGGTATGGGACCTGTACATAATTACTAGTACTTCTCCATGCTGGTATGGGACCTGTACATAATTACTAGTACTTCTCCATACTGGTGTGGAACCTGTACATATTTACTAGTACTTTAGTAGTCCTCCATACTGGTATGGGACCTGTACATAATTACTAGTACTTTAGTAGTCCTCCATACTGGTATGGGACCTGTACATATTTACTAGTACTTTAGTACTTCTCCATACTGGTATGGGACCTGTACATAATTACTAGTACTTCTCCATGCTGGTATGGGACCTGTACATAATTACTAGTACTTTAGTACTCCTCCATACTGGTATGGAACCTGTACATATTTACTAGTACTTTAGTACTTCTCCATACTGGTATGGGACCTGTACATAATTACTAGTACTTTAGTACTTCTCCATACTGGTATGGGACCTGTACATAATTACTAGTACTTTAGTACTTCTCCATACTGGTATGGGACCTGTACATATTTACTAGTACTTTAGTACTTCTCCATACTGGTATGGAACCTGTACATATTTACTAGTACTTTAGTACTTCTCCATACTGGTATAGGACCTGTACATATTTACTAGTACTTTAGTACTTCTCCATACTGGTATGGGACCTGTACATATTTACTAGTACTTTAGTACTTCTCCATACTGGTATGGGACCTGTACATAATTACTAGTACTTCTCCATGCTGGTATGGGACCTGTACATAATTACTAGTACTTCTCCATACTGGTGTGGAACCTGTACATATTTACTAGTACTTTAGTAGTCCTCCATACTGGTATGGGACCTGTACATATTTACTAGTACTTTAGTACTTCTCCATACTGGTATGGGACCTGTACATAATTACTAGTACTTCTCCATGCTGGTATGGGACCTGTACATAATTACTAGTACTTCTCCATACTGGTGTGGAACCTGTACATATTTACTAGTACTTTAGTAGTCCTCCATACTGGTATGGGACCTGTACATAATTACTAGTACTTCTCCATGCTGGTGTGGAACCTGTACATATTTACTAGTACTTTAGTAGTCATCCATACTGGTATGGGACCTGTACATATTTACTAGTACTTTAGTACTTCTCCATACTGGTATGGAACCTGTACATATTTACTAATACTTTAGTACTTCTCCATACTGGTATGGGACCTGTACATATTTACTAGTACTTTAGTAGTCCTCCATACTGGTATGGGACCTGTACATATTTACTAGTACTTTCGTACTTCTCCATACTGGTATGGAACCTGTACATAATTACTAGTACTTTAGTACTCCTCCATACTGGTATGGAACCTGTACATATTTACTAGTACTTTAGTACTTCCCCATACTGGTATGGGACCTGTACATATTTACTAGTACTTTAGTACTTCTCCATACTGGTATGGAACCTGTACATATTTACTAGTACTTTAGTACTTCTCCATACTGGTATGGGACCTGTACATATTTACTAGTACTTTAGTACTTCTCCATACTGGTATGGAACCTGTACATATTTACTAGTACTTTAGTACTTCTCCATACTGGTATAGGACCTGTACATAATTACTAGTACTTCTCCATGCTGGTATGGGACCTGTACATAATTACTAGTACTTCTCCATGCTGGTGTGGAACCTGTACATATTTACTAGTACTTTAGTAGTCATCCATACTGGTATGGGACCTGTACATATTTACTAGTACTTTAGTACTTCTCCATACTGGTATGGAACCTGTACATATTTACTAGTACTTTAGTAGTCCTCCATACTGGCATGGGACCTGTACATATTTACTAGTACTTTAGTAGTCCTCCATACTGGTATGGGACCTGTACATATTTACTAGTACTTTAGTACTTCTCCATACTGGTATGGGACCTGTACATAATTACTAGTACTTTAGTACTTCTCCATACTGGTATGGGACCTGTACATATTTACTAGTACTTTAGTACTTCTCCATACTGGTATGGGACCTGTACATAATTACTAGTACTTTAGTACTTCTCCATACTGGTATGGGACCTGTACATAATTACTAGTACTTTAGTACTTCTCCATACTGGTATGGGACCTGTACATAATTACTAGTACTTTAGTAGTCCTCCATACTGGTATGGAACCTGTACATATTTACTAGTACTTTAGTACTTCTCCATACTGGTATAGGACCTGTACATATTTACTAGTACTTTAGTACTTCTCCATACTGGTATGGGACCTGTACATATTTACTAGTACTTTAGTACTTCTCCATACTGGTATGGAACCTGTACATATTTACTGGTACTTTAGTACTTCTCCATACTGGTATGGGACCTGTACATATTTACTAGTACTTCTCCATACTGGTATGGGACCTGTACATAATTACTAGTACTTTAGTACTCCTCCATACTGGTATGGAACCTGTACATATTTACTAGTACTTTAGTACTTCTCCATACTGGTATGGAACCTGTACATATTTACTAGTACTTTAGTACTTCTCCATGCTGGTATGGAACCTGTACATATTTACTGGTACTTTAGTACTTCTCCATACTGGTATGGGACCTGTACATATTTACTAGTACTTTAGTACTTCTCCATACTGGTATGGGACCTGTACATATTTTCTAGTACTTTAGTACTTCTCCATACTGGTATGGAACCTGTAAATATTTACTGGTACTTTAGTACTTCTCCATACTGGTATGGGACCTGTACATATTTACTAGTACTTTAGTACTTCTCCATACTGGTATGGAACCTGTACATATTTACTAGTACTTTAGTACTTCTCCATACTGGTATGGGACCTGTACATATTTACTAGTACTTTAGTACTTCTCCATACTGGTATGGGACCTGTACATATTTACTAGTACTTTAGTACTTCTCCATACTGGTATGGAACCTGTACATATTTACTAGTACTTTAGTACTTCGCCATACTGGTATGGGACCTGTACATAATTACTAGTACTTCTCCATGCTGGTATGGGACCTGTACATAATTACTAGTACTTCTCCATACTGGTATGGAACCTGTACATATTTACTAGTACTTTAGTAGTCCTCCATACTGGTATGGGACCTGTACATATTTACTAGTACTTTAGTACTTCTCCATACTGGTATGGGACCTGTACATAATTACTAGTACTTCTCCATGCTGGTATGGGACCTGTACATAATTACTAGTACTTCTCCATGCTGGTATGGGACCTGTACATAATTACTAGTACTTCTCCATACTGGTGTGGAACCTGTACATATTTACTAGTACTTTAGTAGTCCTCCATACTGGTATGGGACCTGTACATAATTACTAGTACTTCTCCATGCTGGTGTGGAACCTGTACATATTTACTAGTACTTTAGTAGTCATCCATACTGGTATGGGACCTGTACATATTTACTAGTACTTTAGTACTTCTCCATACTGGTATGGAACCTGTACATATTTACTAGTACTTTAGTACTTCTCCATACTGGTATGGGACCTGTACATATTTACTAGTACTTTAGTAGTCCTCCATACTGGTATGGGACCTGTACATATTTACTAGTACTTTCGTACTTCTCCATACTGGTATGGGACCTGTACATAATTACTAGTACTTTAGTACTCCTCCATACTGGTATGGAACCTGTACATATTTACTAGTACTTTAGTACTTCTCCATACTGGTATGGGACCTGTACATAATTACTAGTACTTTAGTACTTCTCCATACTGGTATGGGACCTGTACATAATTACTAGTACTTTAGTACTTCTCCATACTGGTATGGGACCTGTACATATTTACTAGTACTTTAGTACTTCTCCATACTGGTATGGAACCTGTACATATTTACTAGTACTTTAGTACTTCTCCATACTGGTATAGGACCTGTACATATTTACTAGTACTTTAGTACTTCTCCATACTGGTATGGGACCTGTACATATTTACTAGTACTTTAGTACTTCTCCATACTGGTATGGAACCTGTACATATTTACTGGTACTTTAGTACTTCTCCATACTGGTATGGGACCTGTACATATTTACTAGTACTTTAGTAGTCCTCCATACTGGTATGGGACCTGTACATATTTACTAGTACTTTCGTACTTCTCCATACTGGTATGGAACCTGTACATAATTACTAGTACTTTAGTACTCCTCCATACTGGTATGGAACCTGTACATATTTACTAGTACTTTAGTACTTCTCCATACTGGTATGGGACCTGTACATAATTACTAGTACTTTAGTACTTCTCCATGCTGGTGTGGAACCTGTACATAATTACTAGTACTTTAGTACTTCTCCATACTGGTATGGGACCTGTACATATTTACTAGTACTTTAGTACTTCTCCATACTGGTATGGAACCTGTACATATTTACTAGTACTTTAGTACTTCTCCATACTGGTATAGGACCTGTACATAATTACTAGTACTTCTCCATGCTGGTATGGGACCTGTACATAATTACTAGTACTTCTCCATGCTGGTGTGGAACCTGTACATATTTACTAGTACTTTAGTAGTCATCCATACTGGTATGGGACCTGTACATATTTACTAGTACTTTAGTACTTCTCCATACTGGTATGGAACCTGTACATATTTACTAGTACTTTAGTAGTCCTCCATACTGGCATGGGACCTGTACATATTTACTAGTACTTTAGTAGTCCTCCATACTGGTATGGGACCTGTACATATTTACTAGTACTTTCGTACTTCTCCATACTGGTATGGGACCTGTACATAATTACTAGTACTTTAGTACTCCTCCATACTGGTATGGAACCTGTACATATTTACTAGTACTTTAGTACTTCTCCATACTGGTATGGGACCTGTACATAATTACTAGTACTTTAGTACTTCTCCATACTGGTATGGGACCTGTACATAATTACTAGTACTTTAGTACTTCTCCATACTGGTATGGGACCTGTACATAATTACTAGTACTTTAGTAGTCCTCCATACTGGTATGGAACCTGTACATATTTACTAGTACTTTAGTACTTCTCCATACTGGTATAGGACCTGTACATATTTACTAGTACTTTAGTACTTCTCCATACTGGTATGGGACCTGTACATATTTACTAGTACTTTAGTACTTCTCCATACTGGTATGGAACCTGTACATATTTACTGGTACTTTAGTACTTCTCCATACTGGTATGGGACCTGTACATATTTACTAGTACTTCTCCATACTGGTATGGGACCTGTACATAATTACTAGTACTTTAGTACTCCTCCATACTGGTATGGAACCTGTACATATTTACTAGTACTTTAGTACTTCTCCATACTGGTATGGAACCTGTACATATTTACTAGTACTTTAGTACTTCTCCATACTGGTATGGAACCTGTACATATTTACTAGTACTTTAGTACTTCTCCATACTGGTATGGGACCTGTACATATTTACTAGTACTTTAGTACTTCTCCATACTGGTATGGGACCTGTACATATTTTCTAGTACTTTAGTACTTCTCCATACTGGTATGGAACCTGTAAATATTTACTGGTACTTTAGTACTTCTCCATACTGGTATGGGACCTGTACATATTTACTAGTACTTTAGTACTTCTCCATACTGGTATGGGACCTGTACATATTTACTAGTACTTTAGTACTTCTCCATACTGGTATGGAACCTGTACATATTTACTAGTACTTTAGTACTTCTCCATACTGGTATGGGACCTGTACATATTTACTAGTACTTTAGTACTTCTCCATACTGGTATGGAACCTGTACATATTTACTAGTACTTTAGTACTTCGCCATACTGGTATGGGACCTGTACATAATTACTAGTACTTCTCCATGCTGGTATGGGACCTGTACATAATTACTAGTACTTCTCCATACTGGTATGGAACCTGTACATATTTACTAGTACTTTAGTAGTCCTCCATACTGGTATGGGACCTGTACATATTTACTAGTACTTTAGTACTTCTCCATACTGGTATGGGACCTGTACATAATTACTAGTACTTCTCCATGCTGGTATGGGACCTGTACATAATTACTAGTACTTCTCCATACTGGTGTGGAACCTGTACATATTTACTAGTACTTTAGTAGTCCTCCATACTGGTATGGGACCTGTACATAATTACTAGTACTTCTCCATGCTGGTGTGGAACCTGTACATATTTACTAGTACTTTAGTAGTCATCCATACTGGTATGGGACCTGTACATATTTACTAGTACTTTAGTACTTCTCCATACTGGTATGGAACCTGTACATATTTACTAATACTTTAGTACTTCTCCATACTGGTATGGGACCTGTACATATTTACTAGTACTTTAGTAGTCCTCCATACTGGTATGGGACCTGTACATATTTACTAGTACTTTCGTACTTCTCCATACTGGTATGGGACCTGTACATAATTACTAGTACTTTAGTACTCCTCCATACTGGTATGGAACCTGTACATATTTACTAGTACTTTAGTACTTCTCCATACTGGTATGGGACCTGTACATAATTACTAGTACTTTAGTACTTCTCCATACTGGTATGGGACCTGTACATAATTACTAGTACTTTAGTACTTCTCCATACTGGTATGGGACCTGTACATATTTACTAGTACTTTAGTACTTCTCCATACTGGTATGGAACCTGTACATATTTACTAGTACTTTAGTACTTCTCCATACTGGTATAGGACCTGTACATATTTACTAGTACTTTAGTACTTCTCCATACTGGTATGGGACCTGTACATATTTACTAGTACTTTAGTACTTCTCCATACTGGTATGGAACCTGTACATATTTACTGGTACTTTAGTACTTCTCCATACTGGTATGGGACCTGTACATATTTACTAGTACTTTAGTACTTCTCCATACTGGTATGGGACCTGTACATATTTACTAGTATTTTAGTACTTCTCCATACTGGTATGGAACCTGTACATATTTACTAGTAATTTAGTACTTCTCCATACTGGTATGGGACCTGTACATATTTACTAGTATTTTAGTACTTCTCCATACTGGTATGGAACCTGTACATATTTACTAGTACTTCAGTACTTCTCCATACTGGTATGGGACCTGTACATATTTACTAGTATTTTAGTACTTCTCCATACTGGTATGGGACCTGTACATAATTACTAGTACTTCTACATGCTGGTATGGAACCTGTACATATTTACTAGTACTTTAGTACTTCGCCATACTGGTATGGGACCTGTACATAATTACTAGTACTTCTCCATGCTGGTATGGAACCTGTACATATTTACTAGTACTTTAGTACTTCGCCATACTGGTATGGGACCTGTACATATTTACTAGTACTTCTCCATGCTGGTGTGGAACCTGTACATATTTACTAGTACTTTAGTAGTCCTCCATACTGGTATGGGACCTGTACATATTTACTAGTACTTCTCCATACTGGTATGGGACCTGTACATAATTACTAGTACTTTAGTACTTCTCCATACTGGTATGGAACCTGTACATATTTACTAGTACTTTAGTACTTCTCCATACTGGTATGGAACCTGTACATATTTACTAGTACTTTAGTACTTCTCCATACTGGTATGGGACCTGTACATATTTACTAGTACTTTAGTACTTCTCCATACTGGTATGGGACCTGTACATATTTACTAGTACTTTAGTACTTCTCCATACTGGTATGGGACCTGTACATATTTACTAGTACTTTAGTACTTTTCCATACTGGTATGGGACCTGTACATATTTACTAGTACTTTAGTACTTCTCCATACTGGTATGGGACCTGTACATATTTACTAGTACTTTAGTACTTCTCCATACTGGTATGGGACCTGTACATATTTACTAGTACTTTAGTACTTCTCCATACTGGTATTGAACCTGTACATATTTACTAGTACTTTAGTATTTCTCCATACTGGTATGGGACCTGTACATATTTACTAGTACTTTAGTACTTCTCCATACTGGTATGGGACCTGTACATACTTACTAGTACTTCTCCATGCTGGTGTGGAACCTGTACATATTTACTAGTACTTTAGTAGTCCTCCATACTGGTATGGGACCTGTACATATTTACTAGTACTTCTCCATACTGGTATGGGACCTGTACATAATTACTAGTACTTTAGTACTTCTCCATACTGGTATGGGACCTGTACATAATTACTAGTACTTTAGTACTTCTCCATACTGGTATGGGACCTGTACATAATTACTAGTACTTTAGTACTTCTCCATACTGGTATGGGACCTGTACATATTTACTAGTACTTTAGTACTTCTCCATACTGGTATGGGACCTGTACATATTTACTAGTACTTTAGTACTTCTCCATACTGGTATGGGACCTGTACATATTTACTAGTACTTTAGTACTTCTCCATACTGGTATGGGACCTGTACATATTTACTAGTACTTTAGTACTTTTCCATACTGGTATGGGACCTGTACATATTTACTAGTACTTTAGTACTTCTCCATACTGGTATGGGACCTGTACATATTTACTAGTACTTTAGTACTTCTCCATACTGGTATGGGACCTGTACATATTTACTAGTACTTTAGTACTTCTCCATACTGGTATGGAACCTGTACATATTTACTAGTACTTTAGTATTTCTCCATACTGGTATGGGACCTGTACATATTTACTAGTACTTTAGTACTTCTCCATACTGGTATGGGACCTGTACATACTTACTAGTACTTCTCCATGCTGGTGTGGAACCTGTACATATTTACTAGTACTTTAGTAGTCCTCCATACTGGTATGGGACCTGTACATATTTACTAGTACTTCTCCATACTGGTATGGGACCTGTACATAATTACTAGTACTTTAGTACTTCTCCATACTGGTATGGGACCTGTACATAATTACTAGTACTTTAGTACTTCTCCATACTGGTATGGGACCTGTACATATTTACTAGTACTTTAGTACTTCTCCATACTGGTATGGGACCTGTACATATTTACTAGTACTTTAGTACTTCTCCATACTGGTATGGGACCTGTACATATTTACTAGTACTTTAGTACTTCTCCATACTGGTATGGGACCTGTACATATTTACTAGTACTTTAGTACTTCTCCATACTGGTATGGGACCTGTACATATTTACTAGTACTTTAGTACTTCTCCATACTGGTATGGGACCTGTACATATTTACTAGTACTTTAGTACTTCTCCATACTGGTATGGGACCTGTACATATTTACTAGTACTTTAGTACTTCTCCATACTGGTATGGGACCTGTACATATTTACTAGTACTTATTGGTATGAAGGACACATGATCCACATCCATGTAGATCAACAGTATGTCCCAACAATAGAAACTAAAGCTGGATTTTCAATTTTAAGCCACATATAATAAATTCATCAATAAATAAACCATAAAGAATAAAAAACAATAAATATATTTATTAATCTGGTATCTGGAAATGTTGTTTTGCCTGTAATGTTTATTTCTGCTATGTCACATAAATGCTACCAACCAATCATGCGCTTGCCAGAACATCTGGGGCTGCATAATAACCAGCTAGTTTAGATCCCATCTCCTCCCTAATTGGTTAACGAGGTTTGTCCACAGGGGGAGGTGGTCCACTGGCTGGCCTGCGCGCTTTATGCCGCCTGCAGAAAGGGCTCCACTCCCACGGTGGGGAAAGGGCTGATGGAGGGAAACTGTGTCTCCCTCACCAGGATCCTTCGCTGCGCCAAGTTAAGGTCAGACTCTCATGATTCTTTTTTTCTTCCTACTTCCTCTAGAAACCATTAAATCAGCATAAGATCCAGCAGTGATGGAGGTTTAGGAGTTCAGCTGTAGAACAATTTTCAGTTTATTTCTATTGCGCCGATTCACAACAGATGTCATGCCAGGCACTTTACGAGAAAAGTCATTTCCTGTTCGTTCAGACTCCAACCACAGCAATCCCTCATACTGAGCAAGCATGTAGCGACAGTGGAGAGGAGAAACTCACCTGTAACCTCCACCAGAACCAGAACCAGTACCAGCGGCCATCTGCCACGACCGTCTGGGGGTTCAAGAAGACAAAGCAGAGACACAGAAAGAACAGAGGCCAATTTAATGCTGTCCAGATGAAGTGATTGACTAATCAGTTTCTTTTTTAGAACTTCTGGTCCAAAGACAGCAACTTCTTTCTTGTAAGAATTTAAAAGTAAAAAGTTTAGGGTCATCCATGTTTTTATGTCTTCCAGACATGCCTGTAATCTACCTAACTGACTGGGTTCATCAGGATTTATGGATAAATATAGTTGTGTATCATCTGCATAGCTGTGGAAATTTATCCCATGCTGTCTAATGATTCTACCAATTGGGAGCATATATATGGTGAACAGAATTGGTCCAAGCACAGAACCCTGTGGAACTCCACAAGTAACCCTTGAGAGTGAAGAAGATTTATCATTTAGATGAACAAACTGGAATCTATCAGACAAATATGATTTAAACCAGCCTAGTGCTGTTCCTTTGATCCCTGCAACATGTTCAAGCCTTGCTAAGAGAATATTATGATGGACTGTGTCAAAAGCAGCACTGAGATCTAACAAAACCAGAACAGACACCAGTCCATTATCTGAGGCCATGAGAATATCATTAGTAACCTTCACCAGTGCTGTTTCAGTGCTATGATGAGCTCTAAAACCTGACTGAAACTCTTCAAACAGCTCGTTACTGTTTAGATGCTCACAGACTTGATTAGCAACAATTTTCTCAAGGACTTTGGATAAGAAAGGAAGGTTAGATATAGGTCTGTAATTCACTAAGTCATCTTGATCAAGGGAAGGTTTCTTGAGTAAAGGTTTAATTACAGCTAATTTAAAGGAGTCATGACCTGTAATTTTCACTTTTCCACAAGAAAGAATTTATGTGATGATTGCCTAACGATTATTCACTGGCCGGCAAGCCGATAGCGTTTGAAGTGTTTGTTTACCCCTGGGTTCGTCAACCAGCCCACGTCTAACGCGCACTCAAATACGCGAAGTTAATTTCTGGCCGACTTGACGTCAAGTCGTCGTAGGATATACCATATATGGACATGGCAGACCTATGCTGCAGGAAGCCCGCCCTGCTCCTCTCCCCCTCATATTCAGTCGAGCGCCGCCATTACTGAATTCAGATTCGAAGTATGAACTCGAGCTCTGTTTGGAAAAAGGGGCCCTTCCAACAATCAGAGACTTTCCTGCAATTGAAATGGTAAAGCTAGGTTTATACTTCTGCGTCGCGTCAGTCGCGTAGGTTATGCCGTAACCGCCGTACCCACTGCTGTGTTTATACTTCTTCGTAGGGCTGAAAGCGTCGTGTTGCTGTTTCATTTCCAGACCTGCAGGTGGCAGTAGGCTGGTATCGGTCGGCAAACTCCACAGGGCGGAGTTTTTCTGATTGTTTGCTTATGTTTGCTTCAGTTCCGGCAAGTATTTCCTGTTTTAGAACAACGATGGCGGCCTTTGTGCAGTGTCTCAACCAGATTGTGGAAGCAGACGAACAAATAATCCTTTTTTTTGAACACTTTGCAACGCAAGTAAATGAGAAGACTGAGACGTAGAAGATGGTACGTGCATACGTAATCTCACTGACCAATCACAAGGAAGTACGTCCGCGTCTCTGCGTCGTGTCGCCGGGCTGCACGTCAGGTCCGAGGAGGTGCACGTCAAGCCTCTGCGGACCTACGCAGAGGTTACGGCGTACCCTACCCGAGGGACATGACGCAGAAGTATAAACCGGCCTTTAGGCTGTGTTTTTATTGCTCTACTGTGTAACAAACAACAGCTAACTGCTAATGCGGCTATTGTATGCTAGCTGGAGTAGTAGCTTCGAGGACAACAGGGGTAATTGCTGCTACTTTGCAAACAACAAATGACCTAAAATGTCACCAATGAACGCGCTCCTCATTTGCATTAATACAATGACCGTCCACGACAGCCAAAATATGGCATCAGATCTCGCCAGACAATAATGCCTTCAGAAATGAGGGTCAGAGGAGCTCTGTTTATTTTTTTTTACTTTTTTTCAACTTTTCTTTTTGAGAAGGGCATGAAAGACTAATAGAGCGTGGGTATCCAAGGTAATACTAGGTCATGACTCCTTTAAATTCTCGTGGTACGTATCCGTTTGCTAAGGATAGATTCATCATATCCAAAATGGGGCCAGGAACCAAATGGAACACTTCTTTAAATAATTTGGTTGGAATTGGGTCCAATATACAAGTTGAAGGTTTAGATGAGGCTAATATTTTTGATAATTCCAAAAGCTCGACTAAATCAAAACAGTCCAAACACAACTGAGGTTCTACAGTTCTTTCCGATGCTGCCTCATTTACTGAGGAAGAAGTAATCATGTTTGGGAGGATGCCAATGATTTTATTTTTAATATAATTAATTTTATTTATGAAGAATCCCATAAAATCATCACTGCTAAGAGCTGGGGGAATAGTTGGCTCAACAGAGCTATGACTCTGTGTAAGTTTGGCAACTGTACTAAAAAGAAACCTAGGATTGTTTTTATTCGCCTCTATTAATGATGAAAAATATGCTGTTCTAGCTTGTTGAAGGGTCTTTTTATACAGCAATAGACTGTTATTCCAGGTTAAATAGGAATTCTCTAGATGTGTAGAGCGCCATTTTAGCTCCAATTTCATGGTATTCTGCTTTAAAGTATGCAGCTCTGCGTTAAACCAAGGAGTCAGCGTCCTATGGCTAGCCACTTTCTTTTTTAACGGGGCTACACTATCTAATGCCAAACGCAATGAGGACGTAACACTGTGAACCAGACCATCAATTTCTGAAGGGTTAGAGATAGAATTGCTGCCATCCCCTGTGTTACTCTGAGACACTGAGGAAAGTAAGAATGGAACAGATTCTTTAAAAATTGTTACAGCATTGTCTGATAAAGCTCTACTATAATGACATTTTCTTTCAGATTTAAGATGGTTATTTAAAGTAAATTCAAAAGTTATCAAGAAGTGGTCAGACAGGACCGGATTATGTGGGTGGACTGTTATTTCCTCACACTCAATACCGTATGTCAGTACAAGGTCCAAAGTGTGTTTGCCCGAGTGGGTCGATCCCTGTACTTTTTGAGTAAAGCCAATTGAGTCTAAAATAGCACTAAAGGCTGCATTTAGGCTATCACTTTCAGTATCCACATGAATATTAAAGTCCCCCACTATAATAACCCTATCAGTATATAATACTAAATCAGATAAAAAATGTGAGATCTGATCCAAGAATTGAGAGTAAGGGCCTGGTGGACGATACAAAACCACAAACAAAAATGTTGTTAATGCTTTGCAACTTGGATGAGGAAAACTAAGGGTTAGATGTTCAAAAGAACTGTAGCTATAAATTGGTCTGGGATTAATTAGTAAATCAGAATGAAAAATGGTTGCAACTCCTCCTCCTCACCCGGTATTTCTAGAAATGTGAACATTAAAATGATTGGAAGGAGCCGACTCATTTATACTGACATAATCCTCCTGCTGCAGCCAGGTTTCTGTAAGACAAAGCAAATCAATGTGATTATCACAAATCAAGTCATTCAATAACAAAGTCTTAAACGAAAGAGATCTTAGAATCATTTACAATCAGATTTTATTGAGTACACTCACTGGCCACTTTATTAGGCACACCTGTCCAACTGCTCTTTGACGCAAATTTCAAATCAAATCACATATCTAATAATTCTTGCTGATTTTCTTAGGTGTTCAAATACGTAAGTGCTGCAATAAAATGCAAATACTTCCCATAAAAAACAGACAATTAGTGATTTTGTGAATTTAAAAATAGGCTGTCTCTCACAGTGGAAATGCTCCTACAGTGTGAATCTCAACAAACTGTTTCAGCAGTTAAATAGTTTCTTCACAATGACCAACCGCTTTGATGTTTTTCAGTCTGGTTTCCGTGGTAACCACAGCACTGAGACTGGCCTAGTCAAAGTTTTCAATGACATCCACATAAATACAGACTGTGGTAGAACCACAGTGTTGGTTCTGTTGGACCTCAGTGTTGATCATGATATATTATTGGAACGACTGGAGAGCTGGGTCGGACTCTCTGGTACACTACTTGGCTGGTTTGAGTCTTACCCAAAGAACAGGGACTTCTATGTTTCAATAGGAAACTTTTCTTCAGATCCAACAGAAATCACATGTGGGGTGCCCAAGGGCTCCATCCTGGGGCCCCTCTTATTTAATATCTACATGCTCCCACTGGCCCAGATTATAACAACCTTAAGATTAGCCTGAAATCTAGGTGTAGTTATGGACTCAGACCTTAACCTCCAGGGTCACATAAAGGTCAATAACAAGGTCAGCCTTCTATCACCTGAAGAACATTTCTAGGATTAAAGGACTGATGTCGCAACAGGACCTAGAAAAACTCATCCATGCGTTTATCTTTAGTTGGATTGATTATTGCAACAGCGTCTTCACAGGTCTGCCTAAAATGTCAATCAGACACCTGCAGCTGATCCAGAATGCTGCTGCTCGTTTTCCTCACTAGAACCAGGAAAGTAGAGCAAATCACCCCAGTTCTAAAGTCCTTACACTGGCTCCCTGTAGCTCAGAGAATAGACTTCTAAATACTTTTACTAGTTTATAAATCATTACATGGCTTAGCACCAAAGTATGTTGAAGATATTGTTATGGCAAATTAAGTATCTCAGGGTTTCCATAATAAAGAAGACTTGAGTCCCAGAAGGCGTTTAAGTATTTAATTCAAACATGTCTGGCCAGAACATGGAGGGGACAGAGTTACTCGTGCATCACCCTAACCAACCTTTCTAACTAACCGCTTAAATAGTATTCAGCAATCATTGTTTATCTCTGTAGACGTCTTCTCCATCCTTCACGCCCCGCCTCCAGAGTAACCGCTTCATGCGACTCATAGCAACGCATAAAGCAGCTCATCCGAAGGCCAGACTGTTATCTTACTGCCCCGGCGTCTGTCTCTCTGGTGACCTGACACATATATATCATAAACATTAAGTTGGAGCAATAACCTTGTCCTCTTACCCTAGATGCTTTCACTAAACAGAGAATATACACTTAATTCCTAATTGCATAACAATTTTCCACCACAATTCCCTGCATTTATTAACTTAATTAATATCATAAATATAAAGGGAAAATTCTAAAGTGCTATCACAAACTCCCTAAAAGGTTGGTAGGTTGATAAAAAAAAACGTTGTTCAAAACACAAATTACAATCAGACATGAGACATGCTTGGCCATGGAATTAGCTCACAGTGACAAATATTAGATCCTTCCAGAGGACTTTGCTGAGACTCCTGTGCATTGAGACCGAAAACCCACGGGGTCTTCTTAGGCCATTTTCTTGTGGGCAAAATGTCATCTCAACAGCCCCTCGCCCCAGAGGCGGCCATCCACAGGTCTCGTCATCGGTCAGGATGCTCTAGATAAAAACACAGAATAAAGGAGAAATTATGTAGCATCTTCCAGTACACTTCAGAGGGTATTACATCAACACTAGATTGTGAAAAGTGTACTCTTCCCTTGCGCTGTTTGTTGTCTGTTGCCATGAAGTCAGCCTCCGCCAGCATCCAGTGACCCGTAGCCACCGATCAGTCCTTCCTAAGAAAGGAGAGAGTGGTCCCCCCTCAGAAGGTCCTTCAGTGAGAACCTCCCAATGCGACCCTTGGGAGCTGAGCTAATTAGGTATTAGAGCATTGATGTTCAAACATAGGTGAACCAATTCACAAAAGATGAATAGGATGATTATGACAAGTATAACCAACACCCTCGGAGTATGGTTTCAGATCAACCTGATGCAACTGTGTGAAAAAGCAATTCTAAACATCTCACAACCTGGTTGATGAGCCAAACCTCATCAACTGAAGCTAGAATACAATTAAGGTAAATGTCTCCAAATCACTCTGTACTAAATCCATGCCAAGAAAAAGACAACCAACCATTCCAACTTGTGAGAGTAAAAAATCCCAAGAATCAACTATTCCCAGCAAGAAGTAAAGAAGGTTTTCAGATCAAATTAAAACTTTGTAAAGTTCCCAGACACAATATGTACTACAACTCTGAACCCAAACCGAAATGGAATATGAAGTCAGACGTCAAGTCCAGGTAGTAAAAACCCTCATTAATTTATGACAGAGTTATGATTCACAAGAAACCCAATTAAACCTGCAAGTTACAGTTCTCTTCATAATCCCTGAAGAATCTGTTCCAATTACTATCAAATCCAATTCCCTCCTTTTTTTTTAAGACATGTTCTTGCACATGCCTTAAAAAATCAAGATACAAGGAAACAATAACTTCAACTGCTTCTCCAGTGTCGAGAAAAGAAACATAGTAGGTTAAAGGTCATGCATAAGGCATAACCTCAGAACCTGTGGATCCTGCTGCTGTTGCTGCTGAGGCAGCTTCAACCCCCAGATGATCATATCCCAATCATTTAGGTTTGCAATTAGGTTCTTATATTTGAATTACCTTGTTGTTGAAAGTGTGCTATACAAATAAAATTGCCTTGCCTTGCAAAAACAAAACAAACTAATAAGTTCCCCACATAGTTACCTAATGTATTTCAGAATTTTAGTCCTACTTGCATTAGCTACAACAACACTTAATTTCCCTCTGGGATCAATAAAGTATTTTGAATTGAATTAGACAACTCTAATTGATGTTACAGTAAGGATTATCTTTGCAACCACCTTAGTTAAAATTGTTTTACTCAGGACACAGTTTATTTACCTAATTACAGTTTATTCCCTGTTAACTCCTTGAAAAAAAAATACATTTATTCTAAATGCACAATTTTAAAACCTGTACAACTGTAAAACATCTCTAATTCAATTTATCCAACTCAGTTGCACATTCAGATTTGAGTATGCCACTCTATTTTAATACCAACGATGTCAAGTAACCTTTTTACCTGTACCTGATACTCTTGCTTAAGAAAGAAACTTTTTCTTCATTGCAGTTTCTGTGTAGGACTTGAGTTATACTTTATACTTTACCGAAGTAATTATCTATTTGGCCACTTTTACCTCTACTCAGTACTTTAGACAGCTTATATTTTAAAATTAGCCTTGTTACTCCTGTTTCATTTAATCTTTTATTAAAAGGAACACACAAAAACCCCATCAAACATCAAAGAATGCTACAATTGAAAATAATTTACTGCGGTTTGATAGTAGGTCTCACATTTATTATTCTGACACCCTGTTTTATGCGATCTATAGCCTATAATGCACTCAGGTGTTAACTGAATATTTTCCACATTTGTCCTGTCTTTAGAACAGTGACCCAAATTCTGATTCAATTTTTAGTCATCATTTGTCTTAATGAAGTAAACTAAATTTTAAAAATAGAAACCAAGTAATTTTAAACCACCTGTTGGCTTAAAGATTGCACTAAATGCAAAATTTTCACATATACCATACCACTTTATTTATATAGCACGTTTATACACAGCCGAGGCCGACCAAGGTGCTGTACAGAAGAACATCATATGCAGCTGAAACAGGTAGCCTAGTGTATCCCAAATGCGTCCTTATTATTTCACATTTTTATTAAACATTACTATCATTAAGGAAAAGTTCTTTTTGGTCGAGGTATGGCTAAAGCTTTATTCTTTATCATTTAATGTTCTAATCCTAAATTTGTTTTATGCTTTCTACCTCCTTTGTGTAAATCTAAATATACAGTCTATGATCTAAATCTGCTTCTGCTTCTATTATCTGTCACTTTGCTGCCGGTACAGCAGAAGTTCCCCTTCTTGGTGAAAATAAAAGCATGATTCATGAAGTTAAGCATTACCGTATTTTAGTCTGGAAAGCTCATGTTTGAAACAGGAAGTGGTTTTGCGCAAAAAACAAACAGTTTGACTAACCCAGACTCGTTAACATCCAGGAAGTAACTGAAAACTCAAGACTAAACTTTTCATCAAAAACAAGTGTTTAAGTTCCTATTTTTAGACTTCCAGCCGCAGAGCGCTATTAACGCTTCATCAGTGTCGGGATCTATGATTGTTTACAACCAGAGAATCGCAGCACATCGGTCGTAAGAAAGAAGTTTGTGGCTGAATTAGCTGATTAGCTACAAGAGAATCATATTAAATCTGCAACAGACTTTATTTCAGATCATTTTTACCACATTGTAGTTAATAACTCGCTGGCTAAGATTAACCTCAGAGTGTTTTACCTGCGTTGTTTTCTATTCGTTTTCTGTAAATTACTCAAAAGACTGAAATACTTTCATACTGCCACTCGGATTTGTATTAACTGGAGTTGATTTTCAATATATCCGATTTTAACCGTGCGTTTTCAGTGTTATTTCTATTTACTGTGGAGTAGACTACGTTTATCAAAAGTATTAGTTAAACATAGAAACCATCATTTATCTAGTTTATTGCTGAATTGCATCGTTTCTCATAGAATCTTAAAAGAACGTTTTCAAGCTAAGGTTCCCGGGCCAAACGCGGGCGCCCCTTATCTCATGAACACAGAGTGTTATAGTTTTAGGTCGAACCAGTTTTAATACCTTACAATAGTTTAATTCAATTCAGTTTATTTATATAGCGCCGATTCACAACAGATGTCATCTCAAGGCACTTAACAAGAAGGCATTTCAATACATTTATACAAACATTCCAATCAGTTAAAAAGTTTTCTATTTAAGGAATCCCAGCAGATTGCGTCAGTCATTGGCGTGAGGTTGGGCCCCGTTGATGCAGACTTTCCAACCACAGCAATCCTTCAGCAATCCCTCATACTGAGCAAGCATGTAGCGACGGTGGAGAGGAAAAACTCCCCTTTAACAGGAAGAAACCTCCAACAGAACCAGGCTCAGTAGGAGCGGCCACCTGCCACGACCGTCTGGGGGTTTGAGAAGACAGAGCAGAAACACAGAAGGAACAGAAGATCTGATATAAGAGAACTTTCTATGTTACAGAAAGTAAAAAGTTGATAACAGGACACAGTGGATGTTCAGTTACTGGGAGGATCATCCCAGTCGATGCCCCCCGTCCAACAGGGCATTGCAGCCAAGCAGGATACCAGACCAGGTATATCTTCTATGGAGAGAAAAACACTGAGAGAAAACAAAGTTAACAGTCGAAATAACAGAATGTACTGTAATACAACTGGAGAGTAGTAGGAGAAAAGGAAGTAGCAGAGTGAAGAAAAGTGGTAAGTCTGTCCTCCAGCAGTCTAAGCCTATAGCAGCATAACTACAGAGATAGAGCCAATGAAGGAAAGCTAAAACAGGAGAAATGTGATCTCTCTTTTTAATATTCATCAGAACTCTTGCTGCCGCATTTTGGATCAACTGAAGTTCAAATGTTATATTACCATTTACCTTTGTGCATTATTTCCCCCCGAGGCTTTTATTGATTAGCGCAAATCTAACAGCTGTAACTCACTGAGTACAGCACACCCATTTAATAGGCTATACAATTAATATGGATTCAGGTTAGAAAATACTCAAATATTAGATTGATGAGGTAAATACAGTCAGATGTCATTTCCATCTCTCACATTATTTTGAAGCATTGCTTTGAAAAACCAGCATAATAAATCAAATAGACTAAAGAATGTTTATTCATATTTGCAGAAAAATATCATTATTAATGATTGTTTCAAATGTGTTCCAGCAAATATGTTTTCAAAAATGATGTAGGAATTTATTCTCCAGTAAATCACTGAGTCACGTTTAGATAATTAATCATTATTATATTATCACCATTAAAACTACAGCAAGTTTTCAAGATAATATAGTTTATTTTAAACATTAAATCTGACTCATATGCACCAATCTAGATCATAATAATCATTCATTATGCTTTAAATTGGAATATTCTCTGTTTTATTTGATCTATTTTTATCCAAGATCACTTGATGTTAAGATTGCAGTTTCCTAGATCTATTGCGTTTAGTTTTTCAGATAGAGCGATGACATATTTATAATCCTGAGATCCCGAGCAATCCACTGATACTAAACGCATGTCAAATGCATTAAAAAGCCCATTATGGAAATATTATTTAACAAGGATGAGAAAAGATAATGGAGTGTTTCCACGTCCTTCAGTCAGCATGCAGACACATCTCACAATTGGTGACCCAAGACACAGAGAGTATCCTTGAGCTTCTCACATGTTGGTTCAACATAACAATACATATCTCAGTTACCACAGAGACTTAACCTTTAACATGATCAATATATTTTTCCCCACATTAAGCCATTCAAATCTTTTTATAAAAAAATGCTATGCAGAAAAATTCTCACAACAGGCCTCAAATAATTTAGACTTTGATAAAAGCCAAGAGAGCTACAACAAAACTAACTGTGAAATCTATAGTTCAGGATTTGATTTTTGCCCCTAAACACAAAGTGATTATATATTATTTGCTTTCTTAGTTTGAAAAGTGATACGTCACTGTTGACGAACAATTAAGTTTTGAGTTGGATTTGCTTTTACTAAAAGAAAGTAAAACAATTGCCTAAACAGTGTCCAATATTAGTAATTCAGTATGCTCATTCATTCATTTGGAAACAAGCAATTAAATTCCAACATTTCATGTTCTCATTACGTTTCATTATTTATTACTATTTTAAAGAGTGTTTTTGCAGCTACAGGGGATCACACTTCTGAGTCTCCATTGTAAGGTCTAAAAGAAAATGTTAGAATTTGAATTCCCTTCACCAAAGCCCCAAATAAGCCAAAATATATAAGCACCCCCCAAACTCAGGTACGCACAGGTAACCTCCCAAGCCACTTGTCCATACCTTTTTGGGTCGAACCTCGAACATGACTCCTCCCCTGTGGACAAAGTGGTCAGTCCATTCTAGAGAAAAAACAAAAAAGAATGAGAACCAGCCTGATTTGCATTCTGGTTCAGTTGAAATTGAAAATTATATTGGTTGTCATAAGCAAATTTCCAAACTCACAGGACCACTGTATTGTTATAATTGAGGGCCCTAAAAAACATTTCAGGTATATTAATATTTACTTAAAACAGTGAGACGACTTCCCTTTAATTACAAAGTCAGGTGCCTTATATTAAGACTCACTTATATAACTTCCTGTGTTTACCCACCAGAGTGTGACAAAACCATCAGATTTCTAGGATCAAACCTTTCCTTTTTTCTTTTTTTTTACGTGTCCTGTTTCGCAGTGTGGAGCTCAGAATTGGTGTCTGAGTACCAAGTAGAAGCCCAACAGATTTACTTTCACAAGCGGAGCAGTACAGCTTTTGCTATCCACTTGATATATGTGTGAAAAATCTTTATTATGAATTGTTGGGGTTTTTATTTCCTGATGTTATGGACACGGAGACGGAAAATTAAGGAGAAGAAAGAAGGAAGATGAAGAAGAGAGGTAGGAAACAAAGAAAACACAGGAAGACATTGAAGTCTGCCTCCATACCCACAGGACGGCAGAGAGAAGGGGAAAAACAAAACAAAACACGAAAAAGGAACATCGACAAAACCAACCAAACATTGTGAACTAAGAATTACACAACCACATCACACAAAAATAGATATAAAAATACAACAACAATGTCACAGAAAAACTCATGGTACCGATTAATCAAGCTCTAGTAATGATAACCTCAGCCCAAGAATATTTCCTTAAACACCAGAGACCCCACATCTGTGTGTGTGTGTGTTAGCATGCTGGTGCATATAAGGTTTCTCCATAAGAGTGTTCGATAGTTGGTATGAGCAGACATCAATCCGTCTCCCAGGAATCGATGCAGACATGAAGGAGATCGGAGCAAAGACGTCCAAAGGACCGCCAGAGCCCAAGGCGGACCCGGGCGTGGCCGACCACATCCCCCAAGAGAGGAGCAAAGGAGAACCCCAGGGGAACATCCAGCGGCCACTATGCAGGGGCCCGGGGGGCAGCTGTGATGAGCCCACGGGCCCCGCCGGCAACCGTCCGCGCCGGGGCGAGCCGGTCAACGGACCGGGGGAGCCGGGGCCCAGGGGCACCCCACCCCCCAGCAGGGACCCGACAAGGGACCGGCCGACGAGTGGCCCCCGGCACTGCAGGGGCCGTGGCCGGCCGCCACGCGCCGCCTCCACCCTTGGCCAATCCCCACCGCCAACATCCCAGCGCCCCACCGATAGCCGCAGGGGACGGACAGCATCCCCAGGCCGAGCTCAGCCAGCATCTGGACACCAAGTTGTACCAGCTCTCGGGTCCTGATCCCGCGCAACGCAGGGCGCCGAGACTAGGCATCCAACGAGGGCCAGGGCCGGTCCAACCCGCCAATGAACCGCCCACGCATGGTGCGCACAGAACAGGTGATCAAACGAGCAGAGACGCCGGATCCGCATGCCACCGAGCAGGCACCACCCAACAATCCCAAACCTGGCACCTCTAAAAGAGGTGCCCCAACCAACCAAAGGAAGATATCGGCCCACCGCATCGGCCCACCGACATACCGGCCCGGCCAGGGACGCACCAGGTCCGAACCGGATTGACCACCGATGCACCGGCAGGCAGGGGCCCCCGTCACCGGCGGGGAGTGACGGAGGGGAAATAGGCCCCCCATTAAGTGTAAGGCCTGAGGTGCGCCAGGCGAGGGGGCAGACCAAGATCCAACCTGACAGGTAGACAAAGACATACAGATACAGTCATACGTTCCCTCCCTCTTAAACCCATACATTCTCACTGACTCACCAAGACACCCAAAAAAATGACGCTGTACCCTCACTCACACACCCCATGCACACTTTATGCTCCCAGGTCCAGGTACTGATGCCCCAGTAGATCCACCAGCCCCCGGACCCGGAAGGTGGACCCCCTACCTTCTAGGACGGAGACAAGCAGACCGCCAAGGGCCCCACAGTGGCAATGCAGCCCGACAGCCCAGGACCCCGACCAGACCGCCTGTCCTCCTCCGGACCCCAACCCCTGATGGCCCATAGCAAACAGGGGTGTGATAAGACCCCTAGCCATCCTCCCGCTCGAGTATGGTGTTGATGCGTGTTGTTATAATGTGCATTTAAAACAGAGGGGTGGGATGTGGGGAAGGCAGCCACACATCCCCCAACCCCCACCCAGAGCCCTCAGTGTCTATATGTGGTTTAACAGTGGGCACCGGCACAAGAGGTGAAGCTGATTGTACCGCTCCCCCTCTGGATGCCGAAAAGTGTGCCCACCCCAACGTCCCTACATATGTGTCGCGTGAGAATGTTATAAGTGGGAGGGTCTAAGTTGTATATTAAAATTGGGACCCAGGACACCACGGGATAGCGAGGAGGGAAGCCCCTCCTCGCACCCCAGTGATGTGCCCATGCCCCAAGACCCTATATGAGTGGTAAAGTGATGGAGCGGGTGGACAGAGGTGTCCAGAGATGGGGAGGGAAGGACTGGGAGACAAAATGTCTTCCCAGGGAGCCAGCTCCCCCACTGACCCCAATAGGCACCGCTGTTCACCGAGATCCACCAGGGGAGGGAGGCCATGGCACGTTCAACCCGGGGCCCACGGCCACAGCACCACAAAGCCCCACGGACCCCAAGGCACTCCCCCCAGCCCCATCCCAGAAGGGGAACTAAACCCACCCTGACATTCGCTCTACTCTCAAAACACAAAAGACACCCAGGTTGAGTTCGACACCCCTCCCCCCCGTCCAAGTGCCCTCGTAGGGGGAGAGCACCTGTTGCTACACAGCAGCAGCCTCCCCGCCAGCAAAGGAGGCCCCCAGCGCCACCCGCACACCGGAGGCCCCCGTAGCCCGAACCACATCGACGTACCTGCCCAAACCAGGAGCAAACCGATGAGCCGGGCGGCCGACCCACCAGGCCGACATCCACCAGCCTCATTCTTTGTGGAACGACCACTGTTGCTCAACGGCCCGGCAGGAGACCAAACCCAGCGCCCCAACCACCTGCCCTGCACTCCCACCACCCGGCCAGTCCACCCGCAAGTCCGACGGAACCCGGCCAAATGCCCAACCCCAGCGCCCCGCACATAGACCAAGACCCAGGAGCCAAGTCCAGTGCAAAAAAGGACTGATCCGGCCCAGAAACGCCACCCAGCCGCCACGACCAGCAGCCAGGCACCCCAACCAGCAAACAAGGCGAGACGCCATACAGGGACTGGCGATGACAATCGGCCCAGAGAAAAAGAGAGAGGTGGCTGCACATGCCGGCCATTGGCCGGCCCCGACCCCCACAGGCAACAGAGACCCCCACGCCGGCCGACCCCCAGCCAGGACCACAGCTAGGGGGCGCGGCGCCCGAGCCCCGAATCCCCAGGCCCACCCCAGACCCTACCCAGGCGCAGCACGGCCACCAGGCCAGTAACCCATGTCCGCCAGTGCAACCCCCCCAAGGCACCGCATGCAGCCATCAGGAGTCACCACCCAAACCCAAACCCCAGGCCGGCCACGACTTCCAGCGCCCCATCCGCCCAGTGATCCCACCCCCCGGGGTCCCCCCCCAGACGCTTCCAACCCCAAAACCCCCACTTCAGCAACAGTGTCCCAAACGACAAAACCAAGTGCCCCCCACCCCCACTAGGTGATGGAGCCGATCAAAGGAGCCCAGAGAGATTGATCAGATATGGAGCCAGAGGCCGTCTCAAGACCAATATGGTCCAACCAGAGATTTCTATACTGATTAATATTAAGAGCTTTTTTATTTTTCCAGTTCAGGAGGATAGTTTTCTTAGCGATGCATAAGGCAATGTGAACCATTAGAACTGACTTTGTGTCCATGGTGACATCATTTAAATTTCCTAACAGGCAAATTGAGGGAGATGGTGGGATGTTACATTTCAGACACTTTGATAAGTCCTCACATATCTGGCACCAAAATTTCTTAACAGGTGGACAGAACCAAAGCGCATGAACATAAGTATCAAACCTTTCCTGACCTCTTGCCCCTTATCCTGGAAGGAGACACAGAATACTTCACAGCTTGAGATCAATTCAGTAATTTTCCAAGCAAAATTTCTAATCAGGCCCACTAACTGCTCTGACGCTTGAATGTTCCCCAGATAAGATTAGTATTTATCTTTTTTCCTTTTATTTAAAACCTAAGTAGCCTAAGGACCAGTCATCTTTAGATTGTTTACATTAGCGCCTTGCAAGCTGATAAAAAAATTCATCCTTCACAGCTGTGGAGAAATCTAAGCAGTGTTACTGTAAAGGTCCAAGTTACTTTAGTTAATGTTCACAGATCTAAGATTTATTACTTTCTTACAACAAACCCCAAATACAAGGAAACAATTCAGCCCCAATTGTCCCAGGAAGAAAGAAAATATGTTTTCACTGTCAGTCAGCTTAGTAATAATCAAGTCAGTCAGGGTATAATTCACAACCTATTCTAAATGCCCCAATCAACTCTGCTATTTGTTCTAAAGTAGGAACTCCCGTTTCTAAGTTAGTGCACACAAGCTGCGATAGCTAAGGAAACTTGTACTTAGTGTAATAACAATTCCATCAAATAACTTTCAACCAAAATTAAATAAATAAATGGACTCTCCTGACAGACAGCATTAGGAGAGAAAAGAAAAGACTACTTGACCCTTTACCAGATAACTCCCCAGAAGACAAATGATCAGTTCACTCTCTTGCAGATGTGCAGCACATTCTTTAAGCTCTGATTAGACTAAACTCACCGGACGACGAATCATCACCTTTTCAGAGCCGTAGCAGATTCGTTGTCTGCTTTACCCCGTCTGTCTAAAACAAACAAATTTGGTTTAGTTGCACATCAACTTTCCCTTACAAATTACAACACAATAACAAAACAAATTTGATCAACATAGAAAATAGAAAGAATCAGAAATTATGGCCTGCTTCCATCGAGACCCCTTTCGCTCTAAGGGTCCTCTGGCAGAAACAAAACAAAAACAAAACAAGATTTACTTTCCTAGGGTAGTGTGTATGTGTGTGTGTGTCATAAGCAGGTGTCACAGAGATAAAATACAGCTACATCAGTCAGCAAGCATTTCTTAAATGCATTTGAGCTGTGTGTATTTTTGTCCTGCCTGAATTTCGCTGGGTCATCTGCAGGCTGGCCGGCCCAGGGCCCCCCCCCTCTCGATCCAGCTAATCGCCATGTTTCAGGGACCACAGCCCCCAAATAACTCATCTCACCTGAGCAAGAGTTTTCCCCTCTGCCCACTGGTCAGCCCGCATTCAGGCCGGAGTCCGGCCTCCGCCTTTGTTATGGCTGCCAAACCCCTTATTCCAAGGGTGGGGGAGGTACTAGGGCTCCTTGTGGCCCTCCCCAGGCGCCGCTGGACCGAAGGCAGGGGTCCCAACCAGCCTGAAGAAAAACACAGGACAACTCAGAGAAACTCACCAGCAGTCCTACCATGGAATGTGTAACAATAACTGTGTGTGTGTGTGACATTCTGCATTATACCAAGTCATCAAACAAATGATCTTAATGCTCAAACACTCCAGTTCTGGAAGAAGCAAACAAGAGTAAATAAAAGAGAAATAAACAAAACCACATAAATGAACCACAAATAAATAACATAATTTTTAGATTTTCTTTCAGATTATCCAAATTCCTCCCCTGGGCCCATTAATTCTTTTTTTTTTTTTTTTTGTCGACATATTGGACTGTCTGGAGGTGAAGTGTTGCTAGATTACAGACCCGATTGTCTGCCTGGGTACCCAGTTCCAATGAAGGACGTCTCCCCCGTCGCTTTCTAGTTTCCTTAAGTGAAACAAAAGCCTAAAAAACCCTCGTCGGAAAATAATCAATCAACTTAATTAATTGACCACTTGTCCAACTGCCGTGCTCCCAGATAAAACCCGGAGCAAAAACCGTTACTTTCTTTAACGTTGATTAAATAATTAACCATACAATTATATATAAGTATATATATTATATTAATTAATCAATCAATCAACCGCGTGTGAGTAAATAAACACGAAACTGCTAGCAAATATTTTACCTCCTGAGAGTGCAAATTAAATTCTGTTATCACTATTTATTTAAAAGACTCAGTCTTACCAGGTTCTGTCTCAGGCGACAGCCGGGCCGACAGAGACGCTTCAAGGCCTCCATCTCCCAAACAGCTACTGGAGGTAAGAAGCTGGGAGAAAATGTCCCAGGACGCTAGCAACTCCCTTGACCCTGTCCCTGCCGGTCCATTCCGTTCGCTGAGGCTACGTTGGGTGCCAAGTGTTATGGCAAAAAATAGTATCTCTATGTTTAGAGTTTCCATGATAAAGAAGACTTGAGTCCCAGAAGGCGTTTAAGTATTTAATTCAAACATGTCTGGCCAGACCATGGAGGGGACAGAGTTACTCGTGCATCACCCTAACCAACCTTTCTAACTAACCGCTTAAATAGTATTCAGCAATCACTGTTTATCTCTGTAGACGTCTTCTCCAACCTTCATGCCCCGCCTCCAGAGTAACTGCTTCATGCGAGTCATATCAACGCATAAAGCAGCTCATCCGAAGGCCAGACTGTTATCTTACTGCCCCGGCGTCTGTCTCTCTGGTGACCTGACACATATATATCATAAACATTAAGTTGGAGCAATAACCTTGTCATTTTACCCTAGATGCATTCACTAAACAGAGAATATACACTTAATTCCTTATTGCATAACAATCCCCCCCCCCCCCAGACCAATCAGGTCCTCTAATTCCAGTCGACTCAACATCCCTAGAATCAGAACCAAACATGGAGAAGCAGCTTTCAGTTTCTATGCTCCTCTAATCTGGAACAAACTTCCAGAAAACTGCAAAGCTGCTGAAACACTGAGTTCTTTTACATCACAACTAAAAACGGATCTGTTTAGCGCTGCCTTTGAGTCATGCTTTCATGCGTCATATGCTTTGTGCATTTTATGCTTTATTGCTGTTTTTACATTATCTCCTAATCCAGGGCTTAAAGTATTCCGGCACCATGCCGGATCTCCGGCATTTGACAGAGGAAAAAAAACAAACACACACACACAAAACCCCCCTGAAAAACCAGCCCTCTTGAATGCAGCATCCCACGCGAGCCAGCGGTTGTTTCTCCTGAAATCAGAAGAATGTTGATAAAAATGCTTTAACAAAACGGTCCGTTTCCAATCAGCATGCCAGTTATATGAACTAGGGTTGCCAACCATCCCCTAAAAAATGAAATTGTCCCGTATTCATAGAAAATATTACGCGTTCTTTATTAAGGTGAGAAGGAACGCGGTTTGTCCTGTACTTCAGCTACAATGAAAAAAAGACACAACGGTGGAGTTATTCTGTGTCTTGAAGCTGTGCAGCTGCCTTTTCTTCTCTCATTCTCTCCCCTCCCTCTCCTGTTGCTCCTTCAATCATGAAACTGATCAATGATCAGCTGATCGGCTTTTCTGTCAGAAGTCCCGTCTCTCGTTTTTTTATCGCCCACTTTGCTCAGAAAGAGGAAACCAGCAGATGTTGCGCTAAACAACAGCAGCACGTTTAATAACCTGTTAGAACTGATTTAATATGACTTTCTAGTATCAGCTGATGTTTGCTGGAGCCACAGCGGTAAAAGCTGCAGGTCATGATATCGGTTTGGATATGTGGTGAGATGTAAACATGAAGATGAAACCAGGAGATGTTCTTTACTGAATCATCAGAGCTGAACAGGTGATGGAGAAACAGGTTTATCTTTTAGGTGACATGAATGAGTTGAAGAGAAGTTATAAACTGTTTCTGAGAGACAAATAACACCAGGATCGTTTTATGTAGCTGACAGCTGGTAACTGTGCAGGGGCGGTTCTAGCAAACTTTTGCCCGGGGGCCAGGTAGGGCATTAACAGGGAAAGGGGGGCACAGATACATACTTCTCTTATTCTCATTTAAAATGTCTAGCTTTTAATAAATAATTATCTGGATCTTACAACTAAAGTGGTCATCTGTTAAATGTATAGAAATCCATTATCTTATATAGTAAATATTATTGAGTCTAATATATACCCTACTAAGCTATAGTCCTTTTTCCTTTGGGAAGGTACCATCTGTGCAGTCTGCAATTCTGTCGAAGAAAGATGTTGAATGTATTTAATTATTGTGGAAAAATAATTGATTTCTGTGTATTTGTTTTACATGTGCATTAAATTAAAGTCGATTACGTCGATTAAGCATCATGCGGGTGGGGGGTGGTTCCTTATTTTATTTGCTGGGAGTTGGCAACCCTAATATGAACACATGGCATAGCACTGGAGCTCAAGAAACGTCTGTCTCATCAGCTCAAAGGATGTATGTTTTCTCTGAATGTTGATGAAGCAATCACCCAAAACATGGAAAAAATACCTAATGTAATGGGTCGCTTTTTTGATGAAGATTCATCCAGAGTAATGACACATCATCTAGCAAGCAAGAAAGTAAACATTAGCAGTAGCAATGCTTCAGCTCTGATTATTGCACTGGAAGCTTCAGTTTAGCAATTCTGTAGTTATTTGTATTAGTTTCATATTATTCACTTTACCACTTCTTGGAGCACTTTACTGTTTTTTGTTGTTAAAATGAACTGCCTCTGCAAATATGTTAAAAAGGAGAAGAGTCAAGACCCAATGTAATGTATTTCCTTTAACTGAATTTGCCATTGTTTTGAACAAAAATGATATAAAAAGTTACAATTTATATGTTCTTTGTATAAATTGCCCTTTGCTGAATTAAATTGTTGCTAAATGAATCAGATTAATTAGCTTGACTGAGTTTCACATGTTTTCATTTATAACTTAATAACCTTTACTTCTAAAAATCACATTTGAATTGTAGGTCATCTTGTACATTACCAAAGTTGTTTGCCAAATTGCCTCTACTGTATATGCATTGGATTCACTGCAACCCACTCCTTGGAAAAAAGTTCAGGCTCAGGATTTTTTTTTCACTTTAAGCCCTTTCCTCATCATATAAAGTACCTTCAATGATCTTGTTGAAAGTGTTGCTGTAGAGATAAAGTTGCCTTGAATGTGTTGCTCTCCATCATTTATTGTGTTTCTTAATGCTTCGCTCGTCCCCTTCAGTCTCATCCAGTTCTTCTCCAAGATGCGGAAGTGGGCGGACATGTCCAACCTGTCGCAGGACTTCAGGCTGCGGATGGACCAACTGGAGCGAAACTTTGAGGTCTCCACGGTGATCTTCCGCAAGTTCGAGCCCATCTTCAGGGATATGTTTGTGAATCCTCAGGGATGCGAGGCGCCGCGGCAACCACGCAGCAGGAAGCACAGGTACCAGGGAACTAATGTCGGGTTTTTCACTCGATAAAAAAACCCTCTTTTATTTATTATTTCTACGTGCTTTGAGAAGCAGACCATTGAGTGAAGCCTAACTGTGTGTGTCTCTCATTGTAAACTCTGCAGGCGGCTGCCCTGTCACATCAGTGATGTGTTCAAGTTCTGCTGGACACTGTTTGTCTACACTAAAGGTATCCAGAACCAAGCCGACAGCCAGCTGATGCCTTCGTCTGTAAAGTCTTTTAAAGTCGGAATAAATGTGGGAAGAGATTCCTGGTGGCACTTTTCCAGTCTTTGCATTCTGTGCTGAATGAACCATAAAATGCTCCTCACAGCTTAGAGACGGATGGTCTGGTCATTTATTAGGCAATTATATGTCTTGCAAACTGGTCCAAACAAGCTGCTTGTTATTGAAAGATGTTCCCATGGGTTTGTTTCTATGAAGGTAACTTTCGGATGATCGGCGACGACCTGGTGAACTCGTACCACCTGCTGCTCTGCTGTCTGGACCTGGTGTTTGCCAACGCTCTGCTGTGTGCCAACAGAAAGGAGCTGCTCAACCCGGCATTCAGAGGTGAGGCAACAGTTCAGCCTTCAGTTATAGTTAAAAAATTTAATCAATCAGAAAAAATCGTTATTGAATAGAAAAGCAGAGGTTGGGCAAAATCCTTTAAAATCTGGGTGGGATGTGGGTTGTGTACCTCTGAATGCTTGCAGCTCTATTCAAAAGAAGAGTTTGAGTGAAGAAATGAAAATTAATAAATATTTAACATTATTCTATCATTCAGCAGTGATCTAACAGTCAGGAATCAGGATGTTTTAAGGTTCCTCTTTGTTAAGACAGAGAAAAGAAACAAACCATCCTTCCAGAGCAGATGTTTGGTTTCACCTTACAATTAAAAGCATTTCAATAATTTCATCTTGTTGGAAGAAGTGTGGAAGCTGCTACGCGAAACCTAACCAGACGAACACCTGGAGCGACGTACCAGCGGTGCACCTTAGTAAAAAACTCAACATCAAGTAGTGGGGACAAAACTGTCCATCATAAATAACTGCTAAAAGTACACCTGTGGTTTATAGTGAAAGTTAACACTTGGGGGTATGGCGTTCTGACGGGGGTATGGCGTTCTGATGGGGATAACGTTCTGATGGTTATGGCATTCTGATGGGGAAGACGTGATGGGTATGGCATTCTGAAGGGTAGTATGGCATTCTGAAGGGTAGTATGGCATCCTGATGGGTATGGCGTTCTGATGGGGGGGTGGCATTCTGAAGGGTAGTATGGCATCCTGATGGGGGGATGGCGTTCTGATGGGGAAGGTGTTCTGATGGGGGGATGGCATTCTGATGGGGGTATGGCGTTCTGATGGGGGTATGGCATTCTGATGGGGGGATGGCATTCTGATGGGGGGATGGATTTCTGATGGGGAAGATGTTCTGATGGGGGGATGGATTTCTGATGGGGAAGATGTTCTGATGGGGGTATGGCATTCTGATGGGGGGATGGCGTTGTGATGGGTATGGTGTTCTGATTTTGTATGAAGTTCTGATGGGTATGGCAATCTGATGGGTAGTACGGCGTTCTGATGGGGAAGACGATGTGATGGGTATGGCGTTCTGATTTTGTATGAAGTTCTGATGGGTATGGCAATCTGATGGGTAGTACGGCGTTCTGATGGGGAAGACGATGTGATGGGTATGGTGTTCTGATGGGGGGAAAACGTTGTGATGGGTATGGCGTTCTGACGGGGGTATGGCGTTCTGACGGGGGTATGGCGTTCTGACTGGTATGGCGTTCTGACGGGGGTATGGGGTTCTGACGGGGGTATGGGGTTCTGATGGGGATAACGTTCTGATGGTTATGGCATTTTGATGGGGCTATTGCGTTCTGATGGGGAAGACGTGATGGGTATGGCATTCTGAAGGGTAGTATGGCATCCTGATGGGTATGGCGTTCTGATGGGGGTATGGCGTTCTGATGGGGGTATGGCGTTCTGATGGGGGTATGGCATTCTGATGGGGGTATGGATTTCTGATGGGGGGATGGATTTCTGATGGGGTTATGGCATTCTGATGGGGGGATGGCATTCTGATGGGGGGATGGCGTTCTGATGGGGGTATGGCGTTCTGATGGGGGTATGGCGTTCTGATGGGTGGATGGATTTCTGATGGGGAAGATGTTCTGATGGGGAAGATGTTCTGATTGGGGTATGGCGTTCTGATGGGGGTATGGCGTTGTGATGGGTATGGTGTTCTGATTTTGTATGAAGTTCTGATGGGTATGGCAATCTGATGGGTAGTACGGTGTTCTGATGGGGAAGACGATGTGATGCGTATGGCATTCTGATGGGGGGATGGCGTTCTGATGGGGGGATGGACTTCTGATGGGGAAGACGTTGTGATGGGTATGGCGTTCTGATGGGGGTATGGCGTTCTGATGGGGGGATGGACTTCTGATGGGGAAGATGTTCTGATGGGGGTATGGCATTCTGATGGGGGGATGGCGTTCTGATGGGGACGATGTTCTGATAGGGAAGGCATTCTGATGGGGGGATGGCGTTCTGACGGGGGTATGGCGTTGTGATGGGTATGGTGTTCTGATGGTGGGATGGCGTTGTGATGGGTATGGTGTTCTGATTTTGTATGAAGTTCTGATGGGTATGGCAATCTGATGGGTAGTACGGCGTTCTGATGGGGAAGACGATGTGATGGGTATGGCATTCTGATGGGGGGATGGCGTTCTGATGGGGAAGACGTTGTGATGGGTATGGCGTTCTGATGGGGAAGATGTTCTGATGGGGGTATGGCATTCTGATGGGGGGATGGCGTTCTGATAGGGGGATGGCATTCTGATGGGTGGATGGCGTCCTGATGGCGACGATGTTCTGATAGGGAAGGCATTCTGATGGGGGTATGGCATTCTGATGGGGGGATGGCGTTCTGATGGGGGAAGATGTTCTGATAGGGAAGGCATTCTGATGGGGGTATGGCATTCTGAGGGGGGGTATGGCGTTCTGATGGGGGTATGGCGTTCTGATGGGGGGATGGCATTCTAATGGGGAAGATGTTCGGATGGGTATGGCATTCTGATGGGGGATGGTGTTCTAAAGGGGATGGCGTTCTGATGGGTAGTATGGCGTTCTGTCATAACAATTTTACCGCCCCGAAATATGAGGGTTTCATAGTGTGATCAATTGAAAATAAATATCATTAAACGTTAAAGAGTTAAAATAAATATTATAAATGTATATAAATAGTACTATTACTATTACTACTATTATTATTAGTTTGTCTCAATCATTTTTTGTTTTTGATATTGATCATAATAAAAATCCTAATATGCTCATAATATCCTAATAATTAAATAAATGAACAATTATTGGCTTTGTCTTAATATTTTTTGAATTGTCACTATTATAATTGTTTATTGTTATGATTATTCATTTAAAAAAATATTAGTCTCCCTCATAGTAATAGAGGAACAATAATCATATTATTTTTATTACTATTAATGATGCCTGTTGTATTCATTCAGTCTCTAATGATGCTGATTATGATTATTAACCATAATAAAAATCTTGTCAGTGAGCCCAGCTGTTCAGCTGTATCTTGATGGTTTTATGGGTCGACTGGTCACTACATCACTAACTCGTCATATCTGCGTGTCTCTGCAGGTCTTCCTCCCACATTTGGTGCGGATGGCTACGCCCCCCAGAGCGAGCGCCCCCCCTGCGTCCTGGAGAAGCTCTGTGAGCTGCATGACGGGCTGGTGGTGGAGGCGAAGGGCATCAAGCAGCACTACTTCAAGCCGTACATCCAGAAGCTCTTCCAGAAACAGGTTAGATTTGTTCCTCTAAAACACGAAGGTGTGAGTTCGGTTGGACTTCATAGCGGTCTCTTTCTCTCTGCGCTTTGTTCAGATACTGAAAGGAAACGAGACGCTTCTGACTGAAATGTTGGATCCTCAGAACTTTATTGACAACAAGTAAGCGGTCCAGTTTTCCCGTTCTTCATCTCGGTTCTGTGAAGCTCTCTATGTCTGAGAGGTTTTCTGGCTGTTTTTCTTACCCAGTAAAGCCGTAAACCGGGAGTATGAGGAGTACGTGCTGACGGTGGGAGACTTCGATGAACGACTGTTTCTGGGAGCGGATGCCGACGAGGAAATCGGAACGCCGAGGAAATTTGTTCAGGAACGGGCCGCTAGTCAAGCAGCGGCTCAGAACCAGCTCCAACAGCAGCTGGAGAAGGTACCGACCCTCACAGTTCTCCTGAATTTCTCTCTGCACTATTTTAAATAATTTTCATGTCTATTGTCTTTAAATCTGGTTTCTATCTAACATTCTAAGAAATATTAATTTTGATACACTATAAATAACATTTCTTTCCTATATTTACCTTTATAAATAATATTTTTCCTATGTTTACCAGAAGAAACTGGGATTGAAGAAATATCGTTGGTAGTCGTTTCCAGTCTGTATTTAATATTCCTGCTTTATCTGTAATTTACATGCAGCCACGACTGATTCCATAAAACATCTGATATTTAGTCCTCATCATAGAAAGTTTTAGATAAGTTCAGGTTTTTCATGCTAAGACTTTCATTATAAATGATTATATTCAGTCACAGCTGCTGCCATCTATTTTCTGAATAAACAAAACAATCATAACTGTAAAGAAAATAATATACTTGTTGCTCAAAGGGGTGTAGTGTGGAGCAGCTGACCACAATCCTCGATGCGGGTTCGATTCCCGACCTCAGAACCTTTGCCGTGTGTCTTTCTCCTTCTCTCTCCCACTTCTGTAGACCAACTGTCAAATAAAAGCCACTAGTGCCTTTAATTATTGGAGGGAAATTTAATCCAATCGGGGCTTGTTTTAGTTGTGTGAAAAAAGGCGGGACAAGTTGACCAATTAGTTTTCTCCAGCAGTAGGAAATGGTTGTTTAGAGATTCATAAGTTAGATCAGATTACTCTTTTAAGAGCTATTTTTACCATCAGTGCAGCTAAATATAATTGGTATGAATTTGGAAACATTCCCAGAGAAAAGACAACCATTGACTAGAGGAAAAAACCTTCTGCAGTATGATGGTGGATACGTTTACTTCTGTTCATATTGGTGGAAAATGACGTAAATAAAAAAGCTAAAGGTTTCATAGCTGATTACAAGAAAAACATATCTAAAAATGTTTATGGTAATTTTAGTAGTGTGAAAATAAATTTAATGAAAAAACAGCAAAGCAGCTCAAAGCTGCATAGTATTATATTTATATTTAAAAAGTTTGAATCTTTGCAGAAGGTCCAGAGAGCAGTTTGTGGCTCTGAGCTGGACGCTTTTAGTGGGTGGAGCAACGACAGCTGTTAGAAACACAATAATCTAAATAAACTGGGATACAAAAAGAAAAACTTTTTTGAAAAAGCAGATTATTTTCATGTTGATGTTTATGAGGAGGCTGGGAGGAGAACATTTCCCAAAAACTGCTGAGGATGTTAAACAGGTTTAAGCAGAAAGATCTGAGAGAGCGGTAAATAAAACGAGCCAACCTCTCTCTCTCTCTCTCTTTGTACAGTCTGGCTCTCTCGCCCCGTCCACCCCTCTGACAGGCCGGGTCTACCTGAAGGAGAAGGACCTGCTGTTCACGCCCGTCTCCTCAGCAACGCAGAGCGTCAGCCGGCTGCAGAGCATGGTGGCCAGTTTGAGGACGGCCCCCAGCGACAATCTGCTGCAGATCTTTAGGTTAGCTTCAGCCTGCCCTGCTTTGTTTCCACTTTAGTCTAATATAATATAGTTTATTTGCAGTTTATTCTGATATAATATAGTTTAACTCAAGTTTATTCTAATATAACTTAGTTTAGTTGCAGTTTATTCTAATATAATATAATATAGTTTAGCTCCAGTTTATTCTAATGTAATATAGTTTATTTGGAGTTTACTCTAATATAATATAGTTTAGTTGCAGTTTATTCTAATATAATATAGTTTAGTTGCAGTTTATTCTAATATAATATAGTTTAGTTGCAGTTTATTCTAATATAATGTAGTTTAGTGTCAGTTTATTCTAATATAATGTAGTTTAGTGTCAGTTTATTCTAATATAATGTAGTTTAGTGTCAGTTTATTCTAATATAGTATAGTTTAGCTCCAGTTTATTCTAATATAATATAGTTTAGTTGCAGTTTATTCTAATATAATATAATATAGTTTAGCTCCAGTTTATTCTAATGTAATATAGTTTATTTGGAGTTTACTCTAATATAATATAGTTTAGTTGCAGTTTATTCTAATATAATATAGTTTAGTTGCAGTTTATTCTAATATAATGTAGTTTAGTGTCAGTTTATTCTAATATAATATAGTTTAGTTGCAGTTTATTCTAATATAATATAGTTTAGTTGCAGTTTATTCTAATATAATGTAGTTTAGTGTCAGTTTATTCTAATATAATGTAGTTTAGTGTCAGTTTATTCTAATATAATGTAGTTTAGTGTCAGTTTATTCTAATATAATGTAGTTTAGTGTCAGTTTATTCTAATATAGTATAGTTTAGCTCCAGTTTATTCTAATATAATGTAGTTTAGTGTCAGTTTATTCTAATATAATATAGTTTAACTCAAGTTTATTCTAATATATCTTAGTTTAGTTGCAGTTTATTCTAATATAATATAATATAGTTTAGCTCCAGTTTATTCTAATGTAATATAGTTTATTTGGAGTTTACTCTAATATAATATAGTTTAGTTGCAGTTTATTCTAATATAATATAGTTTAGTTGCAGTTTATTCTAATATAATGTAGTGTAGTGTCAGTTTATTCTAATATAATGTAGTTTAGTGTCAGTTTATTCTAATATAGTATAGTTTAGCTCCAGTTTATTCTAATATAATATAGTTTAGTTGCAGTTTATTCTAATATAATATAGTTTAGTTGCAGTTTATTCTAATATAATGTAGTTTAGTGTCAGTTTATTCTAATATAATGTAGTTTAGTGTCAGTTTATTCTAATATAATGTAGTTTAGTGTCAGTTTATTCTAATATAATGTAGTTTAGTGTCAGTTTATTCTAATATAGTATAGTTTAGCTCCAGTTTATTCTAATATAATGTAGTTTAGTGTCAGTTTATTCTAATATAATATAGTTTAACTCAAGTTTATTCTAATATAACTTAGTTTAGTTGCAGTTTATTCTAATATAATATAATATAGTTTAGCTCCAGTTTATTCTAATGTAATATAGTTTATTTGGAGTTTACTCTAATATAATATAGTTTAGTTGCAGTTTATTCTAATATAATATAGTTTAGTTGCAGTTTATTCTAATATAATATAGTTTAGTTGCAGTTTATTCTAATATAATATAGTTTAGTTGCAGTTTATTCTAATGTAATATTGTATAGTTTAGTTGCAGTTTATTCTAATATAATATAGTTTAGTTGCAGTTTATTCTAATATAATATAGTTTAGTTGTAGTTTATTCTAATATTATATAGTTTAGTTACAGTTTATTCTAATATAATGTAGTTTAGTTACAGTTTATTCTAATATAATGTAGTTTAGTTACAGTTTATTCTAATATAATGTAGTTTAGTTGCAGTTTATTCTAATATAATATAGTTTAGTTGTAGTTGTAGTTTATTCTAATATTATATAGTTTAGTTGCAGTTTATTCTAATATAATATAGTTTCGTTCCAGTTTATTCTAATATTATATAGTTTAGTTGCAGTTTATTCTAATATAATATAGTTTAGTTGCAGTTTATTCTAATGTAATGTAGTTTAGTTGCAGTTTATTCTGATGTAATGTAGTTTAGTTGCAGTTTATTCTAAAATAGTTTAGTTGCAGTTTATTCTGATATAATATAGTTTAGCTCCAGTTTATTCTAATGTAATGTAGTTTAGTTGCAGTTTATTCTAATGTAATGTAGTTTAGTTGCAGTTTATTCTAATATAATGTAGTTTAGTGTCAGTTTATTCTAAAATAGTTTAGTTGCAGTTTATTCTGATATAATATAGTTTAGCTCCAGTTTATCCTAATATAGTATAGTTTAGTTGCAGTTTATTCTAATGTAGTATTGTATAGTTTAGTTGCAGTTTTTTCTAATGTAATATAGTTTAGTGTCAGTGTTTTCTAATATAGTATAGTTTAGCTCCAGTTTATTCTAATATAATAGTTTAGTTGCAGTTTATTCTAATATAATATAGTTTAGTTGCAGTTTATTCTAATATAATATTGTTTAGTTGCAGTTTATTCTAATGTAATACTTTATAATTTCGTTCCAGTTTATTCTAATGTAATATAGTTTAGTTGTAGTTTATTCTAATATAATGTAGTTTAGTTGCAGTTTTTTCTAATATAATATAGTTTAGTTGTAGTTGTAGTTTATTCTAATATTATATAGTTTAGTTACAGTTTATTCTAATATAATGTAGTTTAGTTGCAGTTTATTCTAATATAATATAGTTTAGTTGCAGTTTATTCTAATATAATATAGTTTAGTTGTAGTTGTAGTTTATTCTAATATTATATAGTTTAGTTGGAGTTTATTCTAATATAATATAATTTCGTTCCAGTTTATTCTAATATAATATAGTTTAGTTGCAGTTTATTCTAATGTAATGTAGTTTAGTTGCAGTTTATTCTAATGTAATATAGTTTAGTTACAGTTTATTCTAATGTAATATAGTTTAGTTGCAGTTTATTCTAATGTAATGTAGTTTAGTTGCAGTTTATTCTAATATAATGTAGTTTAGTGTCAGTTTATTCCAATATAATATAGTTTAGTTGTAGTTGTAGTTTATTCTAATATATAGTTTAGTTGCAGTTTATTCTAATATAATATAGTTTCGTTCCAGTTTATTCTAATGTAATATAGTTTAGTTGCAGTTTATTCTAATAAAAAATAGGTTAGTTGCAGTTTATTCTAATGTAATGTAGTTTAGTTGCAGTTTATTCTAATATAATGTAGTTTAGTTGCAGTTTATTCTAATATAATGTAGTTTAGTTGCAGTTTATTCTAATGTAATATAGTTTCGTTCCAGTTTATTCTATTGTAATATAGTTTAGTTGCAGTTTATTCTAATGTAATGTAGTTTAGTTGCAGTTTATTCTAATATAATGTAGTTTAGTGTCAGTTTATTCTAAAATAGTTTAGTTGCAGTTTATTCTGATATAATATAGTTTAGCTCCAGTTTATCCTAATATAGTATAGTTTAGTTGCAGTTTATTCTAATGTAATATAGTTTAGTTGTAGTTTATTCTAATATAATGTAGTTTAGTTGCAGTTTATTCTAATATAATATAGTTTAGCTCCAGTTTATTCTAATATAATATAGTTTAGTTGCAGTTTATTCTAATGTATTATTGTATAGTTTCGTTACAGTTTAATCTAATGTAATATAGTTTCGTTCCAGTTTATTCTAATGTAATATTGTATAGTTTCGTTCCAGTTTATTCTAATGTAATATAGTTTGTTTGCAGTTTATTTTAATATAATATAGTTTAGTTGCAGTTTATTCTAATGTAATATAGTTTAGTTGTAGTTTATTCTAATGTAATATAGTTTAGTTGCAGTTTATTCTAATATAAAATAGTTTAGTTGCAGTTTATTCTGATATAATATAGTTTAGCTCCAGTTTATCCTAATATAGTATAGTTTAGTTGCAGTTTATTCTAATGTAATATAGTTTAGTTGTAGTTTATTCTAATGTAATATTGTATAGTTTAGTTGCAGTTTATTCTAATATAATATAGTTTAGCTCCAGTTTATTCTAATATAATATAGTTTAGTTGCAGTTTATTCTAATGTAATATTGTATAGTTTAGTTCCAGTTTATTCTAATGTAATATAGTTTAGTTGTAGTTTATTCTTATATAATGTAGTTTAGTTGCAGTTTATTCTAATATAATATAGTTTAGCTCCAGTTTATTCTAAAATAATATAGTTTAGTTGCAGTTTATTCTAATGTAATATAGTTTCGTTCCAGTTTATTCTAATGTAATATTGTATAGTTTCGTTCCAGTTTATTCTAATGTAATTTTGTATAGTTTCGTTCCAGTTTATTCTAATGTAATATAGTTTAGTTGTAGTTTATTCTAATGTAATATAGTTTAGTTGCAGTTTATTCTAATATAAAATAGTTTAGTTTCAGTTTATTCTAATGTAATGTAGTTTAGTTGTAGTTTATTCTAATATAATATAGTTTAGTTGCAGTTTATTCTAATACAATATAGTTTAGTTACAGTTTATTCTAATGTAATGTAGTTTAGTTGCAGTTTATTCTAATATAATGTAGTTTAGTGTCAGTTTATTCCAATATAATATAGTTTAGTTGTAGTTGTAGTTTATTCTAATATTATATAGTTTAGTTGCAGTTTATTCTAATATAATATAGTTTCGTTCCAGTTTATTCTAATGTAATGTAGTTTAGTTGCAGTTTATTCTAATATAATATAGTTTAGCTCCAGTTTATTCTAAAATAATATAGTTTAGTTGCAGTTTATTCTAATGTAATATTGTATAGTTTCGTTACAGTTTATTCTAATGTAATATAGTTTCGTTCCAGTTTATTCTAATGTAATATTGTATAGTTTCGTTCCAGTTTATTCTAATGTAATATAGTTTGTTTGCAGTTTATTTTAATATAATATAGTTTAGTTGCAGTTTATTCTAATGTAATATAGTTTAGTTGTAGTTTATTCTAATGTAATATAGTTTAGTTGCAGTTTATTCTAATATAAAATAGTTTAGTTGCAGTTTATTCTAATGTAATGTAGTTTAGTTGCAGTTTATTCTAATATAATATAGTTTAGTTGCAGTTTATTCTAATACAATATAGTTTAGTTACAGTTTATTCTAATATAATGTAGTTTAGTTGCAGTTTATTCTAATATAATATAGTTTAGTTGCAGTTTATTCTAATATAATATAGTTTAGTTGTAGTTGTAGTTTATTCTAATATTATATAGTTTAGTTGGAGTTTATTCTAATATAATATAATTTCGTTCCAGTTTATTCTAATATAATATAGTTTAGTTGCAGTTTATTCTAATGTAATGTAGTTTAGTTACAGTTTATTCTAATGTAATGTAGTTTAGTTGCAGTTTATTCTAATATAATGTAGTTTAGTGTCAGTTTATTCCAATATAATATAGTTTAGTTGTAGTTGTAGTTTATTCTAATATTATATAGTTTAGTTGCAGTTTATTCTAATATAATATAGTTTCGTTCCAGTTTATTCTAATGTAATATAGTTTAGTTGCAGTTTATTCTAATAAAAAATTGTTTAGTTGCAGTTTATTCTAATGTAATGTAGTTTAGTTGCAGTTTATTCTAATATAATGTAGTTTAGTTGCAGTTTATTCTAATATAATGTAGTTTAGTTGCAGTTTATTCTAATGTAATATAGTTTCGTTCCAGTTTATTCTATTGTAATATAGTTTAGTTGCAGTTTATTCTAATGTAATGTAGTTTAGTTGCAGTTTATTCTAATATAATGTAGTTTAGTGTCAGTTTATTCTAAAATAGTTTAGTTGCAGTTTATTCTGATATAATATAGTTTAGCTCCAGTTTATCCTAATATAGTATAGTTTAGTTGCAGTTTATTCTAATGTAATATTGTATAGTTTAGTTCCAGTTTATTCTAATGTAATATAGTTTAGTTGTAGTTTATTCTAATATAATGTAGTTTAGTTGCAGTTTATTCTAATATAATATAGTTTAGCTCCAGTTTATTCTAATATAATATAGTTTAGTTGCAGTTTATTCTAATGTAATATTGTATAGTTTAGTTCCAGTTTATTCTAATGTAATATAGTTTAGTTGTAGTTTATTCTAATATAATGTAGTTTAGTTGCAGTTTATTCTAATATAATATAGTTTAGCTCCAGTTTATTCTAATATAATATAGTTTAGTTGCAGTTTATTCTAATGTAATATTGTATAGTTTCGTTACAGTTTATTCTAATGTAATATAGTTTCGTTCCAGTTTATTCTAATGTAATATTGTATAGTTTCGTTCCAGTTTATTCTAATGTAATATAGTTTGTTTGCAGTTTATTTTAATATAATATAGTTTAGTTGCAGTTTATTCTAATGTAATATAGTTTAGTTGTAGTTTATTCTAATGTAATATTGTATAGTTTAGTTGCAGTTTATTCTAATATAATATAGTTTAGCTCCAGTTTATTCTAATATAATATAGTTTAGTTGCAGTTTATTCTAATGTAATATTGTATAGTTTAGTTGCAGTTTATTCTAATGTAATATAGTTTAGTTGTAGTTTATTCTAATATAATGTAGTTTAGTTGCAGTTTATTCTAATATAATATAGTTTAGCTCCAGTTTATTCTAATATAATATAGTTTAGTTGCAGTTTATTCTAATGTAATATTGTATAGTTTAGTTCCAGTTTATTCTAATGTAATATAGTTTAGTTGTAGTTTATTCTAATATAATGTAGTTTAGTTGCAGTTTATTCTAATATAATATAGTTTAGCTCCAGTTTATTCTAAAATAATATAGTTTAGTTGCAGTTTATTCTAATGTAATATTGTATAGTTTCGTTACAGTTTATTCTAATGTAATATAGTTTCGTTCCAGTTTATTCTAATGTAATATTGTATAGTTTCGTTCCAGTTTATTCTAATGTAATATAGTTTGTTTGCAGTTTATTTTAATATAATATAGTTTAGTTGCAGTTTATTCTAATGTAATATAGTTTAGTTGTAGTTTATTCTAATGTAATATAGTTTAGTTGCAGTTTATTCTAATATAAAATAGTTTAGTTGCAGTTTATTCTAATGTAATGTAGTTTAGTTGTAGTTTATTCTAATATAATATAGTTTAGTTGCAGTTTATTCTAATACAATATAGTTTAGTTGCAGTTTATTCTAATAATATAGTTTAGTTGCAGTTTATTCTAATGTAATATAGTTTAGTTGCAGTTTATTCTAATATAGTTTAGTTGCAGTTTATTCTAATATAGTTTAGTTGCAGTTTATTCTGATGTAGTATTGTGTAGTTTTGTTCCAGTTTATTCTAATGTAATATAGTTTAGTGTCAGTTTATTCTAATATAGTATAGTTTAGCTCCAGTTTATTCTAATATAATGTAGTTTAGTTGCAGTTTATTCTAATATAATATAGTTTCGTTCCAGTTTATTCTATTGTAATATAGTTTAGTTGCAGTTTATTCTAATGTAATGTAGTTTAGTTGCAGTTTATTCTAATATAATGTAGTTTAGTGTCAGTTTATTCTAAAATAGTTTAGTTGCAGTTTATTCTGATATAATATAGTTTAGCTCCAGTTTATTCTAATGTAATATAGTTTAGTTGTAGTTTATTCTAATATAATGTAGTTTAGTTGCAGTTTATTCTAATATAATATAGTTTAGCTCCAGTTTATTCTAATATAATATAGTTTCGTTACAGTTTATTCTAATGTAATATAGTTTCGTTCCAGTTTATTCTAATGTAATATTGTATAGTTTCGTTCCAGTTTATTCTAATGTAATATAGTTTGTTTGCAGTTTATTTTAATATAATATAGTTTAGTTGCAGTTTATTCTAATGTAATATAGTTTAGTTGTAGTTTATTCTAATATAATATAGTTTAGTTGCAGTTTATTCTAATATAAAATAGTTTAGTTGCAGTTTATTCTAATGTAATGTAGTTTAGTTGTAGTTTATTCTAATATAATATAGTTTAGTTGCAGTTTATTCTAATATAGTTTAGTTGCAGTTTATTCTGATGTAGTATTGTGTAGTTTTGTTCCAGTTTATTCTAATGTAATATAGTTTAGCTCCAGTTTATTCTAATGTAATATAGTTTAGATGTAGTTTATTCTAATGTAATATAGTTTAGCTCCAGTTTATTCTAATGTAATATAGTTTAGATGTAGTTTATTCTAATGTAGTATTGTGTAGTTTTGTTCCAGTTTATTCTAATGTAATATAGTTTAGCTCCAGTTTATTCTAATGTAATATAGTTTAGATGTAGTTTATTCTAATGTAATATAGTTTAGTTGCAGTTTATTCTAATATAAAATAGTTTAGTTGCAGTTTATTCTAATGTAATGTAGTTTAGTTGTAGTTTATTCTAATATAATATAGTTTAGTTGCAGTTTATTCTAATGTAATGTAGTTTAGTTGCAGTTTATTCTAATGTAATATAGTTTAGTTGCAGTTTATTCTAATATAATATAGTTTAGTTGCAGTTTATTCTAATATAGTATAGTTTTGTTCCGGTTTATTGTAATATAATATAGTTTAGTGGCAGTTTATTCTAATATAATATAATTTAGTTGCAGTTTATTCTAATATAATATAGTTTAGTTGCAGTTTATTCTAATATAATATAATTTAGTTGCAGTTTATTCTAATATGATAAAGTTTAGTTACAGTTTATTCTAATATAGTATAGTTTTGTTCCGGTTTATTGTAATATAATTTAGTTTAGTTACAGTTTATTATAATATAATATAGTATAGTTGCAGTTTATTATAATATAACCTTCACGAGGAAAATGTTTCCCTGGAGAATAAACTAGAACAAGAAGAATGTTTCCATGGTGATGATTGACTTTGTTAGTTTTATGTTTTCTCTCTCAACTTTGCCTCGAATAATTTAGGGTCTCCAAACATCTGTTTCTGCACCGCTCACCTAACTCCCAGGATTCCAGGTCTGGACTTTGACTAGGCCATTGGCGCCCCCTGTTGTTCCTTTCTTCTGCAGCCGTTCTGTTGCAGGCGTCCTCCTGTGTTTAGAATTATTGGGTCATGGTTCAGCTGTTGACAAAGACACGATTTCACAGTGTTCAGTTCTAGGGATGGGTATTGTTAGGAATTTCACAATTCGATTCGATTTCGATTCACTACGATATTGATTTATTAGCTTCAATATCGATTCAATAATAAATAAATACACAAGTAATAAAGTACCTGAGTATATTTTTACATAAATGAGCCAAACGTCAGCTTTTAACATTGCTGGTGCAGGCTTGAACGATGTTATATCTTTCAGATATTGTTATAGATATTGGTACATAATTATGGTTCTTTTGGATAATAGATTTATCAATAAGAAAATGAGAATAGTTTATTCATTTGTCTAGTTTGAATTCAGTTATTTTATTTCATTTTGGCCACCAGAAGGCAGCAGTGGGTTAACCTAAGCAGTAATATACCTGGTTTTCTAGTCTGAGTAGACAGAAGAAGAAGTTATATGTAAAAGAAAAACGTGCCGTTATTGAGGAGGAATGTAAAATAAAGGCAGAGAAAAGAAAAGAATTCAGACTGTCATCTCTGAAAAGACATCGGTGGCTTCAACTAACCTTCACATCACAAACAGAGGGCAGCTGCTGTCCGCCATCTTGCTGTTTTGGGTGGTAATGCGTCTTGTACAACGCTGAACGCTCCCACTAGAGTGTTGCCCACAGCGCCGCCGGTGGGCTGAATCGATTCATAGGATTTTATGAATCGATTCATAGGATTTTATGAATCGATATTGAATTGAGAAATAAATAATTGCAATCCATTGCTGAATCGATATTTTTACCCAGCCCTATTCAGTTCCTGTGTCTGCACCCAATCCCACATCATCACCCCTCCACCTTTGTGCTTGATAGTTTGCATGGGCTGTGTGCTGACCTGTTGTGTTGCTGCTGTGCATTACGGCTGAACGTCTCCAACGTTCCAGGCGTTTCCTGGTTCACTGAGTGACTATGGTGGTCTGACCTCTGGGTGCATCCGTTCAGACGTCTGCTCCTGTTGTTTTCTAACTGAGAATGTTCATGTGAATGTAAAACTAAAGACTCTGAAGTGACTGCTGATCCGTTTCCATCGTGGCGTCAGGTTAGCACGCTTCCAGACCAACAATCTGTCAGGTCAGGAGGTCACACTGTTGGACCAGGGCCATTTATTTAGCAGCTCCTGGCTGCTACTTGCCCAGGTAAATAGTGTACAGTGGACATATATGTAGGAAGTATGAAATATCTTTCATAGGTTCATGATTTAGAAACTTAACCATGCAGAAATAGCAGCAATGTGCTGATTCTGTCCTAATACTCTGCTGTCAGATCTGTTTCTAAACATGACTCAGCTGTTTAAGAACATAAGGAATGACTATAAACTCTCTCGTATGAACCTCGCTGTGAGCTGACTGTAGGTGGTTTAAAGATGATGGTTTTAAAGGTTTAACAAAATCGTGTCCTGCAGGTCCTGCTCCAGAGAGCCGACTGAGTCCATTCTGGCTCTGGTGAAAAGTCTCCGTCAAACCTTCAGAGAACATTACAGCAAAGACTCTGAGGACTCGCCAGGATCTCACATTGGTACAAAGAAATACTCAGCAGCGGAATGTCATGAACTGCGTGACTTCTGCTCAGAATAGCAGATTTTAGGTGTCTGACCAGGACTCTGGTGATGAGCCTGTCTTGTTTCTGCTTCAGACTTTGCAGAGAATCGCTGGAAGCTGGCGGAGATCCTCTACTATAAGGTCCTGGAGAACGTCCTGGTCCAGGAGACCAGACGGCTGCAGGGCCGAGACATGAGTGTGAGCAGCGGAGACTTCATTAGATTTCACTCATCACAGAGCAACCTGTTGCTGCTGCTCTGACTTTAAATGTGTGTTTGCTGTTAGGTTCTGCTGGAGCAGGACATCTTCCACTGCTCCCTGATGGCCTGTTGCTTGGAGGTGGTGCTGTTCTCCTACAGCTCCCAGAGGACCTTCCCCTGGATCATCCAGGTCTTCAAGCTGGCACCGTTTTACTTCTTTAAGGTGACCCCGGCAGATTGGACGCTAACCCGGAGCAGACGTGTCCTGCAGCATCCGTCTGAACCTGACGGTTCTGTGTCTCCATGCAGGTCATCGAGGTATTCATCCGCTCAGAGGAAGGCCTGTCCCGGGACATGGTGAAGCATCTGAACTCCATCGAGGAGCAGGTCCTGGAGAGCCGTGCGTGGACCTCCGATTCTGCTCTGTGGCGCGCCCTGGAGGCCGCTGGGAGTAAAGTCCCCACAGTGGAGGAGGTGAGCGGCGATTCTCTCTGGTCCAGATCAGCCTCTGATGTCTGGGCGTTGCAGCTCACCTGAGTCAACCTGACAGACTCAGAGTAACGCATAACAGATGGAATATTATACGGCTGCAGCTCGATCAGTTAGGAAAAACTCTGTGTCTGTCTCTCATAGATCTGTAACACATAGAGCGACATATCTCAGGATTCTGTCATTTTGATGATTGTGGCTCATAAAATAAAAATCCAAAATTCAACGTCCCAGAAAATTAGAATATTGTGAAAAAGTTCAATAATATTCATGGAAAGTTGAGTGGAAGGAAAAGTTGCATTAGCAACGGGGATAATCGCAACCTTGGCAGGATTGTCAAGCAGGATCTGGAGCAGCTTCACCGAGCCAGCAGTCAGAACTTCCAGATCCACTCCGCTCAGATAGACCCTACACCTGGGCTCTTACCAGAACCAGATTGTTGCTCGGTGGTCCAAACTCCTGTTTTCAGATGAAAGTTTATTTGGAAATCAGGTCCAGAGTGAAGTTTCTAGTCAGAGATGATCTGGTACCATGTCACCTACTGGTTCTGGTCCACTGGGTTTTCTGCAGTCTGGTCAACAGAACCGTCTACCAGAACTTTTTAGAGTCTTATGGAAAAGCTGATTTCATTCTCCACCAGAACCTGGTCCAATAAACGTGGTGTTCCTGGGCTGATGGGCCAGGAGACGGGCCTGACCAGAACCTCACATAGAACCTTTGGAGCATCTCCAGTTTTATTGAACGGGTTGTAAAGCGTAAATGGACCTGAACTATCTGGTGGAACCGACCCATTCAGTCCATCACACAATCACCAGTCGTTATTCTATACAACATGTAAAATGGGATTCATAGGAATCTGCTGTGTCAGCAAATATTCATGGACGGATGAAGCTGCGTTTCCTTCGCTCAAACTGTTTCTGAAATCACTTTTCTATTTTGATTTGATTTTTTTTTTTTTTCGTCTCTGGAGAAAGAAAAAAGGAAAGTTTGAGGTTTCCTGATCTCGTCTCTGTACAGGTCAACTTCTCCTCCTGTCTTGATTCTGGTTCTGGTTCCACAAACGGTCAGTCCCACCTGCCGCTGATGGCCCACTCTCCCATCATTCACCCTCGGATCAGGGAGTTCAGGTCGGGTCTGGGCAGCGCTCGTAAAGGTGGGTTTCATCATTTCAGGTGTTTCTTCAGATTTCTCAACCTTTTTAAAAGAACTCAGTGATTTTTCTCCTCCTTTCAGAGGTACCCCCCTCTCCGCTGTCGGTCCACGACAGATACAGCTCCCCTGCAGCCGGCAGCGCCAAACGCCGGCTCTTTGGCGACGACCCACCGGCGCCCTCTGCAGGCCTGAACATCAGCGTGAGCCCGCTGCCGTCTCCCGTCAAGAGGCTGACGTTCGGGACGAACAGCCAGACCGCCGTCCTGAGTATCCCGCTGCAAGGTACCTCTGTCTGTGATTGGCTGATCAGCAGGAACCTCCTGCTCTGTGATTGGCTGACCAGCAGGAGCCTCCTGCTCTGTGATTGGTCTACTATAGGCTGGCCGTCTGCTCTCAGACCTTACTGGTTATTTGAAGCGGAGCGTTTAGCAAGCAGAGGTGCTGCAGCTGCACCTCAAGATAAAATGAGTTATTTTTTTCTCCCAGTTCACACTGAAAATCATCTGATGCTTTAAATCAGCGTGATGCAGACATCTTTATGAGTTATTCATTATGTCCAGATAAATTTAATCAGACTTGGACCTTATTCCATGCAAAGATGGAGACACAGTCATTCATTCCTAATGCAACGATGAAAGTCAGGCTGCAGGTTCAGCCTCCCACTCGTCCCAAAAAGCCTCATCCAGTTTCTGGATGTTATTCTTTACTCCGTGTTGTTTTTTTTTTTTGTTTTTTGTTTTTTTTTGTGGCCACAGTGGCCTTTATTGAAAGTGGACAGGCTTATAGAAAGGGGAGAGAAGCAGGGGAGAGACATTTGGCAAATGTCCTCAGGCTGGAATCGAACCCGGGACAACCACATCGAGGACTAAGGTCTGAACATGATCAGTTCTTAACCCACTGCGCCACACGACGCCCCTACTCCGTGTTTATTAATTAACGAGGACGAAACAAATCTGAATTTGACTAAATCCTGTTGGTTTTCCATGTATTTGGATTAAAATGGCTGCCTTTATTCTTGGATTGTGACGTCATAAAGTGAGTTTAACAGTTTAGACGTTTTAACAACTGAAAACATGCAAACATATTAAATGTAGATTAATAATCAGATCGGAAAGCTTCATGGTCATAAATACATGAAATATATGATCAGCTGCCTTGATACTCACACAGGTCACCATCACATGTGTGGCATTATTGCACATGATGAACATGCAAGGTGGAGTTTAGCGCCCTGATGGCTGCAGATGTGGAGTTCTGGGCAGATTTCAGTGTTTTCTGCACACACTGGCAGTATTGGCAGTCGTCGTAAAGATGTGAAGAAAAACGGTCCAAAGAATGTGTTGCATGGTGCAGCAACACAGAAGGTTTCAGAACACCCAACCTGTAAACCAGTGTTTTAGGGGATAAACGTTCATTTTACAGCTTTTTGGCTTCTGGAGGATTTTAAATCTGGGCTTAAAACTGTGGTTGGGTTAAATGGCTAAATAAGTATTAAGATTATTTTTGTATTTTAACAAATAAAGTTAACGTATGACAGAGCATTAGTACCACTGTAGATAAAAGAACAAAAAACGCCACTGAGGACAAAACCTTTTTCCCCAAAATTCAGAAAGTAAGAGATAAGTTTAAAATAATAAAAAAAAAAACTCTGAAATTCTTTTGTCAAACTTGCAAGTTTGCAAGAGAAAACGGAGGAATTTTCATTCTGAAGTCAGAAATTTGCAACAAAAGAAAATTATTTATCTCCAACTAAAAAATGCCAGAAGGTTTGAATGTAAATTTCCGAGTTGCAGATGAGGAAACCTTCCAAAGTGTCAGTGGTAGCTGCATGTGGCTCTCCTCCTGGATCAGAACCATGTCTCCCGGTTCAGACGAGACCATGAACGCCTCAAACGGATCCGCCTGAGACTGAGGAAGAAGCTGCATCATGGCTGCATCACTGAGCCGGTGTGTAGCTGGAGTCACTGCAGCGTGCTAACAGGTTTCAGCTTCTTCCTCTCAAGCGGATCCGGTCAGCACCAGGAGAGCTGGTTCTGATCCGGTAACAGAGCTGCATGAATCCCTGAACATATCCAGATCTGAAGCTCCTAAATTTAACACTTAAATCTTCTGGCTTTTTCTGTCAGAAATAAATGATCCTCAACAAACTTCACCATTTTTTTGTTGTTTTTCTGGCAAATATCTTTGAGTATTAAAAATTTTGTTCTCTCCTTGAAATTAACAATTTTTTCTTTTCTTGAAATATTTTAACTTAATCTCATAACTTCTGAGGTTTTTGGCGGACATTTACTCCTCCATGGAAAAATACTATTAGGCCATCAGAAACGATTAAATGCTTCAGTGAACCAATGAGACGATCCAGCTCTGATTCTCAGAATCTGACGTATATCTGATCAGATTTACTCCAGAAAATATTTTCAGCATGATGCTTCCTTCATGGTCTGTGGAAAATCTCATTATTGTGCCAGATTCTTCACAATGAACGGTTTGTGCTTCCCTGTCCAGGAGGTTTAATAGGATAGATTTGGTGAAATGCATCAGATGGTTGTCTGATATGGTGTTTCTGTGGGAATCTCTGCAGGTGAGCGCACCTTTACGCTGATCCCAGTGCAGCCGTGCGACTCCTCCGGCGTCGTCACGGCTCAGTTCCTGCTGACCTCCTCCCCGAGCCGGGGGGCGGCCGCCGGCCCCGCCTCCGTCGCCGGCCCCGCCTCCAGCAGCGAACCGGCGGCAGCAGGCGGGCGGCCGCGGCGCACCGGCTCCCTCGCTCTGTTCTTCAGGAAGGTGGGAGCTGGAGAAGTTTGCAGACAGATCTCTGGAGGCGTGTTTGCTCTCTGACCCGGCCGTGTTCGCTCTGCCTCTGCAGGTGTATCACCTGGCCAGCGTACGGCTCAGAGACCTGTGCCTGAAGCTGGACATCACCTCGGAGCTGCGGGGGAAAATCTGGACGTGTTTCGAGCACGCTCTGGTGCACGGCACTGAGCTGATGAAGGAGCGCCATCTGGACCAGCTGCTGCTGTGCTGCGTCTACATCATATCTAAGGTGAGAAACGTTTCATCAGGAATGGACGAAGCAGCTGGTGGAGGACCAGACTCACAACATCTGTGTGTAATACTGGATGTATTAATACTTGTGTCAGCCTGTCTGTGTAGCTTTGGGTACTTTATGTGTAAAACATGATGTGTAAAAACTTCAGGTACTGCAATCTTATGTTCAAATATACACAAATATCAAAACAAACTCAGATGACCCAGCATTCTACCAGCATTTAAACGCATCATGTAGCACAAATCTGGAGGTGTGAAATGAGTCTCATAACTCCTGGTGTCATTTTAACCTTAATCTGTGATTAAATGTGGTCTTTATCTGTGTGTATCAGGCGATTAGTGAATACATATTTAATTATTTGTATTTGTAGTTATTTTTAAGTTCATGTAATTTGAAATTGTGTGTGTAAATTTATTTTGTTTGTTTTTGTTTTGAATTTCTTTATGTGTACATTTGAATACAAGACTGCAGTACCTGAACTTATGCACGAAATGTATTTTACTGTTTACACGTCATGTTTTACAGATAAAGTACCCAAAGCTACACAGACAGGCTGACCAAGTATTAATACATAAAGTATTACACAGACACAGATGTTGTGAGACTATTTTCTCTCCTTTCTGCTTCTACATCAACGGTTTAAACTCGGAGGGAAAACAGATTCTATGAAACCAAAACTGAACCTTTAGAAAATCTGAGTTTATTGGAAACATGATGATTCACGTCCTTCTGGCCACCGGCTGTTTCCAGTCAGAAACCAGTAAGTGTGTGGTGTTGTATCTGGTCATTACAATAATCTAGCTGGTGTCTCTGCAGATCACCAAGGAGACTCACACCTTCCAGGACATCATGAAGTGTTACCGCAGCCAACCACAAGCCAGCAGCCATGTGAGGAACCAGAACCGCTTACTGGGGCGCTACTGGGTTTAGCTGCATACGCTGACTCTCTCTCTGTATGTGTGTTCAGGTGTACCGCAGTGTGTTGCTGCGTCGAACCCCCAGAGAGCAGCCAGCTGATGAAAACATGGAGGTGGACTCTGTGTCTGGGGGAGAATGTGAGTAAGGACGCTGGCTGCCAGATCGTTGTGCTGTAGAGAAGTGCTAATATCAGTATAAACAGCTGCTCCTGTCCTATAATTGGAGTTTTCTGTTCTTTATTCATGTATTTATGAACTGGTTGTTTTCTTTTTCTTCAGCTGCAGAGAAAGCCAATCAGCAGCCAGCAGACAGAAGTTCTGACCAACCAGCGGAGGAAGAGCGCGGTGACCTCATCCAGTTTTACAACACTGTGTTCGTGCTGAAGATGAAGAGCTTCGCTCTGCGATACGCCACCGCCGATCACCGGGTACAGCAGCTCCACGGTTCTGGTTCGGATTAGCCTGCATGCTAACATGGTTCTGGCTGCAGAACTACAGGCCAATCTCTAATCTTCCATTCATCAGTAAAATTAATGAAAAGGCTGATTCAGCAGTTAAATAGCTTCATAACAATGACCAACCGCTTTGATGTTTTTCAGTCTGGTTTCCGTGGTAACCACAGCACTGAGACTGTCCTAGTCAAAGTTTTCAATGACATCTGCAGAAATACAGACTGTGGTAGAACCACAGTGCTGGTTCTGTTGGACCTCAGTGTTGATCATGATATATTATTGGAACGACTGGAGAGCTGGGTCGGACTCTCTGGTACAGGACTTGGCTGGTTTGAGTCTTACCTAAAGAACAGGGACTTCTTTGTGTCAATAGGAAACTTTTCATCAGAACAAACAGAAATCACATGTGGGGTGCCCCAGGGCTCCATCCTGGGGCCCCTCTTATTTAATATCTAAATGCTCCCACTAGGCAAGATTATAGAAACCAATAAGATTAGCTACCATAACTATGCAGATGATACTCAGCTCTACATTACAATGTCACCAGGTGACTCTGAATCCATCCAAACGCTAAATCAATGCATTGACCAAATAAATAGATGGATGTGTCATAACTTTCTCCAGCTGAATAGAAACAAAACAGAAGTAATTATTTTTGGACCCAAGGAGGAACGATCAACAATCAGCACACAGCTTCAGTTAATCCAGCTAGAAACTACTGATCAGGCCTGAAATCTAGGTGTAGTAATGGACTCAGCCCTGAACCTCCAGGGTCACATAAAGGTCAATAACAAGGTCAGCCTTCTATCACCTGAAGAACATTTCTAGGATTTAAGGACTGATGTCACAACAGGACCTAGAAAAACTCATCCATGCGTTTATCTTTAGTCGGGTTGATTATTGCAACAGCGTCTTCACAGGTCTGTCTAAAAAGTCAATCAGACAGAAGCAGCTGATCCAGAACGCTGCTGCTCGTGTTCCTCACTAGAACCAGGAAAGTAGAGCACATCACCCCAGTTCTAAAGTCCTTACACTGGCTCCCTGTAGCTCAGAGAATAGACTTCTAAATACGTCTACTAGTTTATAAATCATTACATGGCTTAGCACCAAAGTATGATGAAGGTCTACTGTTACTATAGCAACCCCCCCAGACCAATCAGGTCCTCTAATTCCAGTCGACTCAACATCCCTAGAATCAGAACCAAACATGGAGAAGCAGCTTTCAGTTTCTATGCTCCTCTAATCTGGAACAAACTTCCAGAAAACTGCAAAGCTGCTGAAACACTGAGTTCTTTTAAAGCTACATTGTGTAAGAACTTCTCCCATCTAGCGGTGAAACAACCACTTGAATATCACGTTGTAGCCCCGCCTCCCACCCGCGCGTTTTAACTCCTACGGTGGCCGTTTCATGCCACGGTTAACACGGCTTCCAGTACCACGACTTCGTCCAGTGTTCCTTCCAGTGACGAGGTTACTTTAGAAAACTACATTGCATTTAGTTATATAGTCAGACGTCTGCCGCGTCGCGTGTAGACAATCTCCCTCTGGCATTCGTCACGGTGCAACTGAGTGTAGCCAAAGCGCGAAAGGCGGAGCTAGAATTACCAGGAATGTCCATCGTTGGCGAATGTATTTCAAAGATGGAGGCTTAACATGGATTCAGCCATTCGAGCGACTCGCTCATATGTATTCTGAATAGCAGATTCTACACTTACAAGAATACTTTCATTAGTAGGTGGAAGTAATTACACATGAATGAGCACATGTTTTTGAAAGAACAAAGGAGGTTTTTGCTAAGAATTAACTCAAAAAAATACACAATGTAGCTTTAAATCACAACTAAAAACGTATCTGTTTAGAGCTGCCTTTGATTAATGCTTTGTTGTATCATGTTTTGTGTATTCTTCTTGATTTATTGCTGTTTTTACTTTAAATGCTTTGTCTGTGTTTTACTGCTATTTTTATTTTACCACTTAATCATGTAAAGCACCTTGAATTACCTTGTTGTTGAAAGTGTGATATACTAATAAAATTGCCTTGCCTTGGATTAGCCTGCATGCTAACATTGTCAGATCACCTGGATTAATGACTTGTTTATCTGGTCCTGCAGGCTGATGCCCCTCCCCTTTCTCCGTTCCCGTCGGTCCGGGCTCAGCCTTTGTCGCCTCGCCGCGTCAGTCAGAGACACTCGCTGTACGTCTCACCTCACAAGAACTCTGCAGGCTGCCTGACGCCCAACTCATACACCTACAGGATCAACAACAGCCCGTCCAAGGCAAGAACACACACATGTCAGAGGATGCTCCTGGCTCCAGCTGGTTCCTCCAGTCTGGTCCAGCTCTTAACTGGGAACCAAAGGTGGAAAACACTCGACTTAACTGTTGTTTTTTTGCTCTAAAATGACTCGGTAAGCAAAGATATTTCCTCATAACTCCACAGGAAGAAAAATAAGTTTTGAAGAACTATTTTTATATTCTTGTGCAGTTTGCTTTCAGTTTGAACAGAACCACAAATACAGCAAACTGTTTATTATTACAGTGCCTAACGAAACAATCCTACCATAACCCACATCACAACTGAAGCTTCAGAATAATTTGTTCCAACAGAACAACAAAAGCATGGAAAAAAAACTATTACAAATAAAAATCTGAAAAAAGACCAAGGTCAGTTTACAGGATAACCTCTGAGGTATCAGAGGAGCGAGGGTAAATACAAAGGCATGCACACTTTTCAGATTTTTATTTCTAAAGCAATTTGCAAACTATTAATTATTTTCCTTCCATTTGACAATTACTCACCACTTTTGTGTGAGTTTATCATCTGGAATCCGTGTTAAATTTTCATGTTTATAATGGAAAAAGGTTCCAGGGGTGTGAATACTTCTGCAAGGTAAACTGGAAAATAGAAAAGTGTCCGATTTTCTTAGGATGATGTCAAAGTCGGAATCAAAAATAATTTACTGTTTCATGGCGTCGCCTTCAGGGTAATATTATATGGAGGGCTAATCCTCCCAAAATGGGCAAGAACAATAGAAATGAATAGGTGGCTTGATAAAGTAATTAATTTACCATATAATCACATCTAAAAAATAAAAAAGAACCTATTAAATTATACAGTGTGACATAAATTATTATTTTTCTTTTCAGCGCTGTTAATTTACAGATTATCACTGTTATTTAATTATTCATTTTATTTCCAATCTTTTTCTTAAATGTGGTCATTTTGTCATGATTTTATTCACATTTTTTTCATACTTTTTTTTTTTATTGTCACATTTTATTTATTTATTGTCTTATTGTTTTGATATTCCATATTTATTTTATATATTCAACCGAAAAAGGAGTGACAGTAAATAAATAAATATTAAATACAGAATGAAAAAATAAATAAGAAAACAAATTAATAAAACTATAAGATTGGAAATAACATGGAAAATTAAATGATGGTGATATGGTTGAATTAATATATATATTTTTTTTAATGTAATATTTACCACATTATTTATTTATTCTTAATTTTGGCAGGATCTGCCTCTCCATAGTTTACAACAAACAGGCAGAACTTGTTGGAAAATAATGTTTGACAGTTTAAACATCATTTATTCCTCCACTTGTCGGATTATTAAGAATTACTTCTTTTTTTCTTTCCATATTTTATCATGAAGCCCGTTTGTCTCCTCTGTGGGACAATAAAGGAAGCTTCTATTCTGCTCCATGTTTGTGTTTGAGGATCTGAGCCGTATCTCCTCACTGTAGGACCTGTCAGACATAAACAGGATGATCCGCCAGGGAGGCGTCAGCAGGAAGAGGGCTTTCACCATGGAGGGGGACGTGATGATGTCATTGGCGTGCGACTCCCCCAGTAAGAGGGCGTGTCCGGAGAACGGCAGCAGTCCGGACGTTCTGCTGAAGCGTCTGCAGGACGTTGTGTCCGAGCGCCAGAGTCACTGAAAACTCAGAGAGGAGCGAAAGGAAGGAAATCCGCTACGGAGCCGCCGGCACTCTGGGTTTAGGGTTAAACAAGGATTCCTTTCAGTCCTTTTCTAGTGAGAGATTTGGACCTTTCTCTGCTACATAACTCCACTTTTCTCTGAGGTTCTGGTTGGTACCATTTGGACCTGGCAGGAACTCTGAACCTTTTTAACCCAGATGTCTGGTTTGGATCTGTTTCTTTCCACCAGGGGTCAAAGTTCACCATGAAACAAATCTGTTTCCATGTTTTATTCCTATGATTTTATTTTATTTTAGTGTTTAGGGTTGTTTGTAAAGCTCATGGTTCATTTTGGGAGGCCTGGTCAAGATGGAGGAGCAGTAACTGAGGTAACTGTGGCTCCAGAGAACTTCCAGCTCATCATCTCCACTGCACTGAGCTCTGCAGGAGTCAGATTCCCATCACTGCAGTCAGAGGTTTAAATCATACTCTTTATAATCGATAAAGCTCTTAAATTTCATTGCATTGTTTGAGTTTTGCCACCAAAACAAGAGAAATGTATCCAGTGCAGCTTTTTGCTCTGCTGTAATTTGCAGTTATTTTGGCCACATGGTTTGGATGCACATCAGTTTCCTGGTTGAGCATCTAACCAGATGTTGATTGGAGGATCAGAGTTTCTCTGCAGCCATCTGCTGCCCGACGTTAGCCGATGACCAACGTCGTCTATCAGATCTGATGATTTTATAGAGAGTAAACCTGAACACACACCTCTATATTCTTAGGGAAGCATTAAAACTGCTCATGGTTGATTTTATTTAAAGTCCCAGTCAAATATTTGTATAAATGTATTATTTTTATCTGGCCTCTCAAATCTGTCTGCAGTAACAGTATTGCAACACATATTGTTGCTTGTTTCATAAGCTTCACTGTTTTGTAGTTTTGATGGGGATTTTTTTAATGTGGTTTTGAACCAATCAGTGTTGCTGGCTTATTGCTCCAGGTGTGTAGCATCTACACATTGTTTCTGTATTGGACTCAGCCTTGTTCTTACAACAGCACTGCTGTTAGGAACAACTGTTTATATTTCTAAACAGTTACTCTGTTTCTACTTAAAAAAAAAAGACTAAATGTTTTTTTGTGTAAATCCAGGAAGAACTCAAGATGCAATAATATTTGAGACATTTTTTTCCTGTAAACTGTTTAGTTTTGTAAAATAAACCTCAGTTCATCTGTTCTCATTTTTTCCTTTTTTATGTTTAATCATAATTCACATCCTAAGATATTAAAAGGATCCCAGAAGCTGAATGACTTTAATTATAATTATAATACATTTTATTTGATGGTGCTTTTCTAAAACCCAATATCACCAGAGAAGAAAAAACTGAAAAACACATAAACAATCAACAAAACAATTAATTAAATAGCAAATAAGTAAACAGTCAAACAACCAGAATCAGTGTCTAAAGTGAATCAGGGCGTTGGAACAGATTGTTTTGATCTGTGTTTTAAATAAAGTTGTATTCAATATTTCTGTCAGAATGAAGTGATTCCAGAGCGACTGAAAGCTCTGCTCCTCATGGTGACAAGCCCGGAAAAAGGAACAAGATAACTGGCTGATAGATCTGAGAGAACAACGTGAAGCAGGAGGGGCGGGGCTATGGAGGCACTTAAACGCCAGAAATAGTGTTTTAAAGTTTATCCAGGATTCTGTGGGCAACCAGTGAAGCTGCTGAAGAACTGGGCTAATGTGTTCTCTGGAGGGAGTCTTGGTTCTGATCCGAGCTGCAGAGTTCTGATCCGAGCTGCAGTTTATGTCGGGACTTATTGGGGAGACCAAGAACAGAGCTGCAATAATGAGGCTATGAACAAGGATGGCAGCAGCATGGGGAGTAAACAAAGGATGAAGTCAGTTAATGTGACGTAGGTGGAAATATGCAGACTGGCTGATATAATTAATAGGCTGAAATGTGAGAGTAATATCAGGTATGACAGCCATTTAAAGAGTCTGGCTGTCATACCTGATAGTCATCATTTAATACCTGATATTAGATTATAAATAATTTAAATTAAATGATAAATAAAGATTAAATGATGACTGTCATACCTGATGGTCATCATTTAATACCTGATATTATAAATAATTTAAATAACGGTCGTACCTGATGGTCCTAATTTAATTCTTTAGAATTGTAGAATTGCGCTGCTCTGGGTGGCTGCATGTTGGACTGGCTCTGTTGGCTACATATTAAGTTTGGGTTTTTTATACATTGGTTCCTCTATTTTCTTAAAGAAGATTGCATTTTTTTACCTGTGTACTTAATAGTTTTTGGTGCTGTGAAGCTGGAAGGATTTTTGCTGTAAATGTTTCACTTTTTGACAACTTGTTATGATGCGTAACCATAGCAACAATGTGGTTTATAGCCGGGAGCAGCTGATTAACATCGCAAAAGCTGAAATAATACCTCAACTGAAGCCACAAATCCCTGATGAGTTGATAAGGAGGAGACGTGGATGCAGAGCAGGAGCGAAAAGGAGACAGAGAAAGAGGAAGTTCAAGCCATCTCTTCCATCGATCATAATGGGCAACGTGAGATCACTGGCTAATAGGGCTGAGCGATATGGCCTGAAAATAAAGTCTCACATTTTTTCACACCAAATCCCATTTCCGATTTTAATTGATTTTTTTTCTTTCTCCCTTTACATTCTTAAACAGAAATAACAAATGACAGAATCTTTTTTTAACTTTTATTTTAATATCTCCTTTGGGAGTCTACCTCAATTCAAAGTTGTGAAAAATCTCGATTTTCCCCAAAAAAAATCTTCTAAAATGGCAAATTCGAATTAATCGATAAAATCGATTTATCCCACTGGACGCCGTCATCATGATGTCTCCTCCCTGGACATGTTTTCATGACGTTGCTTCCGACTGGACACAGTCATCATGATGTCGCCTCCTGATGGATGTTTTCATGACGTTGATTCCCACTGGACGCCGTCATCATGATGTTGCCTCCCGATGGATGTTTTCATGACGTTGATTCCCACTGGACGCCGTCATCATGATGTTGCCTCCCGATGGACGCAGTCATCATGATGTCGCCTCCTGATGGACGCCGTCATCATGATGTCGCCACCCGATGGATGTTTTCATGACGTTGATTCCCACTGGACTCTGTCATCATGATGACGCCTCCCACTGGACGCCGTCATCATGATGTTGCCTCCCACTGGACACAGTCATCATGATGTCGCCTCCCACTGGACACCGTCATCATGAGCATGTACATGAGCTACAAGCATGTAGCGACGGTGGAGAGGAAAAACTCCCCTTTAACAGGAAGAAACCTCCAACAGAACCAGGCTCAGTAGGAGCGGCCATCTGCCACGACCGTCTGGGGGTTTGAGAAGACAGAGCAGAAACACAGAAGGAACAGAAGATCTGATATAAGAGAACTTTCTATGTTACAGAAAGTAAAAAGTTGATAACAGGACACAGTGGATGTTCAGTTACTGGGAGCATCATCCCAGTCGATGCCCCCCGTCCAACAGGGCATTGCAGCCAAGCAGGATACCAGACCAGGTATATCTTCTATGGAGAGAAAAACACTGAGAGAAAACAAAGTTAACAGTCGAAATAACAGAATGTACTGTAATACAACTGGAGAGTAGTAGGAGAGAAAAGTAGCAGAGTAAAGAAAAATGGTAAGTCTGTCCTCCAGCAGTCTAAGCCTATAGCAGCATAACTACAGAGATAGCTCAGGATGACCTTAGCCACTCTAACTATAAGCTTTATCAAAAAGGAAAGTTTTAAGCCTGGCCTTAAAAGTAAACAGAGTGTCTGCCTCACGGACTAAAGCTGGGAGCTGGTTCCACAGGAGAGGAGCCTGAGAACTAAAAGATCTGCCTCCCATTCTACTTTTAGAGATCCTAGGAACTACAAGTAAACCTGCAGTCTGAGAGCAAAGGGCTCTGTTAGGAACATATGGACCAATCAGATCTCTGATGTATGATGGAGCTGATTATTAAGGGCTTTATATGTAAGAAGGAGGATCTTAGATTCTATTCTGGATTTAACAGGGAGCCAATGAAGGGAAGCTAAAACAGGAGAAATGTGATCTCTCTTTTTAATATTCATCAGAACTCTTGCTGCAGCATTTTGGATCAACTGAAGGCTTTTAATGGCATTTTGTTGACTTCCTGATAGTAAAGAATTACAGTAGTCCAGCCTTGAGGTAACAAATGCATGGACTAGTTTCTCAGCATCACTCCTGGACAGGATGTTTCTAATTTTAGCAATATTCCGGAGGTGAAAGAAAGAAATCCTAGAAACCTGTTTAATATGGGATTTAAATGTCAAGTCTTGGTCAAAAATAACGCCGAGGTTCTTTACGTTATTACTGGGGGCCAATTTAATGCCATCCAGATGAAGTGATTGACTAATCAGTTTCTTTTTAAGAACTTCTGGTCCAAAGACAGAAACTTCTGTTTTGTCAGAATTTAACAGCAAAAAGTTTTGATTAATCGAGTCCACATTGACTTTGTGGTTTTTGGTGAGATTGAACATTGGAGGCAGTGCTGGTTGGTACTCTGTGACAGGGTAAGCCGTATTGCATCATTTCCTGTTGTCACTGTTGTGCTCCGTGGAGCTGTTTGATGTTCAGACTCTCTTGAATTGATCTGGTTTTCTCTGTGCTGAGGCCTTTCTAAGTTATTTTAACACACAAGCTACTAAAACACACATTTTGTGGTGGTGCACTTTACATTTTGGGAACTCTTTTGTGTTTCACACAGCTTTTCTTGGGGTGGTAAGGTCTCGCTAGCTCAGTTAGCTTAGCTTCATTGCGGCTATGGCTGCTCTTCTTTCTCGTGTCTCTAACTCTTCTCTTCTCTCTTTGTCAGATGTTTAGTTATTTCCCTGCCTCCTTTAGTGTTAATGGTAACTGTAATAAATGTAATATTTTTGTAGCTTTGGAGGCGAGGGTATCAGAATTAGAAGCACGGCTCCGCGCTGTTGAAAAACCAGCAGATAGCCGAAGCCCATTAGCCAGCGCGGAGCCAACAAGGATAGAACCCCCTAGCCGTCCTCCGGTAGAGCCCGCGCAGCCGGGACCTCAGGCCGGCTGGGTGACGGTACGTAGGAACCATAGTTCTAGGACCCAGCCCCCGGGCCACCACCAACCGGTCCGCGTTTCTAACAGAATTTCCCCGCTCAGCGACACACCCGCTGAGAAGCCGGCCCTGGTAATTGGCAGCTCCATAGTCAGAAATGTGGCATTAGAGACACCATTGACCATAGTCAAATGTTTGCCAGGGGCCAGAACGGGCGACATTAAATCCTACCTGAAACTGCTGGCTAAAGATGAGCGTAAATACAGTGAGATTGTTATTCACGCTGGCGGTAATGACACCCGGTTACGCCAATCGGAGGTCACTAAAATTTGTGTTGCTTCGGTGTGTAAGTTTGCCAAAACAATGTCAGACTCGGTAATCTTTTCTGGTCCCCTGCCTGATCGGACCAGTGACGACATGTTTAGCCGCATGCTGTCATTCCATCAATGGTTGTCTAGGTGGTGTCCTGCAGACGATGTGGGCTACATTGATAACTGGAGAACATTTTGGGGAAAACCTGGTCTGATCCGGAGAGACGGCATCCATCCCACTTTGGATGGAGCAGCTCTTCTTTCTAGGAATATGGCCGAATTTATTAGTCCTCCAAAACACTGACAACCCAGGGTCCAGACCAGGAAGCAGAGTCGTAGTTTAACCCACCTCTCTGCTGCTTCTGTACTGTTACCCCCCCATTACCCTATAGAAACAGTGTCTTGCCCACGGTCAAAATTAAATGGATTAAAAGTTAAGCTAACAAAAGCAAATTATGGAAATCTCATAAAAATAAATACAACTTTGACTGAACAGAAAAATAAATCTATTAAATGTGGTTTATTAAATAAGATCTCTCTCCTCAAAGACTTTGTTAGTAAATGACTTGATTTGTGATAATCACATTGATTTGCTTTGTCTCACAGAAACCTGGTTGCAGCAGGAGGATTATGTCAGTATAAATGAGTCAACTCCTTCCAGTTATTTAAATTTTCACATTCCTAGAAATACTGGGCGAGGAGGAGGAGTTGCAACCATTTTTTCGTTCTGATTTACTAATTAGTCCGAGACCAATTGATAGCTACAGTTCTTTTGAACATCTAACCCTTAATTTTCCTCATCCAAGTTGCAAAACATTAAGGCAAGGCTAGTTTATTTGTATAGCACCATTCATGTTACAAGACAATTTAAAGTGCTTTATATAAAACATCAAAAGCATTACAGCAGGGTGCAGAAAAAGCATGAATTAAAATGAGAAAAAAAATCTTAAAAGAAGCCGTGCAGATTTAAAACTTAGAATAAAAATCTAATCAAAAGCAGCTGAGAACAGGTGGGTCTTTAACCTGGATTTAAATAAACTGATTGTTTCAGCTGATCTGAGGCTTTCTGGGAGTTTGTTCCAGACATGTGGAGCATAGAAGCTGAACGCAGCTTCTCCATGTCTGGTTCTGACTCTGGGAACTGATAGAAGACCGGATCCAGATGACCTGAGGGGTCGAGTAGGTTCATACTGGGTCAGGAGATCACTGATGTATTTTGGTCCTAAACCATTCTGAGCTTTATAGACCAGCAGCAGAACTTTGAAGTCTATCCTCTGACAGACAGGCAGCCAGTGTAAAGACCTCAGAGCTGGACTGATGTGCTCCACTTTTTTGGTTTTAGTGAGAACTAGAGCAGCAGAGTTCTGGATGAGGCCCTTGGTCTTCTGGTGACATTCTAATATATATCTGTGTGTCATCTGCGTAGCTATGGTAACTTATATTGTTGTTATTTATTACCTGTGCCAGTGGGAGCATATAGATGTTAAACAGAAGAGGTCCCAGGATGGAACCCTGGGGAACCCCACATGTAATTCCCGTCTGCTCAGATGTAAAGTTACTTATTGACACAAAGTACTTCCTGTTCTCTAAGTACGTTTTGAACCAGTTTAGTACAGTGCCAGAGAGACTCACCCAGTTCTGCAGTCGTTTGAGTAAAATAATGTGGTCAACTGTATCAAATGCAGCACTGAGATCCAGTAAAACTAACACTGACATTTTTCCACTGTCAGTATTCAAACGGATGTCATTGATGACTCTGGTCAGAGCAGTCTCAGTGCTGTGGTGCTGTCTAAAACCTGACTGAAAGACATTATTAAGACCATTTTTGTTTGTGGTTTTCTATCGTCCACCAGGCCCTTACTCTCAATTCTTGGATCAGATCTCACATTTTTTATCTGATTTAGTATTAAATACTGATAGGGTTATTATAGTGTGGGACTTTAATATTCATGTGGATACTGAAAGTGATAGCCTAAATGCAGCCTTTAGTGCTATTTTAGACTCAATTGGCTTTACTCAAAAAGTACAGGGATCGACCCACTCGGGTAAACACACTTTGGACCTTGAACTGACATACGGTATTGAGTGTGAGGAAATAACAGTCCACCCACAAAACCCGGTCCTGTCTGACCACTTCTTAATAACTTTTAAGTTTACTTTAACTGACCATCTTAAATCTGAAAGAAAATTTCATTATAGTAGAGCTTTATCAGACAATGCTGTAACAATTTTTAAAGAATCTGTTCCATTCTTACTTTCCTCAGTGTCTCAGAGTAACACAGTGGATGGCAGCAATTCTATCTCTAACCCTTCAGAAATTGATGGTCTGGTTCACAGCGTTACGTCCTCATTGCGTTTGGCATTAGATAGTGTAGCCCCCTTAAAAAAGAAAGTGGCTAGCCATAGGAGGCTGACTCCTTGGTTCAACGCAGAGTTGCGTACTTTAAAGCAGAATACTAGGAAGTTGGAGAGAAAATGGCGCTCTACACACCTAGAGGATTCCTATTTAACCTGGAATAACAGTCTATTGCTGTATAAAAAGACCCTTCGACAAGCTAGAACAGCATATTTTTCATAATTAATAGAGGCGAATAAAAACAATCCTAGGTTTCTTTTTAGTACAGTTGCCAAACTTACACAGAGTCATAGCTCTGTTGAGCCAACTATTCCCCCAGCTCTTAGCAGTGATGATTTTATGGGATTCTTCATAAATAAAATTAATTATATTAAAAATAAAATCATTGGCACCCTCCCAAACATGATTACTTCTTCCTCAGTAAATGAGGCAGCATCGGAAAGAACTGTAGAACCTCAGTTGTGCTTAGGCTGTTTTGATTCAGTCGAGCTTTCAGAATTATCAAAAATATTAGCCTCATCTAAACCTTCAACTTGTATGTTGGACCCAATCCCAACCAAATTATTTAAAGAAGTGTTCCATTATCTACCATAATCTACCTAACTGACTGGGTTCATCAGGATTTATGGATAAATATAGTTGTGTATCATCGGCATAGCTGTGGAAATTTATCCCATGCTGTCTAATGATTCTACCAATTGGGAGCATATATATGGTGAACAGAATTGGTCCAAGCACAGAACCCTGTGGAACTCCACAAGTAACCCTTGAGAGTGAAGAAGATTTATCATTTAGATGAACAAACTGGAATCTATCAGACAAATATGATTTAAACCAGCCTAGTGCTGTTCCTTTGATCCCTGCAACATGTTCAAGCCTTTCTAAGAGAATATTATGATCGACTGTGTCAAAAGCAGCACTGAGATCTAACAAAACCAGAACAGACACCAGTCCATTATCTGAGGCCATGAGAATATCATTAGTAACCTTCACCAGTGCTGTTTCAGTGCTATGATGAGCTCTAAAACCTGACTGAAACTCTTCAAACGGCTCGTTACTGTTTAGATGCTCACAGACTTGATTAGCAACTATTTTCTCAAGGACTTTGGATAAGAAAGGAAGGTTAGATATAGGTCTGTAATTCACTAAGTCATCTTGATCAAGGGAAGGTTTCTTGAGTAAAGGTTTAATTACAGCTATTTTAAATTCCTGTGGTACGTATCCGTTTACTAAGGATAGATTCATCATATCCAAAATGGGACCAGGAAACATGATGTCGCCTCCCAATGGCTGTTGTCGTGATGTTGCTAGCTGATGGACACCACTGTGATGTCTTTACAAATGGATGCTGTCATCATTATGTCACCTCCCGATGGAAAAATTTGTACTTTCGCTTTTTGTTTTAACTACAGATAAAAATCTTAAAAGTGTGGCATGCATATGTATGCCTCGCCCCTGACTCTTTCTCAATCCTCCTTTAGCAACAGGTCGTTTCTACCAGCAGACTGAAACTTGCACTGCTTGAGCTCTGTCAGATGAGACGTGGAGCGACTCTGAACATGAGGTTTAAGCCCTTCGCACAGTTCAAAGTAGGGTTTAGGTGTGGACTTTGACTAGGCAATTGTAAAGCGTTACTATGCTTTGATCTAAACCATCCCATAATATCCTTGGCTGGATGTTCAGGATGGTTGTCATGCTAAGGGGAACCTCCACCCCATTCTCAGATCTTCTGCAGCCTCTACAGGTTCTCCTCCAGAATGGTCCTGATTTAGCTCCATGTTTCTGCTGCAGGATGGAGGATCTCAGAAAGTAAAACATTATGTGATCAGTAACAGATTTTTCTTTAAAATTACGTTTTTAATCGATGTTGCCCAACAGAAAGAATTTGTTGGCTCTATTTTCAGAGGAGGATTAATCACTGAAACTAGAGACTGTCAGACTCAAATGGAGAGAGTTCACGGTAATGAAGGACCGTTTGTCAGGTTTCAACACAGCAGACATCTGATCCTCAACAGAAGCATAAACTGGTTCCTCTCTTTGTTCTGTCTTTATCTCCTAGGTTTATGCAATGCATTCTGGTAGTTTGAGGCTACAGAATAAAATAAATGACAAAATCGGCACAATATGTCTGAAGCTGGAAAATAAAAGTGTTCTAGTTGTTTCTGTTGCAGACATGTAATCAGCAGGGAGAGGACAGAAAGCAAAGCTGGTTCATTAGCGTGCATGTCTGAACTAGATATGTGTTGCTATGGAGACTGTATTCAATGCAAAGATAAAGCAGGTTTAGTCCTTTCTGAAAGTGATTCATGTTACCATTACCAACATTAGCATGCATTTCCCAGTTTGAGGTTTTTTGTCATGTTTGTGTTCATGAAAGCTTTTGCTGTATTTTTGTCCAAATGTTTCATATTTTTAATTCTTTGCACGACTCGTGTGTCGTTTGCGTTTATGTTTTTTATTTTTCTTCATTTAATTTTACACCTGATTTTCAGCAGAATTCATTATACACATTGTAGGGTACATAAGGGTTAGGGGTTAGATTAACCCTAACTCTTTTAACACTATTTTTACATTTATTTATATCTTCTGATTTCTTCTTGAATTGAATTTGCAATCACCTATAACAATAACAGAGAAATGTGTCTTCTTGATAGGCTTACGTTTTTGCCAGTACTAACATTTTTTTTATTTTTTATATCTTTTTCATGCATCTGTCTAGCCCTGTCCATCTGGCTGGATAGATTGTTTTTATAACAAATAAACAGATATGAGGTTTAATAGCCAGAAAGATTGCAGCATATGACTATGATGGGCAACTGGATGACCCTTTATTCTGGTACCAATTAATTCAATTTAAAATGACTTTATTAATCCCAAAATGTAAATAAAATGTTGTTGTAAATCATATTAATGAAGTTTATTCAGAGATACTTTGTAGAAACTGAGGCTGTCTTGTAGCAGTCTGTATTAAAGCGGTTCTGATGAAGCCTCTGACTGAAAACACTCCTATATTGGTCGACAGTGTCATAAAGAAAACTTTCAGGGGTGTTCATAATGTTCCTTTTTTTATTAAATCTATATTAAGTCAGGCTTATTAGTATAGCACATTTCAGCAACAGGGCAGTTTGAAGTGCTTTACATGATAAAAACATAAGCAAACAATAAAGATCATCACAGTAACAAAATAAAGAGAATGAAAAGCTGCAGTCCAGATTACAATTAACGATGTTCCAGTGATTATTGATCAAAGGCAACTTTAAATAGATGGTTTCAGTCTTGATTAAAAAAAAATCTCCTCAGCAGCACCAATATTAAAATACTGCAATGGTTTCCATATGGTGAATAAGAATAATCTGCTCTCAAGCAATACACCTACTTTTAAAGATAGCGTTCATGGGAGTTTTAATCTGCTGCTTTTCTAAGCTCCAGTTGCAGCTAGCTGTGCTAATGCTAATGCTAACCTGAATGCAAACAGAAACAAGAGGAGACCTGATTTCTGTTATTTATTTCAGTTCTCCACCTTAACTCGATCTCCTTTCTTCTTCTGTTTCTGAAAATGATACAATCGGTGATCTTGGAGATGCTAGTTTAATATCAAGCTGCTGTCGACCTCAGTGACCAATAGGGGGTGCTGCAGCTCCCTCGTGGAATAGAAAGTATTTTTCTCAATTTTAAAAGAAAAAATAGAAATATTGTTCAGTTTAATTTACTGACACAAATAATTAACCATTTTTAGGTCTCCTCTAAAAATAGAGGCTATAAAAACCTTTAATATAGCAGATTTATTGGGCTCAGTCTCTTAAAGAAATAACCCTGCATATAGTGAGCGGCATCGGTGTAGTTGCTATTATGGACTGCTGGGGGCGCTGCAGCCTCATATTGCTGATATTTAGAGTGATGTAGGTCAAAAGGCATCTGACAGCAACCAGAAAACCACAAGCTGCTTTTGCGCATGCTCAGTGTCCCCCAGCATCCTCTTCCTCGCTCACCGTCCAGCAGCACCTTTCCCTCCGGATGCAAAATGTTCCCATCCGTCCGAACCGAGCTCCGCATCGGCTCCAGGTGAGTTCTTCCTCTCCTCCTGCCCAGGATTCATGCCATCCACCTCGGTAACTGACCGGGAGGGATGCAGCCTGTCAGCCTGCACCGATTCTCACTCCAAGCCGGGGAAATAATGTCGCCTTTTCCTAAATCTTCCACAATCACCCGCGGACTCTGTCATCCATCAGCCCGGCGGTACGAGGCTCCTGCTGGGATAATGAATAGCGCGTTAGTCGCTGTGATGCTCTTCAGCTGCTGCTGCTGTCATCTTCACACAGCCGGAGCGTTTGGCTCCAGGTTGTGGGCAGCTTGGCGCATCACAAGGTCATTCCATAGATAAGGCCTTGCTCATGGGCACCCCGGCTCCTGGTGTTCATGTCAGTGGCTTCAGGCTGCAGGTTCCTTTTGGCGTGCAGCGGTTTCGACCTCCTCCATCAGCCTTAATTAGCGGCTCTAGGTGGTGTCGGGAGGAGCAGCGTGTCCTTTAATGGTCACACTGGTTCTGAGAAGGATCCAGATAAGAACCAGAGCTGGTAACCAGCTTAGATGATGGTCTAAAACTTCTGCTGCTTTTCACTGCAGGTTCATCTCCTGGGTGTGTCTCTACCAGCCTCTGATAGGATTGCTGCTCTGTCAGCATCTCTAAATACAGATTTATACGTTTTCTCACAGATTCCTAGATGCATTTTATCTCTGGACTTTGACTAGGCCATTCTAACACGTGGACAGGCTTTGATCTAATAGTTTTGGCTCTATGTTGAGGACCAATTCAAATAAAAAAACATTTGATCATAACTCGTTGTGGATGGTGATGCTGTGGGCAGGAAGGATCTCCTGTAGCAGTTAGTCTTACAGTCAATCTGACGGAGCCTCTGATTGAAGACTGTTGCTGTACGACAGTCTCATGACTATCCTGACACGCTAACAGCTCCATGCAGCAGAGACAATAATCCTCAGTAACATGTCTAGCTCTGCTAATCCACCTCCTTTGCTTTCGCTGCTAGTCTTTAAATCTGTCAGGCCGTTTGCTCAGAGAGACGCTGGAGAAAGGGAACAGTCAAAGTAAAACTCCTTCTAGCTGCACAGCATCCAAACCCAGAGGGAATAACTAAAACCAGAATGATCAGAGCCAATCAGAATGCTCCATGAGCGGCGCTGTTCCAGAATCATGGCGTCCTGCTCGCTGAGCCTCAGACACTAACAGGCTTTCTTCCAGGATTTCTCTGTATTTATTTCCATCCATGCTCCTCAGCATGATGCTGCCATCGCCGTGGGGATGGAGTGTTCAGGCTGATGGAGGGTGTTCGTTTCCCGCCCTACGTGGCGCGTTGGAGGTTTATTTTGGTCTGATCTGACCTTTGACCCGGGGTGTAGCTGAATGAAAAGCAAAGTTCTCCTTCAGGACTTCTGATTGTAACGTTGGGATTTTTCTCTACAGGAAGTGACATCACCAGGGCAGAGAAAGGAAGGAAACATGGAATTGAAAAACCTCAAAGGTGAGATGACTGTAAATTACTGTGATTTTCTTCTCGGCTTGTTGTGTAAAAAGTGAGCAGAGAAATTATTGTTGACTAAATCAGATCTTAAAGATGTTTCAGAAATACTCACTGGTGGCTGAACAGAACATTACTGGACTATAACTGTACACAGTTAGGGTTAGTTAATGCTCTACATCTCCACTACATTGTTTTCATTCACTTAGAATTTCTTCACCCTTGATTTTATTTGAAGATCAAAGTAATATTTGAACCTTGAGCCAAACTGAGCCTGGTTCCAGGGAGGATTTAAACACTAAAGCCTTAAATATAGTTTTACATTTTAATACCTTAACAGAAGTAATAATGCTCTTTTTTTGACCTCCTTAATCAGGATCTTTTAGTTATCAGGTTCCTCTCCTGTGGAACCAGCTCCCAGTTCTTCCTGTTAAAGGGGAGTTGTTCCTCTCCACTGTCGCTGCATGCTTGCTCAGTATGAGGGATTGCTGTGGCTCGATACAACCTGCCGTGTTCAACATGACTGTGTCTGAATGAAGCAGCTACAGAAACACAAGCAGGCCTTTTCTGCTGTGATCCAATCATCTAGTGAGGACAGAGAGGATCAGAGGTTTGATGAAGACATGAGCCATCGATGATGGAGTCGTCTCTGAACGCTGTGGAGCTCCGGGAGCTGCGAGGAGGCCGGAAGGGCGCGTCCCCGACGCCGACCTCTGACCCCTGGGCAGCAGGCGGGGCGGGCTTCGAGAACGTCTCCTACCAGCAGGACGAGGATCTGGGGCCGGCTGAGTCTGACCTTTATCAGCCTGGAACCAGTAAGGTGAGTTTCTGGGACATTACTGGTCTTTATGTTTATCCTCTGATCCGACCAGATCTCTGTTCTCAGGAAGCTGTTGTTCTTTTTACATCGTCATCTTTATGTATTATTATTGTTTCAACTACATGAGCTGAATGCATGAATCACTCTGTTGTTCCAAGACAACTTTATCTGTAGAGCAACACTTTCAACAACAAGGTAAATCAAGGTGCTTTACATGATTAGGGGATCAAATAAAAACAGCAAGAAGCACAGACAGAATATCTGATAGATGAAAGCATGACTCAAAAGCAGCTCTAAACAGAAACATTTTAGTCGTGATTTAAAAGATCTCCGTGTTTCAGCAGCTTTGCAGTTTTCTGGAAGTTTGTTCCAGATTAGAGGAGCATAGAAACTGAAAGCTGCTTCTCCATGATTGGTTCTGATTCTAGGGATGTTGAGTCGACTGGAATTAGAGGACCTGATTGGTCTGGGGAGGGGTTGCTATAGTAACAGTAGATCTTCAACATACTTTGGTGCTAAGCCATGTAATGATTAATAAACTAGTAAAAGTATTTACTCGTCTATTCTCTGAGCTACAGGGAGCCAGTGTAAGGACTTTAGAACTGGGGTGATGTGCTCTACTTTCCTGGTTCTAGTGAGGAACACGAGCAGCAGCGTTCTGGATCAGCTGCAGCTGTCTGATTGACTTTTTAGGCAGACCTGTGAAGACGCTGTTGCAGTAATCAATCCGACTAAAGATTAACGCATGGATGAGTTTTTCTAGGTCCTGTAACGTTCATGACTTCATGACTTTCATGTTTTCTAGCTTTATATGTAAATGAGCTGCAGCAGACAATGATGATCATTTCTTCTCATGTTTTGTAATTTTGACATATTTTATGTACACTTCCCATTTCTTCGTGTGGTCTGAAATAAATCGATAGAAGCAGTAGGCGATGACGGGTCGCTGCTGTCCTGAACTCCACATATCTGCTTTCTGCTGAGAGGCTGAAGACAAAAACATTTAGAACAATATTTATCATGTTTTTCTTTTATCTCTCCTCTTTTCCTCTGATGTGTCCATCTTCTTCTCTCCATCTTGATTCCTTTATTCCTGCTCACGATGCTATTTATTAATCCTGTCGTGTTTCTCTGTTCTTTTATCTCCACCTTGTATTCTTTCTTTCTTTTCCTTTATCCATCCTCGATTCTCTCCTTCCAGCAGCAGCAGGTTTCTCCACAGTCTTATGACGAGGAGGAAGGATGCCCCGGAGGCCAGGAGGACGGTGGAGAGTCCACAGCGTTCAGCCCAGCCGACGATCACTCGGCCGACTACGGCTTCATCTTGGCGCTGGTGTTCCTGGTGAGCGGGATCGTCCTGGTGGTCATCTCCTACACCATCCCCAGGGAGGCCAAGGTGGATCCGGATTCTGTGTCGGCCCGTCAGATGGAGAGGCTGGAGACGTACTACGCCCGGCTCGGTTCCCACCTGGACAAGTGCATCATCGCGGGCCTGGGTCTGCTGACTCTGGGGGGGATGTTCCTGTCCGTGCTGCTCATGGTTTCCATCTGCCGGGGGGAGATGTACCGGCGCAGGGCGGCGTTCGTTCGGCCCAAGAGGACGTACGGCTCCATCAACCTGAGGATGAAGCAGCTGGCGACCGGAGAGGCCGGAGAAGGCGACGGCAGGGATGGAGGCCAGCAGTGTCTGGTGGAGAATAATATACAGGCAGAGTCGGGCCAGGACCTGAAGTCAGAACCGGGACCAAAGTCAGAACCAGGACCGAGCAGACTGGCTTGTGCTTCTTCTACTTCGGCTGCTGCGTGTGGATTCTAGATCTGCTCTACATCCAGCCTGCAGAGGGAGGGAGGTGGAGGTGATGCAGGTCCTGATGGTGTCGACAGCATGAGGACATTTCTTCACCCCAACAAGGACAAACATGGACCAGGCTCAGAGGTTTGCAACCATCAACAGGGATTTATGACTTCAGAAGAGAGGAGGGAGGTAAGCCAATGCTGGCAGGAGCACATCTACAGATGAATGATTGAAAGATCAGAATCTCTGTAATGATTCCTGGTATTTTAATCTTATTCCAACTATAAAAAGCACATTATTTAGAAATATTAATGCTGCTTTGGTTTCAACGTTCAGCTATAAATATTAGACAGAAAACACATTTAATTCTATGGATAATAAAAGACTTGTTGTTTGTTCTTACAGCAGTAAACAGAGACAACATTTGTAAAGTGACACTTATGCTCACCACCCGGCCGTAGAATAATAACTGGACAAATATGAAGGGAGACGGCTTCAGTGTACGTCTAGCAGCAATATGAATCCCGACCTTTAACCTTTGGTTCTCATTCTGTTCACAGCCCGCCTGAGGCACAAGCAAACCAAGCCTCGGTTTAGGCTCTTGTAGCCAGCAGGGGGCCTCCAAGAGCAACAGCAACGTTAAAGCTGCTATACCGAATCTGCAAAACAAGCTATCTTAAAACATTTGTTTTCATTCCTCTTATCAACGTTCTAACATAGTACAGCTTAAAATACCTAAGATAAAAAAGATGAAACTAATAATGAAATGGTTCTGTTGCATTTGTCTAAAAATCTCAGCCAATAACATCGCTCGGTCCGAAACCAACGTTTGGACCATCCGGGTGTCTGTCTCACATTTACGTGGCTCCTCCCCTCATTTAGCGCCAGAACGCCGCTGAACGCCGCTGGTGTGAGACGTTCTCCTCTCAATATGTGGCTCCTCCCCTCATTTAACGCCTGAACGCCGCTGGTGTGAGACGTTCTCCTCTCAATATGTGGCTCCTCCCCTCATTTAGCACCAGAACGCCGCTGGTGTGAGACGTTCTCCTCTCAATATGTGGCTCCTCCCCTCATTTAACGCCTGAACGCCGCTGGTGTGAGACGTTCTCCTCTCAATATGTGGCTCCTCCCCTCATTTAACGCCAGAACGCCGCTGGTGTGAGACGTTCTCCTCTCAATAAGTGGCTCCTCCCCTCATTTAGCGCCAGAACGCCGCTGGTATGAGACGTTCTCCTCTCAATATGTGGCTCCTCCCCTCATTTAACGCCTGAACGCCGCTGGTGTGAGACGTTCTCCTCTCAATATGTGGCTCCTCCCCTCATTTAACGCCAGAACGCCGCTGAACGCCGCGTGTGAGACGTTCTCCTCTCAATATGTGGCTCCTCCCCTCATTTAACGCCAGAACGCCGCTGGTGTGAGACGTTCTCCTCTCAATATGTGGCTCCTCCCCTCATTTAGCGCCAGAACGCCGCTGGTGTGAGACGTTCTCCTCTCAATATGTGGCTCCTCCCCTCATTTAACGCCTGAACGCCGCTGGTGTGAGACGTTCTCCTCTCAATATGTGGCTCCTCCCCTCATTTAACGCCAGAACGCCGCTGGTGTGAGACGTTCTCCTCTCAATAAGTGGCTCCTCCCCTCATTTAGCGCCAGAACGCCGCTGGTATGAGACGTTCTCCTCTCAATATGTGGCTCCTCCCCTCATTTAACGCCAGAACGCTGCTGGTATGAGACGTTCTCCTCTCAATATGTGGCTCCTCCCCTCATTTAACGCCTGAACGCCGCTGGTATGAGACGTTCTCCTCTCAATATGTGGCTCCTCCCCTCATTTAACGCCAGAACGCCGCTGGTGTGAGACGTTCTCCTCTCAATATGTGGCTCCTCCCCTCATTTAACGCCAGAACGCCGCTGGTGTGAGACGTTCTCCTCTCAATAAGTGGCTCCTCCCCTCATTTAGCGCCAGAACGCCGCTGGTGTGAGACGTTCTCCTCTCAATATGTGGCTCCTCCCCTCATTTAACGCCAGAACGCCGCTGGTGTGAGACGTTCTCCTCTCAACATGTGGCTCCTCCCCTCATTTAACGCCAGAACGCCGCTGTTGAGACGTTCTCCGCTCAATAATGTCAGAGAAGAAGAAACTGCCGGCTGCTACCAAAAAGTCCCTGAAAACAAAAGACTGGTGACCAAAACTGCGACTGTGTTTCGCGCTCTCTTGTTTCCTGTGGTAATGTGTGTTCCCAGATCAGGGGGCGTGGCCTAGGGATGATAGCCAATGTGAGGGGCGAGAGTGTTTAGGTTGAAAAGCTCGCTTGTTCTGCAGATTCAGTAAAGCAGCTTTAATCACAAACTATTTCATCCAAAAAGATCCGATCTGAAGTTGTTTGAATCTTTATTGATTTACTTATTTAATTAACAGTGGGAACCAGAAGTTTACATACACCCAATAATTATATATATTAATTTAATTATTAATTAATTAATTAATTATATATTTATTTATATATAATTATTTTCTATTTACTAAAAACCTCGATAATGAGAGAAATAATCTGTCAGAGACTTATTTCTTCATGTCTTCAGGATCACCTGGATTTGACCTGGATGACTTGGGTCCGACGTTCTGGACGTGTTTCATCTCTTCCAGCTAAAGCTGCTTGTGTTTGAGCAGAAATGACTGACAGCTGGAAAAGTTTTGTGAATTCACAACTAATAAAACAAGACAAACAATAAGTGGAAGTCATTCATGGTCATTTTCTCTGTCGGTGGATCAGAGCATTAATATTATTCTCATTATTATAATTGTTGCCTCCTGTTCACTGAACAACAACGTTTCCAAAGCATCACAGAGACGATCGGAGGGACTGAAAGCTAATCACTAAACTAAACGTAATATTTAAACCTGTACAGATGGAGCTGATGTTATAATCAGTGGTGAACCGTTCCTACTACAGAAAAATATGTAAATGCAAACAAAGAATGTTGAAGCCCTTTCATAAATTGTGTTGTTGATGCATTAATGTTTAAATATGTTTTGTGGTATATTTTTCTTTTGCAGATGCTCTTATTTGATTATCTGCATCTTGTGGCCTTTATTTACTATGTGATTCACAGTTTATGATATTTATTATTTGATTATTATTGTCGCTGTTGTCACATGAATGTTGTGTATTAAACACTCCAGCGATGCCATCTGGACTAAACTGAAATCAAAAACATTAATAGACTCCCAGATAAAAAGAAGTTAAAGGAGCTTTGAACTTGTGCTTAAATGCAGTTTAATAAACCACCACTGATTATAATAAATAGATGAAAGAAATGGATTTAGAATAAAGAAGCTCATCGTTTGGACAAGAAGCTGCTTTTTGGCGGAATAAACCTTTAATAATCCGTTTCTGCTGTATTGTATATAAACTGATGGTATTAATGTCATATACAGATAACAGTATGCCTTAATCAGTATACACTCTGTAAACTGTGTGTACACATGTAATATGTTAATGTAATCCAGTGTGTATACTGAACCACTTAGCCAAGGGTAATGTAGCCACACACACACACACACACACACACACACACACACACACATACGCACACACACACACACACACACACACACACACACACACACACACACACACACACACAAAAGTCTGTATTGCTACCCATATTAGGACTTTATATTGACTTCCATTCATTTTATTAGCTACATTTATTCCTAACCTTAACCAAAACATAATTCACACCATACCTCTAAACCTAAACCCCTAACCCTAAAAAGGGGGTCCACCACATTAGGACCGGGCTTTGGTCCCTATAAGGTCCATCGGTCCTCAGAAGGTTAGTGAATATGCCAGAAAAGGTCCTAAATAGGGTAGATATACAAGAACACACACGCACACTTATTCATCCAGTTTTGCAGCTCGGTGCTGATGGACATTTATTATTCACCTTTCAGTGAAAACCTAAAGCTCTTTGCTGTAATCTGCTCCAGTCCTGCAGCAATAATAATAATAATAATAATTCAAACAGAATCCCATCCACAGCTGGAGGATGTGAAGCACCAGCAGAAACTAGATCTGCTGCTGGACTGAAACAAATCAAGAAGTTTTGTTACTCATTGCTTCATATCTGGACCAATAATGTGACAAATAACCTGAATGATTTATAGATTTCAGGCCTGGTTGGTTCATTTCTATATTTAACACAATGAACAGCTCACTCACTGCTTGTATCTAAAACTAATCATAATTTCACCGTTTACCAGAGCAGAGATGTTTAGCGTCTGTGTTGCTTAATGTTGGAGTTTTGGGGTGAATTTCCTTCCTCTGCTGAAGTGTCCCTGAGCATCTCTGTGTTATTTCAGGGAAGAGGAGAAAAGGCTGTGAGAAGCTGTGACATTTAAATGTAATTACCTGTTGAGAGCTGAAAGATATGAACCATCCCTTGTTCTTGTCTCAAACTTTCCCTAATTTTAGCTTAAAGTTGGGGATAAATCAGTTTTTACTTGTGCCTTTAGGTAGAAACCAAGGCTGGGGCAAAGACAAGGAACCAGTTTTTAGTTTCAGGCGCTTACGGCGTGCAGACGTAGAAATATGAAAACATCAGCACAAAACAACAGATAAAAGAAAGGGTGTGTGTGATCAGCCATATTTGGTGTAAATCGCGCTCTAAAGCACAACCTGAAGGTAAACATCCAAACAGTTTGTGTCCAGGATGTGTGGGGTCTGCAGAGATGGTAGCTGGTTAGAGGGAAAGTCAGCCATGATGATCCTCTCAGCAGATTTAAGTCACAAAATCTAACTGGACGTTCCAATCTGGAAAGTTAGGATTATTTCATCAACCCCAACCTCTAAATCCAACATGGCTGGTGTATCCATAAACCGTGGCCATAGCTGCAATAACAGGAGGTTTATTTACACTTTTGACTGTTTGCACATCATTAAATCTGTTGTTTACTGAGCCTCTGCAACATCTATTTATTTACTGCTTGAAATCCAACAATGCAGATAAGTTTGTGGTGGTTTTCCAGGACTTTGAGCAGTTAGCACATCCTGATGGTTTTTCCTTAAAACATGAAAATGTAATTTAATTAAAGGGTAAATCAGGTTCCCTCCAGTTACAATCTGAGGATTAAAGTTCCTGAAACAGGCTTGAAATGACCCGTTTATCTGTACAGAAAGTTCTGCTTACAAGTCTACCTCCACTCATCACAAGCATGAAATATGTACATCATTTTTTGGAATGTGCATCAAGCAACGTCAGGAATTAAAAAAAATTAAATTTAGTTTATTTATAAAGCGCCGATTCACAACAGATGTCATTTCAATACATTTATACAAACATTCCAATCAGTTAAAAAGTTTCCTATTACAAGTATCCTAAAACAAAAACTGGAGGCACAAGTTTAAGTCAGTTGTGGATTTAGCACCATTTCTGGTTGCAGATTTGAACCCAGGACTTTGTTGCTACCAGCTGCACCAGCATGCAGCCTGATCTATTTCAGTTTCCTCTGGTATCTGCTGCTCTTCACACACAGGATCAGGTTAGAAAACGGTGCATTTCATTACATTTTGTCTCCATGAAGCATTTTTCACTTTCTTTCTGAGTGAAGTGGAGGTTCAGCATGAAGATTTTTAGTCTGTGAAGATGAGGCTGATTAGGTGAAGAGTTTTGTTGGATGCTGGTAGAGATTCTTAGCTTGTTTAGAGATGAATGAGAAGCGATACCGACAGAAGAGAACGGACAAACAGTCGGATTCTTGTGGAGATTAAAACTGCAGCTGCCTGCAGGTCCTCATTGGTGGGGGAGATGAAGCGGCAGCAGAAATACAGAATGATGGACACAAACTTTACTCCTGTTCCCTTCATGCAGGCTGAGCCGTTTGTTTTAGTGTAGCTGTTTGCTCCCAGGAATAGTTGTAATCAGAAATCTGCAACACTTTTCAGCAACTAACGGCACTTTTAATAAAAATATTGACTTTATTCCAACATTTTGTTCTGACTTACATAGGAAGGATCTCCTTTACTTCTGTAAAGTCGTGTTTTCTCTGTATCAGTAGGTGAATGGTTGGTATGTCCTGTTAGTTTGCTGGTTGTTTGGCACAGAGTTAGAAGAATGAAGTGACTTTTCCCTGCTGCTCACTTTCAACCTGGAAGTCTTACAGCAGCACTTTACAATAAGCAAAGAATGAATAATGAGCTTAGAATGAACCAATAAATGTCTGTTGTCATGAAATTAGAGCGGAGGAAGTCAGGTTGGACTGAAGAAGGAAGTAAAGTGGTTTTAAAAACACCAGATTCATGTTTCTGGTTCCAAAGACAGGAGAGCAAATCCATCTTCCTTCTCTCTGCAGCACAGAGACTATTTATATCGTTGGTGGAGCCGCTCTCAGATGTCACTGAAAGTCCTTGTGGGGACAAACCAAGAGAGAGGCGGACAAACCAGGAGAGGCGGACAAACCAGGAGAGACGGACAAACCAGGAGAGACGGACAAAACAAACCAGGAGAGACGGACAAAACAAACCAGGAGAGACGGACAAACCAGGAGAGACGGACAAACCTGGAGAGACACGGACAAACCTGGAGAGACGCGGACAAACAAGGAGAGACGCGGACAAACAAGGAGAGACGCGGACAAACAAGGAGAGACGCGGACAAACAAGGAGAGACGCGGACAAACCAAACCAGGAGAGACGCGGACAAACCAAACCAGGAGAGAGACGGACAAAACAAATCAGGAGAGAGACGGACAAACCAAACCAGGAGAGAGACGGAGAAAACAAATCAGGAGAGAGACGGAGAAAACAAATCAGGAGAGAGACGGACAAAACAAACCAGGAGAGAGACGGACAAAACAAACCAGGAGAGAGACGGACAAAACAAACCAGGAGAGAGACGGACAAAACAAACCAGGAGAGAAGAGACGGACAGACCAGGAGAGAGAGACGGACAGACCAGGAGAGAGAGACGGACAGACCAGGAGAGAGAGACGGACAGACCAGGAGAGAGAGACGGACAGACCAAGAGAGAGAGACGGACAGACCAAGAGAGAGAGACGGACAGACCAAGAGAGAGAGACGGACAGACCAAGAGAGAGAGACGGACAGACCAGGAGAGAGAGACGGACAGACCAGGAGAGAGAGACGGACAGACCAGGAGAGAGAGACGGACAGACCAGGAGAGAGAGACGGACAGACCAGGAGAGAGAGACGGACAGACCAGGAGAGAGAGACGGACAGACCAGGAGAGAGAGACGGACAGACCAGGAGAGAGAGACGGACAGACCAGGAGAGAGAGACGGACAGACCAGGAGAGAGAGACGGACAGACCAGGAGAGAGAGACGGACAGACCAGGAGAGAGAGACGGACAGACCAGGAGAGAGAGACGGACAGACCAGGAGAGAGAGACGGACAGACCAGGAGAGAGAGACGGACAGACCAGGAGAGAGAGACGGACAGACCAAGAGAGAGAGACGGACAGACCAAGAGAGAGAGACGGACAGACCAAGAGAGAGAGACGGACAGACCAGGAGAGAGAGACGGACAGACCAGGAGAGAGAGACGGACAGACCAGGAGAGAGAGACGGACAGACCAGGAGAGAGAGACGGACAGACCAGGAGAGAGAGACGGACAGACCAGGAGAGAGAGACGGACAGACCAGGAGAGAGAGACGGACAGACCAGGAGAGAGAGACGGACAGACCAGGAGAGAGAGACGGACAGACCAGGAGAGAGAGACGGACAGACCAGGAGAGAGAGACGGACAGACCAGGAGAGAGAGACGGACAGACCAGGAGAGAGAGACGGACAGACCAGGAGAGAGAGACGGACAGACCAGGAGAGAGAGACGGACAGACCAGGAGAGAGAGACGGACAGACCAGGAGAGAGAGACGGACAGACCAGGAGAGAGAGACGGACAGACCAAGAGAGAGAGACGGACAGACCAAGAGAGAGAGACGGACAGACCAAGAGAGAGAGACGGACAGACCAAGAGAGAGAGACGGACAGACCAAACCAGGAGAGAGAGACGGACAGACCAGGAGAGAGAGACGGACAGACCAAGAGAGAGAGACGGACAGACCAAGAGAGAGAGACGGACAGACCAAGAGAGAGAGACGGACAGACCAAGAGAGAGAGACGGACAGACCAAGAGAGAGAGACGGACAGACCAAGAGAGAGAGACGGACAGACCAAACCAGGAGAGAGAGACGGACAGACCAAACCAGGAGAGAGAGACGGACAGACCAGGAGAGAGAGACGGACAGACCAGGAGAGAGAGACGGACAGACCAGGAGAGAGAGACGGACAGACCAGGAGAGAGAGACGGACAGACCAGGAGAGAGAGACGGACAGACCAAACCAGGAGAGAGAGACGGACAGACCAAACCAGGAGAGAGAGACGGACAGACCAGGAGAGAGAGACGGACAGACCAAGAGAGAGAGACGGACAGACCAAGAGAGAGAGACGGACAGACCAAGAGAGAGAGACGGACAGACCAAGAGAGAGAGACGGACAGACCAAGAGAGAGAGACGGACAGACCAGGAGAGAGACGGACAGACCAAGAGAGAGAGACGGACAGACCAAACCAGGAGAGAGAGACGGACAGACCAGGAGAGAGAGACGGACAGACCAAACCAGGAGAGAGAGACGGACAGACCAGGAGAGAGAGACGGACAAACCAGGACAGACGGACAAACAGTTAGTCTGAAAACTGTCTCAGAATCAGACTTCAATGAAGGAAGAAACCAAACTGTTGCTCCCATGTGGGAATTAGCTGCTTGGTTTAGGCAGCATAAAGACAGAGAGGATGAATAATGGTGAATAAAACATCTGAACAGTGAATATTATGGAGACAAGCTGATCCAAAAGTATTCACACCCCTTTAATCTTCTCATATTTTATTTGATAAAATCTAAAACTGTATTCTATAAGCGTAAGGAAAAGCGTTTCAGCTTTTTACAAATCCAAATTTAACTAAACCCCAAAACAACTTTTTTTGCTTCTAAACTCTATAAATGGGTCTTTACCAATGGAGTCTTTCAGTTTCTGGGGATTTTTATTACATTTCGTGTAAACTTGTTTTTTTCTACACTTTTTGGTCTAAAAACGTCTTAGTGCTGCCCTCTTAGGGTTGAACGGTGGCTACTGCATTTGAATCTTGTGATTGGTGGAGAGCGGTACATCTCTACGTCACATGGTCTCACAGACACGCCCCGTGGGTTTGGGGATAAAACTATCACACATATCGCCCCCCGGCTCACGGCCGCTGGGCTCCATAAAGCCTCCCTCTACACCTCTATCTCCTCTATCTCCTCTACTCCTCTACCTCCTCTATCTCCTCTATCTCCTCTACTCCTCTACCTCCTCTATCTCCTCTACCTCCTCTATCTCCTCTACCTCCTCTATCTCCTCTACCTCCTCTATCTCCTCTACCTCCTCTATCTCCTCTACCTCCTCTATCTCCTCTACTCCTCTATCTCCTCTACCTCCTCTATCTCCTCTATCTCCTCTACCTCCTCTATCTCCTCTACCTCCTCTATCTCCTCTATCTCCTCTACCTCCTCTATCTCCTCTACCTCCTCTACCTCCTCTATCTCCTCTATCTCCTCTACCTCCTCTATCTCCTCTACCTCCTCTATCTCCTCTACCTCCTCTACCTCCTCTATCTCCTCTATCTCCTCTATCTCCTCTACCTCCTCTATCTCCTCTATCTCCTCTACCTCCTCTATCTCCTCTATCTCCTCTACCTCCCCTATCTCCTCTACCTCCTCTACCTCCTCTACCTCCTCTACCTCCTCTATCTCCTCTATCTCCTCTATCTCTATCTCCTCTATCTCCTCTACCTCCTCTACCTCCTCTACCTCCTCTATCTCCTCTATCTCCTCTATCTCTATCTCCTCTATCTCCTCTATCTCCTCTATCTCCTCTACCTCCTCTACCTCCTCTATCTCCTCTACCTCCTCTATCTCCTCTATCTCCTCTACTCCTCTATCTCTATCTCCTCTATCTCCTCTACCTCCTCTACCTCCTCTATCTCCTCTACCTCCTCTATCTCCTCTACCTCCTCTACTCCTCTACCTCCTCTACCTCCTCTATCTCCTCTACTCCTCTATCTCCTCTATCTCCTCTACTCCTCTATCTCCTCTACCTCCTCTATCTCCTCTATCTCCTCTATCTCCTCTACTCCTCTACCTCCTCTACCTCCTCTATCTCCTCTACCTCCTCTACCTCCTCTATCTCCTCTATCTCCTCTACTCCTCTATCTCCTCTATCTCCTCTACTCCTCTATCTCTATCTCCTCTACCTCCTCTATCTCCTCTACTCCTCTACCTCCTCTACCTCCTCTATCTCCTCTACTCCTCTATCTCCTCTATCTCCTCTATCTCCTCTACTCCTCTATCTCCTCTATCTCCTCTACCTCCTCTATCTCCTCTATCTCCTCTATCTCCTCTACTCCTCTATCTCCTCTATCTCCTCTATCTCCTCTACTCCTCTACCTCCTCTATCTCCTCTATCTCCTCTACCTCCTCTACCTCCTCTATCTCCTCTATCTCCTCTATCTCCTCTATCTCCTCTATCTCCTCTACTCCTCTATCTCCTCTACCTCCTCTACCTCCTCTACCTCCTCTATCTCCTCTATCTCCTCTATCTCCTCTATCTCCTCTATCTCCTCTACCTCCTCTACCTCCGGTGACAATGGAGAAGAGAAATCCTCAACTTGAAAAGTTCGATCAGAACCAAAACTGCCAATGTCGCTTTGGTCACTGTCCATGTTTCAGTGTCACATTAAGCGAGCTGTCACTGTCCTCCTGACCACACCCCCACGCTCTCCCCTCCACTCATCCTCCACACTTGGCCACGCCCCTCCGTTCTTCCTGGCCCCGCCCACTTTGTAGAATTTTTCAAATGTTGTCTGGGGGCGGGGTTATGATTTATCATGGGGTTCAGTTAGACTTTTGGAAAGCGTTATATGCTTTATTCCCCCCCAGATATCTAGATAAGTTATTTTCTCTCCGTTGTTTTCAGAAGCAGCATCAGTTTTCTGCTACATGTGTCTCTATTATGACCAGAACACAAATATCTATTTTAAATTAATTTATTAAAAATAATCAAGAAATCATGTTGAAGTTTGCATTTCATTAAATAAATGTTTATTTTCAGTATAATAGGATTCAATTAGGAATTAAATTCAATTTTGAAAGTCATAAAAAATGATTGATTCTTTTATGTGTAACAAACTATGATGAGAAAACTCAACCGTTGGCGGCTTATAAAGTTACAATATTAGACAGAAATGACAATTTGATTTTTATAACAACACTTTCATCAACAAGGCAATTCAAGATGATTTACATAAGATAAAATAAAACCATCAGTAAAAACTATAGTTATATAAAGATGGATTAGATGCTGATGCAGCGGTGACCCTGGTTTATACGCTCCAGCATCACTGGAGGTCAAAGGTGAAGCCGAAGCACCGCTGCTTTGGATTCATCGTTCCACTCAAGGACACTTCAGCAGAGCGCGGGGTCGTGACCCCCGGCTCTGTCTCATTAATCACCAGCCGTCCCGCCGGCTGCTGAAGTCAAATCCTTTTACGGTCGCCGTGACAACAAGGCGAGGATGATGATAATCGGTAAACCTGCTGCCCTTTATGCACAGATGTGACTCATAGCAGCTTTTTCCTCAGAGACTCGATGAATGTAGGAATGAAGCAGAAGCGTCACATTAATATCTGTTGTTCTCATAACAAAAAGCTGTATAATTAATATAAACACACTGATAACGTTTAAAGTTCTTCTCATTTTATATGTCCAGAGTTTGAACCAGAGCTGATGAAAAACATTTTAGGAGATGCTTGTTCATGACGTGAGAACAGAATCTGCTCTTAGTTCTGGTCTCTGTACTAAAAATCCGTTTTTATTATCATAATAATCTTTTATTCTGAGAAACTAAATTTGGAGTATAAATTAGCTGTAAGCCAGAATCATAAAAATGAACAGAAATAAAAGAACTTATGTTTTTATTTATTCAGCTGAACTTTTAGTTCAATGAATAAAGATCTGAAACAGTTTTTATCACATTTTAACCAAATCGTGCAGCAAATCTCATTGCTTTCAAAATAAAAGCATAACTACAGACATCTTGAGGAAACTTCTTTTAACAGCTGAAAAACCATAATCGTGTTTATTAAAACATAAAATATGATTCAGTTGATTTATAGCATACAATCTCCTTCAGTGACAAGACTTTAATAAAAAACTGGGAGTTGTATAAAAAGTTTAAGGTAAAAACTATAGATCTTTAACTATTAATATTTTACAGTGGCTAAAATATTTAACACAACTTATGACGCATTTACATGAAATATATTAATCTGATTTTATTTCTTTGAAGAGGCTTTAAACTCTAAACAGTGGGAGAGTTTTACTCTGTATCATAAACTCTTTATATTCAATATAAAATACATATCCAGGATCTGCAGCAGGCAGGTGAAAATAAACGTCTGCTTTTTAGTTCAACTTTTGGTTAAATAAGGAAACGAAAAAACTAAATAGGCCTAAAATATAGTCAAATGTTAAACGCTTCCTGTTCACTAAAAACATTTCACACAGGTGATTTATGACTCCCAAATTCACCACAGAATTAATCATAAAAAGAAAACAGTTTATTTGCTTTCAATCAGTATAATATTTATCACTATTTAAAAGCTCTTGATATGTGCATGCTGACTATTGGATTTTTGTCCCTTTTTCTGATTATGATGCCACATTTTTGATGTACAGCTCTGAAAATTCAAAACCCAGCAGGACTTTGGAAGCTTTTTAATTATTTTATTTTTATTCTCCAGTCAGAAACAATCAATCTGGAAATATTTCAGCTGAACAGACGTCTACTTTGTTTGCTGATGTGTTTTGTAAAAAGCACAGGGACTTGTGTATGAAAGTACTTTAAACATTATGATGTTGGAATGAACTTTAACTTTCAATTGAATAATTTTTTTAACGTAAACGTGTGTAAGCACATCTAATTAAATCTAATCTCCCTTTGGAGATGAATTAATATTGATGGATCTCTACCAAACACTGCTGTGTGGGGTGGACTGCATGTTACTGGACTGATGCTCTAAACTTGTTCCTGTACATATGAATGAGCTTTATCCTGTGTATAATCATCATGCTTATTTTTGAGTCTGATTTTGTTCATGTGACCAATAAAGTTTCTGTTTTCTGTGGTTTATTATCCATGCTTTGTAATACTCTCTGCCATTTATTTTTAATTAATTAAGCTTCATTTTCATTGCAGCGGATAAAAATGGGTAAAAAACGACTCGGAAGAAAACTAGAAGATCTGGGTTTTAATCACACTCAGAACCAAACAATAACAAACAAAGACTGTAGATGGCGCTCTGGGTAGGCTCCTCCTCCTGCCACCTCATAGCCGTCCATATACGCAAAAACCAGCAGGGGGCGCCAACTCCCCACTGACGACACTAACCCACAGCCGCATGCAAACTGCTGAATACCGTAAATACTTGAGACCCCCTCTAACATCTACAGTCTTCCTTATCTCGGCTCTGGGGGAACAGCCAATCAGAGGCAAGCAAAATGATTGGTGCTCCTGGATTGGCTACTTTGCAAACACCAGCCAATTATGTGTCAAGTAGGTTATATAATATTATGGTATCTCGGCTTCTTTTTCAAATATTTTAGATACTCTATGGAAAACTCCGTGAGTACTGATATAGCTGGGGATCCACAGTATAAAACTTGTTCAGCGGACAGATAACCTATATTTCTTTATGGTTTCTTTATCCCACCCACCATCTAGTGCCGCCCTGGGGAGCTGCCAAAGAGCCCAGATTAAAAAGCGAGTCCAGAAAGTCAGGAAGAGCAACCCACCCATCCATCTATGATCTGTACCCGTCCGTCCCATGCAGGGTCGCGGGGGGCTGCTGCCTATCTCCATTCACGGGGCGAGAGGCGAGGTTCACTATGGAGGAAGAGCAACATAAACCTGAAAACTGACAACAGGGAGAAGATAATACCGGAATAAATCACAAAATACATAAAAATATGACCGCAACATTTAAACCGTGACACAAAAATCATCATGGCGTAACTAACACTAAATCTGTGGGGGAGGTAAGGGAAGGTGGTCTTATGTGGGGTCATTTTAATCTGTAAAGCACTTTGTGATGCAACTTCTTGAATGAAAAGTGCTTTATAAATAAAGTTTGATTTGATTTTGATTCAACAGTACCATCTAAAATGAATGAAAATAGAGATTTAACATCTTGAGTTGATGCATTTAAGCAGGCAGAACCAAACGATCCAAGAACCGAGAGGAGAGATGCTGCTGCTAAACAAAAACAAAAAGCGATTCTGTTTTTTTTTCTATTTGAGGAGCGGATTTCTGGCTGCTGCTGCTGTTTGGTTGGTTAGTGGTGGTTCTGGTCCAATCATTTCATTTTTCAAGCTGCTGTGATTAGTATGGAAGACAGTTTCTCATTTTATCGCCGTCCAGCTTTTAACTGATTCAGAGTTCCTCACCATTTCTTTGTTTCTTGTTCATTTTCTGTCTGTCTTTCACTATTTTTCATGTTCAGATGACTCATGATGTCAGGGAAATCTTCGGTTGGGTGACTCATGGCCGCAATGAGAAAAAATGACATTTGAGGTTCTCACACCCGCTGAGGAGCAGCAGAATAAATCTTTGCTCTAATTAAATTGAACCAGGAAGTCATGCAGTGATTCTCTGAGTCGGAGCTTCATTAGAAACTTTTCAGTCCCAGAGAAATAAAATACAAACAGCCAGTAGTTTTTCCTCTAACATGTTGCTGCAGGTCACAGCAACATGTTAGAGAATCAGAATGATGATGGATGTTTCATCTGCCTGCAGAGCTGGAAGTAATGAGGGAAACGACTGGAAGCATCACCAGAGACAAACTCACACCAAATGACAACAGAGACTAATTAACCATCAGTCGTGTTCCTGGGCGGTGGGACGAAGCCGGAGTACCCAGAGAGAACCCACACATGCACAGGGAGAACACGTGTGGGTAGCTCATATTATGCTTTTGCCACCCACACAAAGCTCTGGCCGGGATTCAAAACCAGGACCTTCTTGTTAAAACAGTAACAGCAGACAGCAAAGTTTTAAGTACTTTATTAGAATATTTTGGCAGAAGACCATTTCAACCAACAACCCAAGAAAAAACAAAAACTTTAAAGAGAAATGAAAAATTATTAGCATGAAAACAAAATAAGATAATCATCGGACAGATTAAGTTCTTCTCTCCTTCTTTAATTCACAACGAGGCCGGTCCAGAGTTCGCTTCAGTCTGCAGCTGATTTCAAAGAAACTTTTGACCCCAGAAACATTTCTTCACCCTAAACGTTTGAATCATTTCTTTTTTCCTTTGAGCAGATCTGCTGCTCCTCTTCAGGGTGGTTCTGGACCGGATCGGTTCTGAGGCGCCAGCTGAGCGCTACATGAACATGTCATCGTATCCCGGGGGGGGCATGTGGTCTGGATCGGGCCTGAAGACAAAAAACCAAGACAGAAACGTCACGATTGTGATGCTCAGCTGGATCAACTGCAGCATGAAGTTCTGTTCATGAATATGTCCGAGCGCCTCTCACCCTGGCCTGGGGCGCCCGACGGGTCCGAACGGGTCGAATCGAGCTCCTGGGGGAACCGCTCCAGGAGGCAGGATGTCTGGTATCCCACCGGACGGGTCAAAGCCGGAGCGAGGATATCCTGACCTCAACGGGTCGACGATCATCCCGCCGCCACCGCGAGATCTGGGAGGAGAAGAGGAGGGATCAACGCTCATCATACGTTTATTCTGCTGAAATTCTGAGAAATAAAAGACAAGACGGATGATCTGAGGTTCTAAAGTATTTCTTCATTAAAATAGACAGAAATGTAACTAAGTCTGCAGAAAATAACCCAGTTTTCAAACATTTACCAAACTAAACGCTGGAGAGACTTATTAAAGCTAAGGGTGTACAAACTTTGTGTCACATGGGGCAAAATCGATGGTTTAAAAGTCCAATAAAAATAAATATTTTCATTAAACAAAAACTTTTTTCAGTAGAAGAGGGGTGTGTAAATTATTTTAAGTCCAAAACTTTTTAAATAACATTTTGGATCTTTATATTTAAAGTCTTCTGGGCTCGATAGAATAAAAATGTCTATTATATATATTATAAATAAGATTCAGTCATTCTTCCTTTGTCTAACCGCGTTTAGGAGCACTGCAGTCTGATGTTTAGTAAAACTCACTGGATATGAAAATATGATTATTTTAAGCTGCACGTAACATTCTGCCCTGAACGAACATTTTAATTTGTAATAATATAACAAATCTGGACTGTTTCATTCTTTAATTCCAGTCTGGGGGCCACAAATGGCTCCTGAGCCACGATTTGGAACCCCAAGAGAAGAAAAGTTTGTGCAGACTTGTTTTGTGTGTAAAGCTGAAGATCCTGCAGCTGATTGGGCGACGCTTCGTTCCCAGAATCAGACAGAACAGGAGGCCAGAACTCACCCAAACGGGTCCAGATCGGCTCCTCCCACTGCGAACGGAGGAGCAAACGGGTCGGACCTGAAACAGAACATTAAGTTAACACCAGATCCAATAAAACTTTATGAGTTCAGGTGTAACACAGGAAGCGATTCATTACCTCCGTTTAACTGAAACCTGAAGTCAGAGTCTGAATCTGGTTTAAACGGGTCAGAACTATTGCTGGGCGATATAATAGGTAGAAATTATGTAAATAATGTAGTCAAACGTAGAGATTATGATTATATTGGCCTACAGCGAATGGTGCATTTTGATGATGTCATCAAGGAGGATAAATACTGATGTTCAGTGTTTGTCTTAAACTACATATTGCAAATTTAACATTTGTTGTTTTCCCAAAAAATCCTGTTGAACTTGAACCTTTTTTTAATTCAAAAATGTGCAGCTTTATTTTTGTGCGATATACAATTTATAAATAAGTAACAAGGAAAGCGGACAATTTAGAACTTTGGTTTCCCAAAACCATTTAGCTTTTAATTTATTAAAAATATCTTCATCTTTATGTTTTGAGAATTTTTGTGTTGCATTTTTTTGGGGAAAATATTTAAAAGTTGCATTTTGCACAATAAATGTTCTTTAAATGGGACTCTAAACATTTTTAAATGTTTTGTTCTGCTGCAATGTAGAAACTGAGAATGTTCCTTAACAGTCAATTTGACATAAATAAATAAAAGAATATATCACAATAGATATTGTTACCGCACACGCTTTAGATTATATCACAATATAGATATGAGGCTGTATCGCGCAGCCCTAGTCAGAACAACAACCAGCCAGTAGACAGAAACTGGAGGCTGAAGCTCCGCCTCCTCTCTGTCCCTGGAGGACGAGGTCCATAAAGTGCTGACATGGCAGCTCATCTGATCGGGTCACAGTTAGGAGGAGGAGGAGATGAAGAAGTGAATTTGTCCTCAGGTAAAAGAATCTGAGCATCTTATGCTGCCATCTTTAATATATCTTCCCCTCATCCACCATCCATTCCCACCACGGACCCAGCAGTCTGTTTCTGGCTGTGGGAGAGAGCTGGAGTACCCAGAGAGTACCCAGAGAGACCCCAGGGAGAACCCAGAGAGAACCCAGAGAGACCACAGAGAGAACCCAGAGAGACCCCAAAGAGACCAAAGAGAACCCAGAGAGACCCCAAAGAGACCCCAAAGAGAACCCAGAGAGACCCCAGAGAGAACTCAAAGAGACCCCAAAGAGACCCCAAAGAGAACCCAGAGAGAACCCAGAGAGACCACAGAGAGAACCCAGAGAGACCCCAAAGAGACCAAAGAGAACCCAGAGAGACCCCAAAGAGACCCCAAAGAGAACCCAGAGAGAACTCAAAGAGACCCCAAAGAGACCCCAAAGAGAACCCAGAGAGAACCCAGAGAGAACCCAAAGAGACCCCAAAGAGAACCCAGAGAGAACCCAAAGAGACCCCAGAGAGAACCCAAAGAGACCCCAGAGAGAACCCAAAGAGACCCCAGAGAGAACCCAAAGAGACCCCAGAGAGAACCCAAAGAGAACCCAGAGAGACCCCAAAGAGACCCCAAAGAGACCCCAGAGAGAACCCAAAGAGAACCCAGAGAGAACCCAAAGAGACCACAGAGAGAACCCAAAGAGACCCCAAAGAGACCCCAAAGAGAACCCATAGAGAACCCAGAGAGAACCCAGAGAGACCCCAGAGAGAACCCAAAGAGACCCCAGAGAGAACCCAAAGAGACCCCAGAGAGAACCCAAAGAGAACCCAGAGAGAACCCAAAGAGACCCCAGAGAGAACCCAAAGAGACCCCAGAGAGAACCCAAAGAGAACCCAGAGAGACCCCAAAGAGACCCCAAAGAGACCCCAAAGAGAACCCAGAGAGAACCCTGAGAGAACCCAAAGAGACCCCAAAGAGAACCCAGCGAGAACCCAGAGAGAACCCAAAGAGACCCCAAAGAGAACCCAGAGAGACCCCAGAGAGAACCCAAAGAGACCCCAGAGAGAACCCAAAGAGACCCCAGAGAGAACCCAAAGAGACCCCAGAGAGAACCCAAAGAGAACCCAGAGAGACCCCAAAGAGACCCCAAAGAGACCCCAAAGAGACCCCAGAGAGAACCCAAAGAGAACCCAGAGAGAACCCAAAGAGACCACAGAGAGAACCCAAAGAGACCCCAAAGAGACCCCAAAGAGAACCCATAGAGAACCCAGAGAGAACCCAGAGAGAACCCAGAGAGAGCGACTAGCAGAACGGACCAACCCACTAGTTCAGAACCAGAACTGCTCCAGATGGTTCCTCAGGTCTGCAGACGCCTGGGGCTGCATGTTTTATACTCGCCATGCAGTTAAAGGTCAAAGTGGAGCTGATCGGGTCGGGTCGGTACTTTATGGTCCCACGTCTTCAGGACAGCTGGAGTCTCACTGGGTGGGCGGAGCTAGACCCAAACAACACAGTGACCATTTTCTGTCCTCTAATCAGTGGACAGTGTGACGGCAGTAGCTCCGCCCTAACCGGACCGGACCTCCAGCTGAAGGGAAACCAGGAATGGGCTGGTTTGGGTCGGCTGGAACTGTTTAATAATTGAACCAGACCGAATAACGACCCGACCCAAACTGTACCGCTCAGTGGAAACCAGGTGTATGGAGATGTTCTGGGTTATCCAGGGGTCATAATCAACTGGTCCAAATGGGATCAGAACCAGAATGAATGGAAATAAGTGGAGCAGATTCATAGATTTATAACATGACTTTAGTTATCAAGGTTTTCAGACGGTGATTAAAACCATAAAAGCAGTTTGTGAAGGAGAATCTAGTTTATTAGAGCGAAGCTGTGAGCCGCTGTCTTGTTGCTACTGACCAGTGAGGCTGTCCTCCATGATGAGGAGGTCTGCTGGGCATCCGCAGAGGGTCCCTGTCCTCTTCTCTCCTTCTTCGGAACTCCTCGTCTTCCTCTCCTGTGTTCTTCTTCTCTGCATTTTCTGTGCGTTTCTCCTGGGAGGCCAGCAGCTGAGTCTTCACCTTCTGTGACAAACTGTCTGCATCCTTGAAAACGCTTCAACAAACAGAGGCTGTGATTATCTACTGAGTCAGAGAGGTTTACAGTGAAAACACGGACATGTTGTGGAAATGATGACAGACTAAGGATCCCACTGCAGCTGATGGAGACACATAATGGAGACCCAACCTGTCGAATGTGTGCAGCTGCTCAACGTTGACATGATCGCTAACGGTCACCATCAGGTCTGAAACCTGCTTTGTGCTGGAGTTCTGCAGACACAAGCAAAACAAAAGCTTATTTAAATCAGGAATCTCAGTTCAATTCAATTCAGTTTATTTATATAGCGCGGATTCACAACAGATGTCATCTCAAGGCTCTTAACAAGAAGTCATTTCAATACATTTATACAAACATTCCAATCAGTTAAACAGTTTTCTATCTAAGGAATCCCAGCAGATTGCGTCAGTCATTGGCGTGAGGTTGGGCCCCGTTGATGCAGACTTTCCAACCACAGCAATCCTTCAGCAATCCCTCATACTGAGCAAGCATGTAGCGACGGTGGAGAGGAAAAACTCCCCTTTAACAGGAAGAAACCTCCAACAGAACCAGGCTCAGTAGGAGCGGCCATCTGCCACGACCAACTGGGGGTTTGAGAAGACAGAGCAGAAACACAGAAGGAACAGAAGATCTGATATAAGAGAACTTTCTATGTTACAGAAAGGAAAAAGTTGATAACAGGACACAGTGGATGTTCAGTTACTGGGAGGATCATCCCAGTCGATGCCCCCCGTCCAACAGGGCATTGCAGCCAAGCAGGATACCAGACCAGGTATATCTTCTATGGAGAGAAAAACACTGAGAGAACACAAAGTTAACAGTCGAAATAACAGCAAATAATACAACTGGAGAGTAGTAGGAGAGAAAAGTAGCAGAGTGAAGAAAAGTGGTCAGTCTGTCCTCCAGCAGTCTAAGCCTATAGCAGCATAACTACAGAGATAGCTCAGGATGACCTTAGCCACTCTAACTATAAGCTTTATCAAAAAGGAAAGTTTTAAGCCTGGCCTTAAAAGTAAACAGAGTGTCTGCCTCACGGACTAAAGCTGGGAGCTGGTTCCACAGGAGAGGAGCCTGATAACTAAAAGATCTGCCTCCCATTCTACTTTTAGAAATCCTAGGAACTACAAGTAAACCTGCAGTCTGAGAGCGAAGTGCTCTGTTAGGAACATATGGACCAATCAGATCTCTGATGTATGATGGAGCTGATTATTAAGGGCTTTATATGGAAGAAGAAGGATCTTAAATTCTATTCTGGATTTAACAGGGAGCCAATGAAGGGAAGCTAAAACAGGAGAAATGTGATCTCTCTTTTTAATATTCATCAGAACTCTTGCTGCCGCATTTTGGATCAACTGAAGGCTTTTAATGGCATTTTGTTGACTTCCTGATAGTAAAGAATTACAGTAGTCCAGCCTTGAGGTAACAAATGCATGGACTAGTTTCTCAGCATCACTCCTGGACAGGATGTTTCTAATTTTAGCAATATTCCGGAGGTGAAAGAAAGAAATCCTAGAAACCTGTTTAATATGGGATTTAAATGTCAAGTCTTGGTCAAAAATAACGCCGAGGTTCTTTACGTTATTACTGGGGGCCAATTTAATGCCATCCAGATGAAGTGATTGACTAATCAGTTTCTGTTTAAGAACTTCTGGTCCAAAGACGGAAACTTCTGTTTTGTCAGAATTTAAAAGCCAAAAGTTTAGATTCATCCATGTTTTTATGTCTTCCAGACATGCCTGTAATCTACCTAACTGACTGGGTTCATCAGGATTAATGGATAAATATAGTTGTGTATCATCTGCATAGCTGTGGAAATTTATCCCATGCTGTCTAATGATTCTACCAATTGGAAGCATATATTTGGTGAACAGAATTGGTCCAAGGACAGAACCCTGTGGAACTCCACAAGTAACTCTTGAGAGTGAAGAAGATTTATCATTTAGATGAACAAACTGGAATCTATCAGACAAATATGATTTAAACCAGCCTAGTGCTGTTCCTTTGATCCCTGCAACATGTTCAAGCCTTTCTAAGAGAATATTATGATGGACTGTGTCAAAAGCAGCACTGAGATCTAACAAAACCAGAACAGACACCAGTCCATTATCTGAGGCCATGAGAATATCATTAGTAACCTTCACCAGTGCTGTTTCAGTGCTATGATGAGCTCTAAAACCTGACTGAAACTCTTCAAACAGCTCGTTACTGTTTAGATGCTCACAGACTTGATTAGCAACAATTTTCTCAAGGACTTTGGATAAGAAAGGAAGGTTAGATATAGGTCTGTAATTCACTAAGTCATCTTGATCAAGGGAAGGTTTCTTGAGTAAAGGTTTAATTACAGCTATGAAAAATATGCTGTTCTAGCTTGTCGAAGGGTCTTTTTATCTCTCCACCTATAATCTTCTGTCCACAGGTAGCAGGAGACCAGGTAGGTCCAGGATATTCCTCAATACAGGCAATCCTAATACTAACCAGATATATGTCAGCATGTTCTTTTTTAAGGGGGCTACACTATCTAATGCCAAACCCAATGAGGACGTAACGCTGTGAACCAGACCATCAATTTCTGAAGGGTTAGAGATAGAATTGCTGCCATCCACTGTGTTACTCTGAGACACTGAGGAAAGTAAGAATGGAACAGATTCTTTAAAAATTGTTACAGCATTGTCTGATAAAGTTCTACTATAATGACATTTTCTTTCAGATTTAAGATGGTCAGTTAAAGTAAATTCAAAAGTTATCAAGAAGTGGTCAGACAGGACCGGGTTATGTGGGTGGACTGTTATTTCCTCACACTCAATACCGTATGTCAGTACAAGGTCCAAAGTGTGTTTGCCCGAGTGGGTCGATCCCTGTACTTTTTGAGTAAAGCCAATTGAGTCTAAGATCATATTAAAGGTTGCGTTTAGGCTACTGGGCAAAAACATCAGGTCAACAACTTGATGAAATCTGCTGGGATTCCTTAAATAGAAAACTAGCTAAAACATTTAAACTGACTGGAATGTTTGAATTGAAATGAATTTTCTTGTAAAGTACCTTGAGATGAAACATTTCTTATGAATCAACGCTATATAAACTGAATTGAATATAAAGAAAGTAATCAAACAAATCTAAATAAATCTCTCTTTATATCTCTGTTTATTTGATCTTAACAGGAAAACTTTCACCTGATTTAGTGAAACACTGAAAAACTAAATTCCACTTTGTGTCTTTTTGTCCAGCGTAAGAACATAATAATTGATGTTAATTTAATTTGATCTACTAACAAGGCTGGTTTAAATCAGATTTGTCTGATAGATTCCAGTTTGTTCATCTAAATGATAAATCTTCTTCACTCTCAAGGGTTACTTGTGGAGTTCCACAGGGTTCTGTGCTTGGACCAGGCTAATTAATAACTATCAAGGCCAGGCTTAAAACTTTCCTTTTTGATAAAGCTTATAGTTAGAGTGGCTGAGGTCATCCTGAGCTATCTCTGTAGTTATGCTGCTATAGGCTTAGACTGCTGGAGGACAGACTTACCACTTTTCTTCACTCTGCTACTTCCTTTTCTCCTACTACTCTCCAGTTGTATTACAGTACATTCTGTTATTTCGACTGTTAACTTTGTTTTCTCTCAGTGTTTCTCTCTCCATAGAAGATATACCTGGTCTGGTATCCTGCTTGGCTGCAATGCCCTGTTGGACGGGGGGCATCGACTGGGATGATCCTCCCAGTAACTGAACATCCACTGTGTCCTGTTATCAACTTTTTACTTTCTGTAACATAGAAAGTTCTCTTATATCAGATCTTCTGTTCCTTCTGTGTTTCTGCTCTGTCTTCTCAAACCCCCAGACGGTCGTGGCAGATGGCCGCTCCTACTGAGCCTGGTTCTGTTGGAGGTTTCTTCCTGTTAAAGGGGAGTTTTTCCTCTCCACCGTCGCTACATGCTTGCTCAGTATGAGGGATTGCTGAAGGATTGCTGTGGTTGGAAAGTCTGCATCAACGGGGCCCAACCTCACGTTAATGACTGACGCAATCTGCTGGGATTCCTTAAATAGGAAACTGTTTAACTGATTGGAATGTTTGTATAAATGTATTGAAATGACTTCTTGTTTAGAGCCTTGAGATGACATCTGTTGTGAATCGGCGCTATATAAATAAACTGAATTGAAATGAATTTGATCTACTAACAATTATGTGTACAGCTGTAAAGTGTTGATGTTTCTCCCAGGTCTCCTGGAGTTACCATCAGGTTGAAGATGAGTGTGGAGTCCACAGTGATGGCCTTCAGCACCAGCTGGGTGTCTGAGTCGCTGCTTTTATAGCGCAGACTGTACAGCTCCTTGTTGCTGCTCCAGCCAGCAGGGGGCAGCTCGGACCTCCTGTCACTGCTGCGAGGCTGCGCGGTTCAAAAAACGCAGAAGAAGAACAAAATAAGACAATAATAATATCAGAGAGAGAGAGGCTCCCCGGTGATTCTGTGGTTTAGCCTCCCGAAGATGACTCGACATTTTCCCCTGGAAGTCATTGAGCTGAGTGTGAATAAAACCGGCTGATTTAGGCCGATCTAAGTGTAACTAACACCCCGCAGCACGTTAGCTGAAGCTAGTCTGAAGGCAGTAAACCGAGTCGGTTAGCTAAGATTGTACAGAACTACATTAGAATAACACACTATTTAATTTCTCTCTACGTGTCACAAGTCAGAGTCTCTTTGAATCACTTATATAATAATAATTTTCTTCTACTTTCCCTCTTTCTTTAATTCGGCACATCTGTTTCAATAAAGTTAATTTATTTATTAAGTTCATCAAGTTAGAGACTCTTCGGTCATTTTCAACATAACCTCAGCTGTCCAGAAATACACAGAAGTCGGCGTTGATCGAAGCGCTGCAGGTTCAATAATCTATTGAAAATAATTTGTTGTTATGATTTGAAGCGGAACCTTTGGATTTCCTCACCTCGTCTCCGGAGCCGACGCAGCGGTATCCGTTCTTGATCATCTCCCAGTGAACGAAGCAGACGACGGCGTCCTGCGGACAGCCGATCTGCTCTGCCACGCAGGTGTACAGCACCTCTAATCCAGCCATTTCCCCTCAATCTGCCCGCATCAGCTCAGCATCAACACCGACGGAAGGAAAACCAAAGTCTCATAGCAACCACAGCTGCTTCCGCCCAGGGAACTTCAAAGTAAAAGCATTGGAACATTGTCACTTTCTCTCCCAGGAGTACCCAATAAAAACAATACAATAAAATTACTTTGTAAAACTACCGAATTTTACACGACTATTAAAATGCATTTGATACAAAAACGTCCGAGAGACTAATTCCATGTAAATAAGAAATATTATTTTACTATGATTCATTTTATATCAATTGAATCATACCCTATTTTTGAAATTCTATTGTTATCATTATTGATTGTGTATTATTTCAATTACTTTGATTATAATAAGAAATAATTGCTGAACTATTATGAAAGTTTCCGATCAAACTTTTATTTTCTCTCGGGGGGGACGACAGTTGCTGCTTCATTTTATCTAACTTTACAGATTTGTTGGTTTTTGCTTTGGTGCAACACTTATTTTCCGTTAAGGATACAAGAAAGATAGTTCTGGGTTAGTTTGTTAAAATATTGATTTTTTTATACTTAGTAATGTTTGTATGGTTAAAGTAAAACAAATTGCAATCGTATAAAATCTTATAAAATATTTAATTTATGCTTTGTTATGGAATCTTATTTTTCAAATTAAAAAATAAATTATTACTTTACTGTAATGTTGTAAATAGGGCAAATTTTATTTCAAAATATACATTTGATCAAACTTTTGGTTTTAATATAAACTTAGTTTTGGGTGGAGGCCTGTTTGTTGTTGTAATACTTCTAATAAGCATCACTCCCATATAAGACTCCATTTCCCATAATTCCTCTCGCCGGTCGGGTGGAGAGCGCTTCCTTGTGAAGATGGCGGCTCCCTTGACTCTACTTCTGATTGTAGCCGTCACAGTCCGCGCGGCTCTTTACAGATCCAGCTTGGCGGAGCTGATCGCAGAGAGGGTGGAGGTGGTGTCTCCGATCACCGCCTGGAAGAGAGGTAAGGCGGCCTGGAGCGGAGCTCTGAGGGCCTTTTATTTCCTCCATGTTCTCTCTCTCTCCGCTCCCATCACAACTGGGTCAAGTCAAACCGGTTCATCTGCTAAAACCTGCAGACATGTGGAATAAATCATTTAAAAATCACGTTTTTATACGGACCAAAGTATGAGCAGGAGCTTAATTATTAATCTTATTAAAAATAATAAAATGATTGTTGATGTTTTTCTTTATTGTTTTGAGCTTCTGTGGCTCAGAGAAATGAAACAAGCTGCTCATGTAGAAAAAAATAGATTTTAGCTTCAGATATATGCCAAACTTTAAATATATATTTATAGAGATCTCAGCACACAATAAAACATGACGGTTGCTTTAAACAACAGCAGTGACAGAGTGTTTTTGCTCTACATAAGAGCAAAAACATATTGTTTGTAATTAAAAGCCACTTAAATATAGCTGTATTTGTGACACAAAGTTGGATTCTTTATGCAAAATGTATATTTCAATAAAGCAGCAATGTAAGATGTTCATTTTCAGGCCTCGGTGTTAAAAGTAATTTAATTTCAGTTTTCTAAAGCATCTCTACTGAAACGTTTTAACTCAGATTCTAAATGTGCTTAAAACAGGATTTAAAAGTGATCAATTTTCACCAGTTTTTTCTTTAATATTACATAATTTCTGTATATTTACTGGTAAAAATTGTTCATAGTTTGTGAGAATGAAGGAGCTGATGTAATATTCTTTATGATATAATCATTTTAAATTAAAATAATAATATAAATATCAGACCGTCCAAATCCGTTAGTATTTAAAAAGTACATTTTGAGCAGTTCTAGTTTTAAATATAATTATCATCATTTTATATTTGTTTGAATGATTCTAGTGGAAGAAAATGATGGAAAATCATCTTTTTTTTGTCAGTTATTGAAGGTTTAGCCTTGCTTGACCTGGGAGTTTCACCATATTCCGGCGACGTGTTTCATGAGGTAAGATGTCCACCATGTTGGTTTAAAACAATAGTTTGAAAATGTCAGAGGTTGGGTGATGAGGTCGCGTTGAGCTGGCTCTTCTCTCCCACACGGTTCTTTAAACATTAAACTAAATGTATTTATCTTTCTGTTTTCTTTCCTCCAGACTCCTCTCATCATTTACCTCTTTCACTTTCTGGTGGATTATGCAGAAATCACATTCATGGTAGGAGGGTAAAATGACTGAAGCGTAAAGAATCGCTTCTTTTAGTCCTTTTGTTATCAGCCACAATGAACATCAGTCTGTGATTCTTTTCCGTCTCTTTCTTGTTAGCTGGCAGACGTGATCACGGCTGTCGCTCTTTACATGGCGGTGAAGGACTTTAACAAGCAAGTGGTGAGAAAATCATGAATCTTTACAGAAAAATGCAACATTTTGGTTGGTTTTCTGGCTCAGTATAAAAGATCCAATTGGAATAGTTTCAATAATGTTTCAATAAAGAACATCCAGCATTATGAAGGAACCCAGCAGCAGGTCAGGGTGGAGGTTCTGGTCCGGTTTTAAAGCAGGTTCTACAGGGAGGAGGTTCTGGTCCGGTTTTAAAGCAGGTTCTACAGGGAGGAGGTTCTGGTCCGGTTTTAAAGCAGGTTCTACAGGGAGGAGGTTCTGGTCCAGTTTAAAGCAGGTTCTACAGGGAGGAGGTTCTGGTCCGGTTTTAAAGCAGGTTCTACAGGGAGGAGGTTCTGGTCCGGTTTTAAAGCAGGTTCTACAGGGAGGAGGTTCTGGTCCAGTTTAAAGCAGGTTCTACAGGGAGGAGGTTCTGGTCCGGTTTTAAAGCAGGTTCTACAGGGAGGAGGTTCTGGTCCGGTTTTAAAGCAGGTTCTACAGGGAGGAGGTTCTGGTCCGGTTTTAAAGCAGGTTCTACAGGGAGGAGGTTCTGGTCCGGTTTTAAAGCAGGTTCTACAGGGAGGAGGTTCTGGTCCGGTTTAAAGCAGGTTCTACAGGGAGGAGGTTCTGGTCCGGTTTTAAAGCAGGTTCTACAGGGAGGAGGTTCTGGTCCGGTTTTAAAGCAGGTTCTACATGGAGGAGGTTCTGGTCCGGTTTTAAAGCAGGTTCTACAGGGAGGAGGTTCTGGTCCAGTTTAAAGCAGGTTCTACAGGGAGGAGGTTCTGGTCCGGTTTTAAAGCAGGTTCTACAGGGAGGAGGTTCTGGTCCGGTTTTAAAGCAGGTTCTACAGGGAGGAGGTTCTGGTCCGTTTTAAAGCAGGTTCTACAGGGAGGAGGTTCTGGTCCGGTTTAAAGCAGGTTCTACAGGGTGGAGGTTCTGGTCCGGTTTTAAAGCAGGTTCTACAGGGAGGAGGTTCTGGTCCGGTTTTAAAGCAGGTTCTACAGGGAGGAGGTTCTGGTCCGGTTTTAAAGCAGGTTCTACAGGGAGGAGGTTCTGGTCCGGTTTTAAAGCAGGTTCTACAGGGAGGAGGTTCTGGTCCGGTTTAAAGCAGGTTTTACAGGGAGGAGGTTCTGGTCCGGTTTTAAAGCAGGTTCTACAGGGAGGAGGTTCTGGTCCGGTTTTAAAGCAGGTTCTACAGGGAGGAGGTTCTGGTCCGGTTTTAAAGCAGGTTCTACAGGGAGGAGGTTCTGGTCCGGTTTAAAGCAGGTTCTACAGGGAGGAGGTTCTGGTCCGGTTTTAAAGCAGGTTTTACAGGGAGGAGGTTCTGGTCCGGTTTAAAGCAGGTTCTACAGGGAGGAGGTTCTGGTCCGGTTTTAAAGCAGGTTCTACAGGGAGGAGGTTCTGGTCCGGTTTAAAGCAGGTTCTACAGGGAGGAGGTTCTGGTCCGGTTTTAAAGCAGGTTCTACAGGGAGGAGGTTCTGGTCCGGTTTAAAGCAGGTTTTACAGGGAGGAGGTTCTGGTCCGGTTTTAAAGCAGGTTCTACAGGGAGGAGGTTCTGGTCCGGTTTTAAAGCAGGTTCTACAGGGAGGAGGTTCTGGTCCGGTTTTAAAGCAGGTTCTACAGGGAGGAGGTTCTGGTCCGGTTTAAAGCAGGTTCTACAGGGAGGAGGTTCTGGTCCGGTTTTAAAGCAGGTTCTACAGGGAGGAGGTTCTGGTCCGGTTTTAAAGCAGGTTTTACAGGGAGGAGGTTCTGGTCCGGTTTTAAAGCAGGTTCTACAGGGAGGAGGTTCTGGTCCGGTTTTAAAGCAGGTTCTACAGGGAGGAGGTTCTGGTCCGGTTTTAAAGCAGGTTCTACATGGAGGAGGTTCTGTTCCGGTTTTAAAGCAGGTTTTACAGGGAGGAGGTTCTGGTCCGGTTTTAAAGCAGGTTCTACAGGGAGGAGGTTCTGGTCCGGTTTTAAAGCAGGTTCTACAGGGAGGAGGTTCTGGTCCGGTTTTAAAGCAGGTTCTACATGGAGGAGGTTCTGTTCCGGTTTTAAAGCAGGTTCTACAGGGAGGAGGTTCTGGTCCGGTTTTAAAGCAGGTTCTACAGGGAGGAGGTTCTGGTCCGGTTTTAAAGCAGGTTCTACAGGGAGGAGGTTCTGGTCCGGTTTTAAAGCAGGTTCTACAGGGAGGAGGTTCTGGTCCGGTTTTAAAGCAGGTTCTACAGGGTGGAGGTTCTGGTCCAGTTTAAAGCAGGTTCTACAGGGAGGAGGTTCTGGTCCGGTTTTAAAGCAGGTTCTACAGGGAGGAGGTTCTGGTCCAGCTGGACTGACAGGAGAGCTTTAATCAGAGAAGCAGCCATGCAGTGGATACAGAAATCATGTGGAACACAGCAAAGCACACCATCCATATGGTGCAACATGGTGGTGGCAGCATCATGGTGTGGGGACATTTTTCTCCACTAGGGAAGCTGGTCAGAGTTGACGTGAGGATGGATGGAGGAGGATGTTGGAGGAAACCTGTTAGAAGACCTGAGACTGGGTGAAGGATCAGAACCAGCAGGACGACCAGTGGACAGTTCAAAGGATCTGAATCAGACGTCTCCTAATCGTGCCCTGCAGCTTTTAGATGCTCCAGCGCACCTGAATCAGATGAATGGAGGAGATCATTCAGTCATTGGATTCTGGTGTGTTGGACAAGCATGCATCTAAAAGCTGCAGGGCTGGATTAGGAGACGCCTGATCTCAAAAACAGCCAAAGTCTAAATGAAAAATCTCAAAGAGCATCAAAAAGTTTAGAGAAGTAATAATCTGGACTATTTGAAAAGATTATGAGAAACTCTTAACTGCTCAGAGAAGAAGTATAAAAAGAATCCTGGTTTAAAATCTTGTTTATATATAATTGTGTACCTAAACATGTATTTCCTGTTCTTGCAGCAGTGATGAAACGTTTTGACGTTCCTTCTCTGTTTCTCAGTTTAGAAAACAGAAGTTTGCCCTGGAGTTGGAGCGTTACCCTTCAGACTGTCTGGAGCTCATCAGAAGCCCCAAAGAGATGTTCTACATCCCTCTGAAAGTAGCCATGTTGTAAGTACCTGCAGCCCCTCTAGAGGGCGCTCACACTGTTCACTGCGTATTAGGTAGGATGCTGTGGGCTCTCATGTATAAAACTTTGTGTAGAATCTTTACTAAAACTGAACTTAAGCTCAGCAACAACTGTTTTACTTGCACCTAGTGAGTTTCAGATCTATAGAACTGAGTAACATAGAGCTGCTCTGATATTCCTGCTACATAGAAACGTTCTCCGGTGATTCTGGATCAGATCCGCCTCCTACACCCGCTTTCTGCCATAAACTGTCACTGCAAAGGGCCCGGTGAATATTCTGCATCGAACCGGCTGATATGGGGCGGTTTACGGGTAACCATGGCAACCGAGAGGCGGAGAAATCAACATGGAGGAAAACCATTTTATTTCAATCATTGTTTATCTCTATAAAGCTTTACTCAGCCAAAAGGCGACCTCAGGGCTTCACAATAAAAGACAGAAATATAGTTAGAAATAAGAAAGTGTCTGACAAGGCAAGAGGAAAGAGACTAAAATAAAAAGCAGCAGCACAAACGATAAAACAAATAACAATAAATATAAAGTTTGAATTCTATGATTACTTCTTGTAGCAATAAGATTGGAGTAAGCAAATAAAAACTAAATTACAGCAGAAAGTAATAAGTTTCAGCACTGCTAGATAATTAAAGCCTGACAGAAAAGGAGCGTTTTTAAGTTTATCATTTGTGTAAAATATTGAGGGTCACAAATAAACAGAAGAGCTGTGAGTGACACAGCGATGATGCAGCAGCGTGTCTGACATGAAGAAGAAGGTGAGACGGGATGCTACAGTCAGGATGTGCTGCAGGACGATCCACGGTTCTGTTGGGTCGGTAACAGCAGAACCAGTTCATCTAATAGGACCACGTCAGGGAATCTAAATCAGCTCCCCCCATCCTGATGCTGCCACTGGCTGATCTTCATCCATTATGCAGGAGAGTCTCTGCTTTATAATTTGAAGACGTACTTATCAACATATAAATGATATAATCCTTAAAAGCAACAGATTCTCATTTCATAGACGGGTTCTGACTGTGTTCCTGTGTTTATGAAGCTCTACAGTCTGTTCTGAATCGGCTCTATATAATAAATCCGTCTCAGCAGCTGCTCTGTGTCCCTCATGTCTAAAATGTGCGTAAGCAGCAAAGTCCTTAGTTTGATTAAAGCTGCGCACGTTTATTTCTATGAATCTCAAACTTGGTGTAGAAAGTGACTTGGGCAGTTTTCTGACCCATTTTGTGCGTAAGCAGCTGTAGAAACAAGACTTCTGGTCTCTGCTGAGGAGGATTGATGCTCAGAGTTGGTTTGTTTTTGTTTTTCTCTCTCAGTTACCTGCTGAACCCGTTCACCATCTTGTCCTGCGTTGCCAAGGCAACCTGCGGCCTGAACAACGCCGTGCTCGCCCTGTTTGTCCTTGCCACCATTAAAGGTCGACTACAGATCAATCTTCTCCTCTATTAAGCTAAAATGACGGTGAAAGGAATAAAAATGTCTCATTTTTACTTTTCTGTTTAAATTCTGGTTTGTTTATATATAGATTTCTTTTTTATTTGCTTTATTGTTTTATATAGGTTATTTTATTTATGCACTCGTTTTCTTCTTTGCATAGCTTTTCAGAATTTTTAGCTCTGTGCCAGTAGAGCAGCTCCACATTGTCTGTTGGTGTAATAGTAAAGATTTATATGGAGTTAATCTCGATGGTTTGGTCCTCAGACTTTTCTCATTCTATTGACTGTATTCGTGTTCTCCAGGAAACGTGCTCCTCAGCGCCATCTTTCTGTGCCTGGCCACCTATCAGTCCATCTACCCTCTCACGCTGTGCCTCCCGGCCATGCTGTGTTTGATGCAGGTACGCTAGTCGCTGTCCGACATCATTGGGACGAATGTGATCCTCCCTCACTGGAACACATGTTGTGCCTCTTGATGTGTTCTCTCTCAGCACCAGTACATCCCAGTAAACCCCCGGCGGGCCAGCTTCTGGTGGTTCGTCGTTCAGTACCTCTTCATGTACCTGGGCAGCTTGTTTGTCATCGTCTGCCTGTCCTTCTTCCTGCTGGGGTCGTGGGACTACCTGCCCTCCGTCTACGGCTTCATGTGAGTCAGAAATGTCTCGTTCTCTTCTGTAAAACCAGCTGCTTTAACTCTGTGCTGACAAAACTACTTGATTCTATAACTAAGATGTTCTGTCATCTCTCTTAAATGGATCAGAACTCTGTATGATGGCTGGGGTACAGTAGGACAAGTGTAAAGTTTGGTGGAGGGAAAATCATCATGTGGGGCTTTTTCTGGGGGATGTTTTGGACCATTTTATGCTTCCAACTTCGTGGGAGGAGCTTAGGGACAGTCCCTTTTTGTTCCAACAGGACCATAAAGGTCCATAAAGACGAGGATGTTTGGTGTGAAGGAACCTGACTGATGTCATAGCAGAAAATCTCTTCTTCCTTCCATAAGGATGAGGCTGGAGTCTGCATCAGCGTTTCTCATACTTTACTACAGCCCGTCTTGTACAGGAGCCTGTCTGGGCCAAAGTAAAACTATCTCGCCTCTCTGCCTCCCTATACGCAGCTTCAGTCTCATGATGATACGTCTTCATTGTAAGGTTAACCAAAACACTCCTCACTCCAGTTAGTCAGGGTGAAAGGCTTCTTCACTGACTCTAATAATTATGCCATATTCTCTAGATGCCTTTACTAATATGTAATTAATGGACCTAACCTTAAAATATTGCTGTAACACCTTTGGGATGAAATGAAGCAGATACTGCAAGCCAGGCCTCCTCCTCTGTGTCCAACATCAGTGTCTGACCTCACTAATGTGCTTTTGGATCAATGCTTCCTATAAATAGTCTATAACAGCTTTGGGATCATAAACTTTGCATTTATACATGTTTCTATCAGGATCATCATGTGGTGAGAAAGTAGATTATTGTAGCTTATTCTAAAGTCATGATGAGGCTTCTGAGAGGCGAGTGTGCAACAACTGAAGAATACAGTTTCTGTCTTTGTGTTCAGTTAAGATCTTTCCTAGGAGTGGCTTCCAGTGGTGCGCCCTCTGCTGGCTGATTTTACAGCCAGCATTAAATGGCATCAAAGCCATACCAACATCTGACTGCTCTGGATAGAATAAGGAAATACAGTTTTTACTGTTGAAGACCTGTTGTCATGGTACCAACCACCAAGACCACTCAGGTCCTCCAACTCTAGCCTACTAAACATCCCTAGACTCAGAACTAAACATGGAGAAGCAGCTTTCAGTTTCTATGCTCCTCTAATCTGGAACAGACTTCCTGACGAGTGTAGAGCTGCTGAAACTCTGAACTGCTTTAAATCGAGACTAAAAACCATCTGTTTAGAATTGCCTTTGAGTAAATGCTTGATGTCATATGTATGAAATGTGTTCATGCTCTCTTCCTTTGTTGTGTTTCATGCTAATTTGCTACTTTTAAATTTCCAATGTTATATTTTATTTTTGTTTGTTTTGAAAGTGTGCTGTACAAATAAAATTGCCTTGCCTTAGTATGCAGCTCCTCCACTAGATGGCACTGTACAGCATGTTTTCAGCCCTAACGCCACTCAGCCTAATGTTTCTGTTTCAGCCTCTCAGTTCCAGACCTGACTCCAAACATCGGCCTCTTCTGGTACTTCTTCGCTGAGATGTTTGAGCATTTCCGTCTCTTCTTCCTCTGCGTTTTCCAGATCAACGTCTTCTTCTACACCGTCCCTCTGTGCATCAAACTCAAGTAAGTCGTCCTGTTTGCTCTGGTCCTCCCTCTTCTGTGCCCTTCATCCTAACCCCTGTGTGTGTCTGTGGTTGCCCTGCAGGGATCACCCGGTGTTTCTGATCTTCATGCAGCTAGCTGTCATCTCCATCTTTAAGTCTTACCCCACTGTGGGCGACACGGCCCTCTACCTGGCCTTCCTTCCGGTCTGGAGTCACCTGCACAGATGTGAGTGTTTAGACAGGAGAGCAGAGCGTTCAGCTGGTTCATATGGAGCTGATGGCTTTTAGCTTCATGCTGAGAAGAATCATATGATCAGCAAGTTTCTCCCTGTGATTTACACTCATTCAATTTAAAGAGAATCCTGTCCAGGGTGTAACCCCGCCTCCTGCAGAGGGTGGATGGATGAATTTATGGAGACCAGTTAACCCATCAGTCCTGTTCCTGGACTGTGGGAGAAAGCCAGAATACCCAGAGAGAACCCACACATGCACAGGGAGGACATGCAGAAAGAAGCACAGACTGAAATCAATAAATAAGTACACCCCCACTAATGAGCTGCAGAGAAAACCATCCAGCAGCTTCTGCTGTCTCCCTGGCTGAATGTTTCACCGCTCTTCTTGGCTGAATAATGGAGTTTCTGTCTCTGGAAGCAGTTTTATTAATAAACTTTACTAACTAACTACAGTTTACTTTTGAAGCACCCGCCCTAAACGCTGTAGGTCCGATCCGTCCCTAAGCTCCCTTTTGGCCTGTTTTCTGTTCTGATGTTGGATTATTCTGCTGGGCGTTTCAAACCAACCAGAAGCTGCAGAGACTTTAACACCAACATTGTTCACCTCTAACAGCAACAAGCTCTGCAGAGGCAATAGTGGGGGGTGTATGTATAATTCTGACCCTGTGGTAGATTAGAGAAAATCACTTAATTCAAACTTGTGAATTTAATTACTTCAACTAATAAAGTTGTTTGTTAAAAAGAATCTCTGAAAACGTGCAGAAGGAAGATCTGTTCTGCAGAGATGAACTCTAATTCTCCATCCTCCCAAATATGATCCGTTCTCCAGCCTTTCTGCAGGACCTCCTTCAGCCAATCGTCGTTGAATCAGTCTCATTGTCCATGTTTATGCACAGTTCATCTCTGATATTGAAACTTTTTTGTCCTGCTCCAGTCTTGAGGAACATCTTCCTGGTGTCCTGCGTCCTGCTGGCCTGTTCCGCTCTGTTCCCGGTTCTGTGGCACCTCTGGATCTACGCCGGAAGCGCCAACTCCAACTTCTACTACGCCATCACTCTGCTCTTTAACGTAGCGCAGGTAGGACGGTGTGGGCGGGGCTGGTGTGGATCTTCTTAGTGGATGTTTGCTCCAAGTCTCTGCTGCAAGCTGGAAACAGGAACTAACCCATCCATGTTTGCTTTCCTGTCAGATCCTGCTGGTCTCGGATTATTTCTACGCCTTCCTGAGGAGGGAGCACCACCTCACGGCTGGGCTGTATCTGAAGAAGAAGGACGGCTCGGAGGCGACACTGGTGCTGAAATGAGACCCTCCCCTGCAGCTTCTGCAGGGAGGAAGAAACAGTTAAACATTTCCTCAAAGACTGGGAGCAAAACTGAGGAGGACTAAAAACTGTAGTGGCGCTGCTTCCTCAGAAGGTCCGGACTGAACGCATCACGCCGGGCTTTCCTGTCAGAGAAACACCTGAGGAGGGAGCATTCACACACGGTTCATCCTCCAACCGGCATACGGACGTTATTTTCAACTTTTGCTCCTCTTTAAACATGAAAATGATTGGAAAACACGTGAATGTTGAAGAAAAAAACTCACCATCGCTAGATTCTGTCTTCTTTTACTTGATAACAGCTGCTTTCTTTGTGCTTTAAACAGAATGATAGGAAATGTGATTAGAGAAGCACCGATCAGGGATTTTTTTAGGCCGATATCAGCGATATTTCATCATCTGACCCGCTGATTATCGATCAAGAGGAAGCCGTCTGATCCCAGTGTCTCTCTGAAAGATCGGTGCGTCTCTAATCCTGTTTTTCTCCCTCGTTTCTGAACAATCTAAAGTTAAAGGTGTGGCATGTTTCTGTTTCCTCTTCCATGGCCCCATTTATAAAACTCTTCTATAATTCTCTATTGGTGGATCAGCTCTCAGACACATGATGATGAGGAGGAGGAGGAAGAACACCAATGAATGTGTTTAAATCTAAATAGTGAAGGATGGGATCGGAGCCATGAGGTTCTGCTGTGTTCTTGTTTTCTAACCCAACATGTAATAATATTAATGGCTGAAGCTTTTTATGGATATGTAACCAGTTACTCTAACATTCAAACATTTAACCCTTTTTAGATGGATGCATGATGAGCTGAATCATGAAATGGTACTATGAATGAATTTCCTTCCAGGCCGTGTTAGCTTAGCATTAGGACCGTAACGCCAGTGGCTTTGGACGTTACCATGGTGATGACTAAACGAGTTTTTGCTCCTTTACGTCGCTCAGACCTGAGGATGTTGCTGTAGGAGAAATACTCACTTAATCCTCATTATTCTCTCAAACTACTGATATTCTACGCTGTATTTAACATGGAGAATTTTTATTTATTTTCGACTATTAGAAAGTTTTTACATTTTTACAAACCGGTAATGAGTGAACATTATCCTGCTTTAATTTTTAATCACAGGCAACTTCTGGTTTTTCAGGAATCTAAAATGTCAGTAAATCCTCTCATAAAGCAGGACTTTTTAAAGTTGCTTTTAGGGGAGATTTTCTTCACATAGTCATGATTTTATTGCACTTGTTGATACATAGATGATGCAACATTTTGGCTTTTAGTTTCTCATCTCAAAGGTAAAAATGAACTGAGGATTTTTATCTACATCTATCACCAGATGTTTTTATAGAGGAAAATCATTTTTATTTGCTCCACTGAAACCTTTACAGAAAGGTTCTTTTTATTTTTACTATATCTTCTATTATGTTTATTGTACTCATTTTGATGACATAATTAAAACCTGAGGTGTTGGTTTTACCGTGTTTTTTAGTTCTTTTGGTGAGAAATGATCTTATGAAAAGCAACAGATTTCAGTAGATCATATATTCTCTGTCTCACACATAAACAGCTGTTTGATTATTGCACTGTGATAAGCACATTTTCTGTAAAAAGCAAACATCAGTTTTGTTTGGACTTGATAAAATTTTCAAACTAGAAGTCCTTCAGAGACTTGGAACTAAAATATGTTAATGTGACTGAACCTTTAATTAGCACTGATGATGAAAAATATATTTTTAGCGTGTGAAGTGAATTTTAAACAAATCTGAAGGATACAGTGGCTTGCAAAAGTATTCGTCCCCCTTGATCTTTTCCACATCTTGTCACATTACAGCCACAAACATGAATCAGTTTTATTGTAATTCCAGGTGAAAGACCAAAACAAAGTGGTGTACACGTGAGAAGTGGAACAAAAATCATACATGAATCCAAAATTTTTTACTAATAAATAAGTGAAAAGTGGGGTGTGTGTAATTATTCAGCCCCCTGAGTCAATACTTTGTAGAACCACCTTTTGCTGCACTTCCAGCTGCCAGTCTTTTAGGGTTTGTCTCTACCAGCTTTGCACATCTACAGACTGAAATTCTTGCTCATTCTTCTTTACAAAACAGCTCCAGCTCAGTCAGATTAGATGGACAGCGTTTGTGAACAGCAGCTTTCAGATCTTGCCACAGATTCTGGATTGGATTTAGATCTGGACTTTGACTGGGCCATTCTAACACATGGATATGTTTTGTTTTAAACCGTTCCATTGTTGCCCTGGCTTTATGTTTAGGGTCGTTGTCCTGCTGGAAGGTGAACCTCCGCCCCAGTCTCAAGTCTTTTGCAGACTCCAAGAGGTTTTCTTCCAAGATTGCCCTGTATTTGGCTCCATCCATCTTCCCATCAACTCTGACCAGCTTCCCTGTCCCTGCTGAAGAGAAGCACCCCCAGAGCATGATGCTGCCACCACCATATTTGACAGTGGGGATGGTGTGTTCAGAGTGATGTGCAGTGTTAGTTTTGCATTTTGGTCTCATCTGACCAGAGCACCTTCTTCCACATGTTTGCTGTGTCCCCCACATGGCTTGTGGCAAACTGCAAACAGGACTTCTTATGGTTTTCCTTTAACAATGGCTTTCTTCTTACCACTCTTCCATAAAGGCCAACTTTGTGCAGTGCACCACTAATAGTTGTCCTATGGACAGATTCCCCCACCTGAGCTGTAGATGTCTGCAGCTCCTCCAGAGTCACCATGGGCCTCTTGGCTGCATTTCTGATCAGCGCTCTCCTTGTTCGGCCTGTGAGTTTAGGTGGACGGCCTTGTCTTGGTAGGTTTACAGTTGTGCCATACTCCTTCCATTTCTGAATGATCGATTGAACAGCGCTCCGTGGGATGTTCAAGGTTTGGGAAATCTTTTTGTAGCCTAAGCCTGATTTAAATTGGGCCTCTTGGCTGCTTTTCTGATTAATAATAATGTATTTACTAGTCAGTTCATGCGACACTGTCAATACTAAAGTCTTTCTGCTAAACTAAGTCAAATATGGGCCAGAAACATTCAGAAAGAAAGAAATCCAAACTATTATTGTTGGGATTACAGCGCCATCTGCTGACCATTTTGGTTGTGGATTCTTCTTCATGTTGGTAACAAATTGATGAAGGAGCCGTTTTCATGTGCAGTCCAACCACTTTTTATCTGTCTCCCCAAAGATTCACAAACCAACATGAGGATCCAGTTAACAACCAGTTTTATGCACCAAATAATCAAGAATGCATGAACATATTTCACTGAGGATCTTTGAAGGTTCACATATGAGCAACTTTGAATTAACATTTGGTTTTTATTTGACTGTATACAAAATAGAGTCGGGTATCATTGTAGATTTACAGTGAGGGAAAGCAGAAAGAAAAATAAACCTCTGTTTTCCATAGGGGCTCCATAATTCTGGGACATTGGATTAAAAGTCACTAATTATTTATTTTGTAAAACTTTTCATTCAGTTTGGAAGTTCTGGTCTGGATCTGGTGGGTCCAAGTGGTCCAGCGGATGATGAAAACTGATGACGGTTGGTTTATAATTTATGTGATTTATTTAAAATATTTTTTTAACCTTTTTATGTAAAATAATCTTTAAATGCAGCACATATGGAAACGTAATTTTATGAGGATTTTTTCTTTGTTCTAGTAGCTGACGTCAAGCACGGTGCTTAGGTTCCTTCCTCATTCCACACAGTTTTATTTATGCGTTTTACTTTCACTCTGAAAACAGTGAGTCAGACTCACAGAAAGAACAGATTGGGAAGAAACTCTTCCCTGGACAGAGAACTGGATCACCAGATTACAGAACTACCAACACTTTGGAGCTCTGCTGATTCCAGAACACAGACTTAAAGGTAACTCTGAAAAACACGGACATTGTCCTCCCAGCTTATTTTTTTATTTACTCAGCAGAACATGGCAGAGGAGAATCTCTCCTGCAGCATTTGTAATGACATCTATGTAGACCCTGTCGTTCTGCGCTGCAGCCACAGCTTCTGTAAAGACTGTCTGCACAAATGGTGGTCAACAAAACAAGCTCAGATCTGCCCGCTTTGTAACCAGGTGGAACATTCCAAACACCTCTCCTGTAACCTGGCGCTAAAAAACGTCTGTGAGGACTTCTTGCTGAGGAGAAAACAGGAAGCATCTGAACCTGTGTGCAGTCTGCACTCTGAGAAGCTCAAACTTTTCTGTCAGGATCATCAGCAGCTCATCTGTGTCGTCTGCAGAGACTCCAGAGAGCACAGAAAGCACCGATTTAACCCGGTTAACGAAGCAGCTCAACAACACAAGCTGCAACTCCTGAAATCCGTCAAGCCTCTGAGACAGAAACAGGCGCTTCTTGAGCAAGTTAAAGTAGCCTTTGATAAAACAGCAGTATGCTTGAAGGATCAACTCCGAAAAACAGAGGAGCAGATCAAGCAGCAGTTTGAGAATCTTCATCAGTTTCTACGCGATGAAGAGAACATCAGGATGGCTTCTCTGAGAAGTGAAGAAAAACAAAAGAGTAAAGTGATACGGGAGAAGATCGTGTGTCTGTGCAGAGACATAACAGCTCTTTCAGACACAATCAGAGCCACCGAGGAGGAAACAAGAGCTCCAGATGTTCTGTTTCTACAGAACCATCATCGCGCATTAGAAAGCGTGCAGAAGGTTCTTAATCTGGAGGTTCCAGAACTCATTTCAGGAGCTCTGATTGATGAAGCCAAACATGTGGGCAACCTGACCTACAATTCATGGATCAAGATGAAGGAGATGGTCTCCTTCTCGCCTGTGATCCTGGACCCAAACACGGCTCATCCCAACCTGCTCCTGTCTGAAGATCTGACCAGCGTGACTTTTGGAGAGACACAGCTGCTTCCTGTTAATCCAGAGAGGTTTGACCAGAACGTTTCTGTTCTGGGCTCTGAAGGTTTCCACTCAGGATTTCAGAGCTGGGATGTGGAGGTCAGACATGATGCATCATGGAGCGTCGGTGTGGTGAAGGAGTCTGTCAGGGGGAAAAAACAAGTAGAGACTGGATTCTGGGGACTGAGGCTCCTTAATGGAAAGTATTTTGTTACCTCTCCCCATCTTCCACTCAAAATTATGTCTGTTAAAAAGCTCCAGAAGGTCAGAGTTCAGCTGGACTGGAACAAAGGGAAGCTGACCTTCTTTGATCTGGACACAGAAAAACTGATCTATGCCTTCCAACACACGTTCACAGAGAAAACGTTTCCTTACATTTTTACCAACAGTAAATTACCTCTGAAGATCTCACCAGTGAGCATCACTGCAGAAGTTAAACATGCAACCCCTTTATCTGCAGGTTTCTGGGGTTTTTAGTCCAGTTTTACACTTTTATTAAATGTATTAGTATCTGTTTAAACTGAAATGTAAACAAAAATCTATATTTACTAAATATGAGAAAAGTGAAATGATCAGGCATCACATGTTCCTTTGGGTGTGAGCCGTAGGCGACCTCTCTGGGTCAAATCAGCCAATCACGGCAGGAGGTACCAGACGCAACATTCATGCAAAAGGAGCCCCAACCAAGTATTGAGTGCAGACAATGTATAATACATGGACATATGTTTTAGTAGGATTGCATTTTAGCATTATAAATTCATTTTTTATTGGGTTTCTGTAATTTTCTGAAGGAGCTGAATTTGGGGTTTTCATCTTGTGTTAGCCACAATCCCTAAACATGAACAGAAATAAACGATGCAATAAATACAAAAATGAAAACTTATTAAAGAACAACTTCAAATAATCAACAAGACATTTATGCCCATGATGTTTCTAAACCTCAAACTAAACCTGTATAGAGTTAAAAAAGGACAATCTGTGGTATTTTAGAAGAAACAAAGACAAAACTCATACAATCTAAGCAGCTCAATACATTTTACAAAAAGTCGACAGATTCTAAAAACAGCACCTGGTTGAAAAGCAGCAACACTGTAATGATAATTATTAATGAAGTTCTGTTTAATTAATAGACAATGAAGGGCTTTAGAAGCGAAAGTGAAACACCAGACAAAGCATTTAGGTTTAGCTGGCCTGACCTGACATGTTTAAAGCTGAACACCTCACATTGTTCAGGACTCCAACGTTCATTAACTGCAATGCAGACATTGTGTAAAATAAACAGCCATGAAAAAAGGCGGAATGAGTCACGCAGAGAGGCTCTCAGAAAGCCAACAACATTTGGGTGGAGTTCCCTTCATCTCAATCGAATTTGAAGCTAGACTCGTGATCCTCGGGTGTTTGTCATTTGTAAAAGACCCAGAGTGGCACTGTGGTGAAAACGGTCAACTTTAATCAAATAAAGCACTTATAGAACAAGCAGAACAGGTCTGGAACAGCAAATGGACATGAAAACCAGCAGAGTAACTGACAGAGAAATAGAAGGTTCCAGATACAAACAGGAAAATCCAGAAGTTTAAACACTGAGGAAGCTGATTGGTGAGAAGATGCAGGTTGTTGACCAAAAACAGGGTGTAGCTGTGACAGAAGGTAAACGATTATACTGAGGGAAGATGGATGATAAAACACAGAAGGAGCTGAACACGGACTGAAAGCATCTAGAACTAAAACTGGAAAAGCCTGAAGAATATTCTAGGAGAAATAAATAGAAATATGCAAGAAACAGAAAACAAAAATAGAATAAGAAACTAAACACAAGGGGAGGAATATATGTGGAAACAGTAGCAATAAGGAACTCAATATTTTCATTTCACTTTTATTCCCTTCATGAAAATGCATTATTTGTACTTTAAGTTTTGCTTTACATTTCCATGATGAGAAAGGAGCAGATGGAAGAATAATATTCTTGTATTTATCTGCCCCCTTTATTAACATAAATAGTAGATGGCATCAGCATTGTTCCCTCCACTATCAACCAAACTCCAACATATTTTAGATTTCTTACACGTTTTACAATAATCACATGCAAACAAAATCAAAATTCAGTTTGATATAATTCAAGCTGTTTCTTTTTATAACTCCTTTTAAATTCCAAAATATTTTTGCAACTTTTTAAATCTTTCCTTAGAGAATTCCATGTTTTTACTCCAGCAACAGACAAACACATTTGTTTCAAATTTGTTGGTGCTATTGGTTGTTTAAAGTCATACGGCCGTCTGTGATTTCCATCTTCAGAAGGAAAAACAAAGAACTTTTGTAAGTCCTGTAGAAGAGCTTTGCTTCTAGCTTTGAACATCACTAATAGAGTTTGTAATTCTACAAGTTCTTTAAGTTTTAATAATCCTGACCTGATAAAGAGTGGATTTGTGTGGTCTCTATATCCTGCTTTGAAAATAATGCGGATGGCTCTTTTCTGTAAAATAAATAAAGGCATGATGTTGCTATGATATGTATTTCCCCATAATTCTACACAATAGTTTAAATAAGGTAAAATCATTGAACAATATAACATTTTCATTGTGTTATAAGGTAAACTGTATTTAACCTTATTCAAAATAAATCAGCTTTTTGCCATGTTATTTTTTACATGCAGTATATGACTTTTCCACGTCAATTTCTCATCTAACGTGACTCCTTAAAAATCTGATTTCAGACACCTTCTCAATGTTTACATTGTTTATGGATAAGCTGATGTCCTCCTTTCTTTTATTGCTGAATATCATAAACTTTGTCTTATTCAAATTTAAGGATCATTTATTTACATCAAACCACAATTTTAGTTTCACCATTTCATCTTCAACATTATTAGCTAAGGTTTTTCAAGTCATCTCCTGAACTATATAAATTTGTATCATCTGCAAATAATACATAGTGTAACAGTTTTGAAGCCTCACCAATATCATTTATATATCAAATAAAAAGTTTGGGTCCTAAAATTGATCCTTGTGGAAGTCCACATTCAATATTCATACATTCTAACCTATAACCGTTAAACTCAACATATTGTTGTTGTAAATAGCTGGTAAACCAGTCCATTAGACCTCCTCTAATTCCATAAGAATATAATTTGGAAATGAGAATTTGATGATCTATAGTGTCAAATGCCTTCTTTAAATCAATGAACACTCCTATTGTATGTTTATTTTTATCTATTGCATTTGTAATCTCTTCAGTAATTTTCATGATAGCCAAACCTGTAGACCTATTTGACCTAAAACTGTACTGATTTTCATTTATTAATTCATGTTTTTCGATAAAGTTGTCTTATTTATTAACAAACAGCTTTTCTAACACTGGAAAATTGAAGTAGGTTAGATACTGGTCTATAGTTATTAAAAATATGTTTATCTTCACTTTTAGACAAAGGTATTACCTTAGCTATTTTCATACTATCTGGGAAAACTGCATACACGGGGCCCAACCTCACGCCAATGACTGACGCAATCTGCTGGGATTCCTTAAATAGGAAACTTTTTAACTGATTGGAATGTTTGTATAAATGTATTGAAATGACTTCTTGTTAAGTGCCTTGAGATGACATCTGTTGTTAATTGGCGCTATATAAATAATCTGAATTGAATTGAATTTTTCTTTTGCTAAGCTAGGTCCTAAATTTACAAAGAATTGATTTAATTCATGGACCATTTTGTCTTTATTTTCAATCACCATATTGTCCTGTTCAAAATATTTAGGTAGTTCCGTTTGTCCAGTCTTATTCCCAATTACATTGTTCATAATATTCCATGTAGCCTTCATATTAGTTTTATTTTCATGCAATATTCTATTATAATAGTCCTTTTTTGCTTGTCTCAATATATTGGTCAACTCATGTTTAATTCAATTCAATTCAATTCAGTTTATTTATATAGCGCCGATTAACAACAGATGTCATCTCAAGGCTCTAAACAAGAAGTCATTTCAATACATTTATACAAACATTCCAATCAGTTAAAAAGTTTCCTATTTAAGGAATCCCAGCAGATTGCGTCAGTCATTGGCGTGAGGTTGTGCCCCGTTGATGCAGACTTTCCAACCACAGCAATCCTTCAGCAATCCCTCATACTGAGCAAGCATGTAGCGACGGTGGAGAGGAAAAACTCCCCTTTAACAGGAAGAAACCTCCAACAGAACCTGGCTCAGTAGGAGCGGCCATCTGCAACGACCGTCTGGGGGTTTGAGAAGACAGAGCAGAAACACAGAAGGAACAGAAGATCTGATATAAGAGAACTTTCTATGTTACAGAAAGTAAAAAGTTGATAACAGGACACAGTGGATGTTCAGTTACTGGGAGGATCATCCCAGTCGATGCCCCCCGTCCAACAGGGCATTGCAGCCAAGCAGGATACCAGACCAGGTATATCTTCTATGGAGAGAAAAACACTGAGAGAAAACAAAGTTAACAGTCGAAATAACAGAATGTTCTGTAATACAACTGGAGAGTAGTAGGAGAAAAGGAAGTAGCAGAGTGAAGAAAATTGGCCAGTCTGTCCTCCAGCAGTCTAAGCCTATAGCAGCATAACTACAGAGATAACTCAGGATGACCTTAGCCACTCTAACTATAAGCTTTATCAAAAAGGAAAGTTTTAAGCCTGGCCTTAAAAGTAAACAGAGTGTCTGCCTCACGGACTAAAGCTGGGAGCTGGTTCCACAGGAGAGGAGCCTGATAACTAAAAGATCTGCCTCCCATTCTACTTTTAGAGATCCTAGGAACTACAAGTAAACCTGCAGTCTGAGAGCAAAGGGCTCTGTTAGGAACATATGGACCAATTAGATCTCTGATGGATGATGGAGCTTGATTATTAAGGGCTTTATATGGAAGAAGGAGGATCTTAAATTCTATTCTGGATTTAACAGGGAGCCAATGAAGGGAAGCTAAAACAGGAGAAATGTGATCTCTCTTTATAATATTCATCAGAACTCTTGCTGCCGCATTTTGGATCAACTGAAGGCTTTTAATGGCATTTTGTGGACTTCCTGATAGTAAAGAATTACAGTAGTCCAGCCTTGAGGTAACAAATGCATGGACTAGTTTCTCAGCATCACTCACAGGATGTTTCTCATTTTTGCAATATTCCGGAGGTGAAAGAAGGAAATCCTAGATACCTGTTGAAAATGGGATTTAAATGTCGAGTCTTGGTCAAAAATAATGCCGAGGTTCTAACTGACTACCTAACTGACTGGGTTCATCAGGATTTATGGATAAATATAGTTGTGTAACATCGGCATACCTGTGGAAATTTATCCCATGCTGTCTAATGATTCTACCAATTGGAAGCATATATATGGTGAAAAGAATTGGTCCAAGCACAGAACCCTGTGGAACTCCACAAGTAACCCTTGAGAGTGAAGAAGATTGATCATTTAGATGAACAAACTGGAATCTATCAGACAAATAGGATTTAAACCAGCCTAGTGCTGTTCCTTTGATCCCTGCAACATGTTCAAGCCTTTCAAAGAGAATATTATGATTGACTGTATCAAAAGCAGCACTGAGGTCTAACAAAACGAGAACAGACACAAGTCCATTATCTGAGGCCATGAGAATATCATTAGTAACCTTCACCAGTGCTGTTTCAGTGCTATGATGAGCTCTAAAACCTGACTGAAACTCTTCAAACAGCTCGTTACTGTTTAGATGCTCACAAACTTGATTAGCAACAATTTTCTCAAGGACTTTGGATAAGAAAGGAAGGTTAGATATAGGTCTGTAATTCAATAAGTCATCTTGATCAAGGGGAGGTTTCTTGAGTAAAGGTTTAATTACAGCTATTTTAAATTCCTGTGGTGCGTATCCGTTTACTAAGGATAGATTCATCATATCCAAAATGGGGACAGGAACCAAATGGAACACTTCCTTAAATAATTTGGTTGGGATTGGATCCAACATACAAGTTGAAGGTTTAGATGAGGCTAATATAACCTATTACATCTATAATCCAGTCAAAAAAACATGCTAACCTATGACGTCGAAAATGAGTGCAAAACGACATGGTAACCTATGACGTCGAAAATGAGTTCAAAACGACATGCTAACCTATGACGTCGAAAATGAGTTCAAAACAACATGCTAACCCATGATGTCGAAAATGAGCTTAAAATTACATACCTTAACCTATGATGTCCAAAATTAAGTCAAATCGACATACTAACCTATGACGTCGAAAAGAGCACAAAACGACATTCTAACGTATGACGTTGAAAAAGAGTTCAGAACGAGATTCTAACCTATGACGTCGAAAATGAGCTTAAAAACGACATACTAACCTATGACGTCGAAAATGAGCTTAAAAACGACTTACTGACCTATGACGTTGCAAATGAGCTCAAAATGACATGCTAACCTATGACGTCGAAAACAGCACAAAACGACATAATAACCTATGACATCGAAAATGAGCTCAAAACGACATAATAACCTATGATATCGAAAATGACTTCAAAACGACATGCTAACTAACCTATGACGTCAAAAATGAGTTCAAAACAACGTGGTAACCTATGACGTCAAAAGTGAGCTCAAGACAACAGGCTAACCTATGACATAGAAAATGAGCTCAAAACGACATACATTAACCTATGACGTCGAAAATAAGTTCAAAACAACGGGGTAACCTATGACGACAAAAATGAGCTCAAGAAGACATGCTAACGTCAAAAATGAGTTCAAAACGACATGCTAACCTATGACGTCGAAAAGAGCACAAAACGACATGCTAACGTATGACATCGAAAATGAGCTCAAAACGACATGCTAACCTATGACATAGAAAATGAGTTCAAAACGACTTGCTAACCTATGACGTCGAAAAGAGCACAAAACGACATGCTGACATATGACGTCGAAAATGAGCTCAAAACGACATGCTAACCTATGACATAAAAAAAGGGGCTCAAAACGACATACGTTAACCTATGATGTCGAAAATGAGTCCAAAACGACATGCTAACACGTCGAAAATGAGTGCAAAACAACATGGTAACCTATTATGTCGAAAATGAGTTCAAAACAACATGTTAACTATCCTATGACGTCGAAAATGAGTTCAAAACAACGGGGAAACCTATGAGGACAAAAATGAGCTAAAGACGACATGCTAACCTATAATGTCGAAAATGAGCTCAAAACGAAATGCTAACCTATGACGTCGAAAATGAGCTCAAAACGAAACGTCTATGACGTTGAAAATGAGTTCAAAACGACATGCTAACATATGATGTCAAAAAGGAGCTCAAAACGACACGTCTGACGTCGAAAATGAGCCCAAAACGTCAGGCTAACCTATGACATAGAAAATGAGCTAAAAACAACATGGTAACCTATGACGTCGAAAATGAGTTCAAAACGAAGTGCTAACCTATGACTTCAAAAATGAGCTCAGAACAACATGCTAACCTATGACGTCGAAGATCAGATGAAAATTACATAAGTTAACCTATGATGTCGAACATGAGCTCAAAACGACATGCTAACATATGACGTCGAAAATGAGCTCAAAATGACATTCCAACTTATGATGTCGAAAATGTGTTCAAAACAACATGGTAACCTATGACGTCGTAAATGAGCAGATAACGACCTACGTTAACCTATGTTGTCGAAAATGAGCTCAAAACAACATGGTAACCTATGATGTCGAAAATGAGCTCAAAATGACATTCCAACTTATGGTGTCGAAAATGTGTTCAAAACAACATGGTAACCTATGACGTCGTAAATGAGCAGATAACGACCTACGTTAACCTATGTTGTCGAAAATGAGCTCAAAACAACATGCTGACCTATGACTTCGAAAATGAGCTCAAAACAACATGCTGACCTATGACTTCGAAAATGAGCTCAAAACGACATGCTAACCTATGACGTCGAAAATCTGATGAAAATTACATACGTTAACCTATGATGTCGAACATGAGCTCAAAACGACATGCTAACATATGACGTCGAAAATGAGTTCAAAACAACAGGATAACCTATGACGACAAAAATGAGCTCAAGACGACATGCTAACGTCAAAAATGAGTTCAAAATGACATGCTAACCTATGACGTTGAAAAGAGCACAAAACGACATGCTAACCTATGATGTCGAAAATGAGTTCAAAACGAAGTGCTAACCTATGACTTCAAAAATGAGCTCAGAACAACATGCTAACCTATGACGTCGAAAATCAGATGAAAATTACATAAGTTAACCTATGATGTCGAACATGAGCTCAAAACGACATGCTAACATATGACGTCGAAAATGAGCTCAAAATGACATGCTAACCTATGACTTCAAAATTGACTTCAAAACGACATGCTAACCTATGATGTCGAAAATTTGCTCAAAACGGCATGCTAACCTATGATGTTGAAAATGAGCTCAAAATGACATGCTAACCTATGACTTCGAAAATGAGTTCAAAACAACATGCTGACCTATGACGTCAAAAATGAGTTCAAAATGACATGCTAACCTATGACGTTGAAAAGAGCACAAAACGACATGCTAACCTATGATGTCGAAAATGAGTTCAAAACGAAGTGCTAACCTATGACTTCAAAAATGAGCTCAGAACAACATGCTAACCTATGACGTTGAAAATCAGATGAAAATTACATAAGTTAACCTATGATGTCAAACATGAGCTCAAAACGACATGCTAACATATGACGTCGATTATGAGCTCAAAACGACATGCTAACCTATGACGTCTATAATCAATTCAAAATGACATGCTTACCTATGACGTTGAAAATGAGCTCAAAATGACATGCTAACCTATGTTGTCGAAAATGAGCTCAAAACAACATGGTAACCTATGACGTCGAAAGTGAGTGATAAACGACATGCTGACCTATGATGTCGAAAATTTGCTCAAAACGGCATGCTAACCTATGATGTTGAAAATGAGCTCAAAATGACATGCTAACCTATGACGTCGTAAATGAATAGATAACGATCTACGTTAACCTATGTTGTCGAAAATGAGCTCAAAACAACATGGTAACCTATGATGTCGAAAATGAGCTCAAAATGACATTCCAACTTATGATGTCGAAAATGTGTTCAAAACAACATGGTAACCTATGACGTCGAAAATGAGTTAAAAACAACATGGTAACCTATGACGTCGAAAATGAGCTCAAAACGACATGCTAATAACTAAGCTATGACGTCGAAAATTAGTTCAAAACGACATGCCTATGATGTCGAACATGAGCTCAAAACGGCATGCTAACATATGACCTCGAAAATGAGCTCAAAATGACATGCTAACCTATGACTTCAAAAATGACTTCAAAACGACATGTCATAGGTTAGCATGTTGTTTTGAGCTCATGACGTTGAAAATGAGCTCAAAATGACATGCTAACCTATGTTGTCGAAAATGAGCTCAAAACAACATGGTAACCTATGAGGTCGAAAGTGAGTGATAAACGACATGCTGACCTATGACGTCGAAAATGAGCTCAAAACAACATGCTAACCTATGACATCGAAAATCAGATGAAAACGACACAAGTTAACATATGATGTCGAAAATTAGCTCAAAACAGCATGCTAACCTATGATGTTGAAAATGAGCTCAAAATGACATTCCAACTTATGATGTCGAAAATGTGTTCAAAACAACATGGTAACCTATGACGTCGAAAATGAGTTAAAAACAACATGGTAACCTATGACGTCGAAAATGAGCTCAAAACGACATGCTAATAACTAAGCTATGACATCGAAAATTAGTTCAAAACGACATGCCTATGACGTCGAAAATGAGCTCAAAATGACATGCTAACCTATTACGACGAAAATGAGTTCAACACAACATGGTAATCTGACGTCGAAAATGAGCTCAAAACGAGATGCTAACCTATGATGTCGAAAATGAGCTCAAAACGACATGCTAACCAATGACTTCTATAATCCAGTCAAAAGGACATACGTTAAACTATGACGTCGAAAATGAGTTCAAAACGACATGTTAACCTATGACTTCGAAAATGAGTTCAAAACAACATGCTGACCTATGACTTCGAAAATGAGCTCAAAACAACATGCTAACCTATGACGTCGAAAATCAGATGAAAATTACATACGTTAACCTATGATGTCGAACATGAGCTCAAAAAAACATGCTAACATATGACGTCGAAAATGAGCTCAAAATGACATGCTAACCTCTGACGTCAAAAATGACTTCAAAACGACATGCTAACCTATGACGTTGAAAATGAGCTCAAAATGACATGCTAACCCATGTTGTCGAAAATGAGCTCAAAACAACATGCTAACCTATGACATCGAAAATCAGATGAAAACGACACAAGTTAACATATGATGTCGAAAATTAGCTCAAAACGGCATGCTAACCTATGATGTTGAAAATGAGCAGATAACGACATACGTTAACCTATGTTGTCGAAAATGAGCTCAAAACAACATGGTAACCTATGATGTCAAAAATGAGCTCAAAATGACATTCCAACTAATGATGTTGAAAATGTGTTCAAAACAACATGGTAACCTATGACGTCGAAAATGAGTTAAAAACAACATGGTAACCTATGACGTCGAAAATGAGCTCAAAACGACATGCTAATAACTAAGCTATGACGTCGAAAATTAGTTCAAAACGACATGCCTATGATGTCGAAAATGAGCTCAAAATGACATGCTAACCTATTACGACGAAAATGAGTTCAACACAACATGGTAACCTATGACGTCGAAAATGAGATCAAAACAACATGGTAATCTGCGTCGAAAAAGAGCTCAAAACGACATGCTAACCTATGATGTCGAAAATGAGTTCAAAACGACATGCTAACCTATGACTTCTATAATCCAGTCAAAAGGACATAAGTTAAACTATGATGTCGAAAATGAGCTCAAAACGAAATACGTTAACCTATGATGTCGAAAATTAGCTAAAAACAACATGGTAACCTATGACGTCGAAAATGAGTTCAAAACGACATGCTAACCTATGACTTCGAAAATGAGTTCAAAACGACATGCTCTATGACGTTGAAAATGAGCTCAAAATGACATGCTAACCTATGTTGTCGAAAATGAGCTCAAAACCTACATGGTAACCTATGAGGTCGAAAGTGAGTGATAAACGACATGCTGACCTATGACGTCAAAAATGAGCTCAAAACAACATGCTAACCTATGCCATCAAAAATCAGATGAAAACGACACAAGTTAACATATGATGTCGAAAATTAGCTCAAAACGACATACGTTAACCTATGTTGTCGAAAATGAGCTCAAAACAACATGCTAACCTATGACGTCGAAAATCAGATAACGACATACGTTAACCTATGATGTCGAACAAGAGCTCAAAGCGACATGCTATCCTATGACGTCGAAATTGAGCTCAAAATGACATTAACTAAGCTATGACGTCAAAAATGAGTTCAAAACGACATGCTAACCGATGATGTCAAAAATGAGCTCAAAACGACATGCTAACCTATGACGTCGAAAATGAGTTCAAAACGTCATGCTAACCTATGAAATCGAAAATTAGTTCAAAACAACATGGTAACCTATGATGTCGAAAATGAGCTCAAAACGACATGCTAACTAACCTATGACGTCGAAAATGAGTTCAAAACAACGTGGTAACCTATGACGTCTAAAATGAGCTAAAAACGACATGTCTATGACGTTGAAAATGAGTTCAAAACGACATGCTAATAACTAAGCTATGACGTCGAAAATTAGTTCAAAATGACATGCCTATGATGTCGAACATGAGCTCAAAACGGCATGCTAACATATGACCTCGAAAATGAGCTCAAAATGACATGCTAACCTATGACTTCAAAAATGACTTCAAAACGACATGTCATAGGTTAGCATGTTGTTTTGAGCTCATGACGTTGAAAATGAGCTCAAAATGACATGCTAACCTATGTTGTCGAAAATGAGCTCAAAACAACATGGTAACCTATGAGGTCGAAAGTGAGTGATAAACGACATGCTGACCTATGACGTCGAAAATGAGCTCAAAACAACATGCTAACCTATGACATCAAAAATCAGATGAAAACGACACAAGTTAACATATGATGTCGAAAATTAGCTCAAAACAGCATGCTAACCTATGATGTTGAAAATGAGCTCAAAATGACATTCCAACTTATGATGTCGAAAATGTGTTCAAAACAACATGGTAACCTATGACGTCGAAAATGAGTTAAAAACAACATGGTAACCTATGACGTCGAAAATGAGCTCAAAACGACATGCTAATAACTAAGCTATGACGTCGAAAATTAGTTCAAAACGACATGCCTATGACGTCGAAAATGAGCTCAAAATGACATGCTAACCTATTACGACGAAAATGAGTTCAACACAACATGGTAATCTGACGTCGAAAATGAGCTCAAAACGAGATGCTAACCTATGATGTCGAAAATGAGCTCAAAACGACATGCTAACCAATGACTTCTATAATCCAGTCAAAAGGACATACGTTAAACTATGACGTCGAAAATGAGTTCAAAACGACATGTTAACCTATGACTTCGAAAATGAGTTCAAAACAACATGCTGACCTATGACTTCGAAAATGAGCTCAAAACAACATGCTAACCTATGACGTCGAAAATCAGATGAAAATTACATACGTTAACCTATGATGTCGAACATGAGCTCAAAAAAACATGCTAACATATGACGTCGAAAATGAGCTCAAAATGACATGCTAACCTCTGACGTCAAAAATGACTTCAAAACGACATGCTAACCTATGACGTTGAAAATGAGCTCAAAATGACATGCTAACCCATGTTGTCGAAAATGAGCTCAAAACAACATGCTAACCTATGACATCGAAAATCAGATGAAAACGACACAAGTTAACATATGATGTCGAAAATTAGCTCAAAACGGCATGCTAACCTATGATGTTGAAAATGAGCAGATAACGACATACGTTAACCTATGTTGTCGAAAATGAGCTCAAAACAACATGGTAACCTATGATGTCAAAAATGAGCTCAAAATGACATTCCAACTAATGATGTCGAAAATGTGTTCAAAACAACATGGTAACCTATGACGTCGAAAATGAGTTAAAAACAACATGGTAACCTATGACGTCGAAAATGAGCTCAAAACGACATGCTAATAACTAAGCTATGACGTCGAAAATTAGTTCAAAACGACATGCCTATGATGTCGAAAATGAGCTCAAAATGACATGCTAACCTATTACGACGAAAATGAGTTCAACACAACATGGTAACCTATGACGTCGAAAATGAGATCAAAACAACATGCTAACCTATGCCATCAAAAATCAGATGAAAACGACACAAGTTAACATATGATGTCGAAAATTAGCTCAAAACGACATACGTTAACCTATGTTGTCGAAAATGAGCTCAAAACAACATGCTAACCTATGACGTCGAAAATCAGATAACGACATACGTTAACCTATGATGTCGAACAAGAGCTCAAAGCGACATGCTATCCTATGACGTCGAAATTGAGCTCAAAATGACATTAACTAAGCTATGACGTCAAAAATGAGTTCAAAACGACATGCTAACCGATGATGTCAAAAATGAGCTCAAAACGACATGCTAACCTATGACGTCGAAAATGAGTTCAAAACGTCATGCTAACCTATGAAATCGAAAATTAGTTCAAAACAACATGGTAACCTATGATGTCGAAAATGAGCTCAAAACGACATGCTAACTAACCTATGACGTCGAAAATGAGTTCAAAACAACGTGGTAACCTATGACGTCTAAAATGAGCTAAAAACGACATGTCTATGACGTTGAAAATGAGTTCAAAACGACATGCAAACGTATGATGTCACAAATGAGCTCAAAACGACACGTCTGACGTCGAAAATGAGTTCAAAACGACATGCTAACCCATGATGTCGAAAATGAGAAGATAACAACATACGTTAACCTATGTTGTCGAAAATGAGCTAAAAACAACATAACCTATGATGTCAAATGTGAGCTCAAAACGACATACGTTAACCTATGATGTCAAAAATGAATTCAAAACAACATGGTAACCTATGACGTCAAAAATGAGCTCAAGACGACATGCTAACCAATGACGTCGAAAATGAGCTCAACACGACACGTCTATGACATTGAAAATGAGTTATAAAGGACATGCTAACCTATGACGGTGAAAATGAGTTCAAAACGACATGCTAACCTATCACTTCGAAAATGAGCTCAAAATGACACGTCTATGATGTTGAAAATGAGTTCGAAACGACATCAAAAAGGAGCTCAAAGCGACATGCTAACGTATGACGTCAAAAATGAGTTCAAAACGACATGCTAACCTATGACGTTGAAAATGAGCTCAAAACGACACGTCTATGACATTGAAAAGGAGTTATAAAGGACATGCTAACCTATGACGGTGAAAATGAGTTCAAAACGACATGCTAACCTATCACTTCGAAAATGAGCTCAAAATGACACGTCTATGATGTTGAAAATGAGTTCAAAACGACATGCTAACGTATGATGTCAAAAAGGAGCTCAAAACGACACATCTGACGTCGAAAATGAGTTCAAAACGACATGCTAACCTATGACGTCGAAAGTTAGCTCAAAACGATATACAAACCAATGACGTCGAAAATGAGCTCAAAACGACATGCTAACTAACCTATGATCTCGAAAATGAGTTAAAAACAACATGGTAAACTATGATGTCGAAAATGAGCTCATAACGACATGCTAACATATGACGTCAAAAATGAGCTCAAAACGACATGTCTATGAAGTTGAACATGAGTGCAAAACGATATGCTAACCTATGATGTCGAAAATTAGCTCAAAATGACATGCTAACCTATGACGTCGAAAATGAGCTCAAAACAACATGCTAACCTATCACTTCGAAAATGAGCTCAAAACGACACGTCTATGATGTTGAAAATGATTTCAAAACGACATGCTAACGTATGCTGTCAAAAAGGTTAGGTCAGGTGTTAGCTCAGGTGTTAGCTCAGGTGCAAGCCCAGGTACTAACTCAGGTTCTAGCACAGGTGCTAGCCCAGGTTCTAGCCCAGGTTCTAGCCCAGGTGTTAGCTCAGGTGCTAGCCCTGGGGTTTGCTCAGGTGCTAGCACAGTTGCAAGCTCAGTTGTTAGCCCAGGTGTTAGCTCAGGTTCTAGCTCAGGAGTTAGGTCAGGTGCTAGCCCAGGTTCAAGCTCAGTTGCTAGCTCAGGTTCTAGCCCAGGATCTAGCTCAGGAGTTAGGTCAGGTGCTAGCTCAGGAACTAGCTCAAGTGCTAGCTCAGGTGTGAGCTTAGAGGCTTGCCCAGTTTGTAGCTCAGGTGCTAGCTCAGCCCAGGTGCTAGCTCAGGTGCTAGTCCAGGTTCAAGCTAAAAGTCTTGATCAGGTCTAAGCTCAGGTGTTAGCTCAGGTTTTAGCTCAGGTGTTAGCCCAGGTGCTAGCTTAGGTGCTAGCACCTTTGCTAGCCCAGGTTCTAGCCCAGGTGTTAGCCCAGGGGGTAGCTCAGGGGCTATCCCAGGTGCTAGCTCAGGTGCTAGCTAAGGGCTAGCAAAGGTGCTAGCTTAGGGGCTAGCCCAAGTGTTAGCTCAGGGGATAGCCCAAGTGTTAGCTCAGTTGGTTGCCCAGGTATTAGCTCAGGTGCTAGCACAGGTGGTAGCCCAGGTTGCAGCCCAGGTGCTAGCTCAGGTGCTGTCTCAGGTGCTAACTCAGATGCTAGCCCAGGTTAAAGCTCAGGTGCTAGGCCAGGTTCTAGGCCAGGGTGCTAGCCGAGTTTCAAGCTCATGCGCTAGCCCAGGTTTTTTCTCAGGTGCTAGCTCAGGTGTTAGCTCAGAGGCTAGCCCATTTGTTAGCTCAGGTGTTAGCTCAGGGTCTAGCTCAGAGGCTAGCCCAGGTGTTAGCTCAGGGGCTAGCACAGGGGCTAGCCCAGGTGTTAGCTCAGGTGCTAGCTCAGGTGTTAGCTGAGAGGCTAGCCCAGGTGTTAGCTCAGGTGTTAGCTCATTGGCTAGCTCAGAGGCTAGCCCAGGTGTTAGCTCAGGTGTTAGCTCAGGGGCTAGCTCAGGGGCTAGCCCATGTGTTAGCCCAGGTGCTTGCTAAGGGGCTAGCTCAGGTGCTAGCCCAGGTGCTAGCTCAGGTGCTAACCCAGGGATTAGCTCAGGTGCTAGCCCAGGTGTTAGCTCAGGGGCTTACTCAGTGGCTAGCCCAAGGTCTAGCCCAGGTGTTAGATCAGGTGTTAGCTCAGGTGCTAGCTCAGGTGTTAGCTCAGGGGCTAGCTCAGGGGCTAGCCCAGTTGCTAGCTCAGAGAAAAGCCCATGTGTTAGCCCAGGTGCTAGCTATGGGGCTAGCTCAGGTGCTAACCCAGGGTTTAGCTCAGGTGCTAGCCCAGGTGTTAGCTCAGGGGCTAACTCAGTGGCTAGCCCAAGTTCTAGCTCAGGTGTTAGATCAGGTGTTAGCTCAGGTGTTAGCTCAGGTGCTATCCCAGGTGCTAGCTCAGGTGCTAGCACAGTTGCTTGCCTAGGTGCTAGCTGAGTTTCAAGCTCATGTGCTAGCCCAGGTTTTTTCTCATGTGCCAGCACAGGTGTTAGTTCAGAGGCTAGCCCATGTGTTAGCTCAGGGTCTAGCTCAGAGGCTACCCCAGGTGATAGCTCAGGTGAAAGCTCAGGTGTTAGCTCAGAGGCTAGCCCAGGTGTTAGCTCAGGTGTAAGTTCAGGGGCTAGCTCAGAGGCTAGCCCAGGTGTTAGCTCAGGTGTCAGCTCAGGTGCTAGCTCAGGTGTTAGCTCAAAGGCTAGCCCAGGTGTTATCTCAGGTATTAGCTCATTTGCTAGCTCAGAGGCTAGCCCAGGTGTTAGCTCAGGTGTTAGCTCAGAGGCTAGCCCATGTGTTAGCTCATGTGTTAGCTCAGGTGTTAGCTCAGAGGCTAGCCCAGGTGTTAGCTCAGGTATTAGCTCATTTGCTAGCTCAGAGGCTAGCCCAGGTGTTAGCTCAGGTGTTAGCTCAGAGGCTAGCCCATGTGTTAGCTCAGGTGTTAAGTCAGGGTCTAGCTCAGAGACTACCCCAGGTGTTAGCAGCTCAGATGCTAGCTCAGGTGTTAGCTCAAAGGCTAGCCCAGGTGTTAGCTCAGTTGTTAGCTCAGGTGTTATCTCAGAGGCTAGCCCAGGTGTTAGCTCAGGTGTTAGCCGAGGGGCTAGCTCAGAGGTTATCCCAAGTGTTAGCTCAGGTGTTAGCTAAGGGGCTAGCTCAGGGGGTAGCCCAGAGTCTAGCCCAGGTGTTAGCTCAGGGTCTAGCTCAGAGGCTACCCCAGGTGTTAGCTCAGGTGCTAGCTCAGGTGTTAGCTCAGAGGCTAGGCCAGGTGTTAGCTCAGGTGTTAGCTCAGAGGCTAGGCCAGGTGTTAGCTCAGGTGTTAGCTCAGGGGCTAGCTAAGAGGCTATCCCATGTTTTAGCTCAGCTGTTAGCTCAGGTGTTAGCTCAGGTGTTAGCTCAGGTGTTAGCTCAGGTGTTAGCTCAGGGGCTAGCTCAGGGGGTAGCCCAGAGTCTAGCCCAGATGCTAGCTAAGGGGCTAGTTCAGGTGCTAGCCCAGGTGCTAGCTCAGGTGCTAACCCAGGGTTTAGCTCAGTTGTTTGCTCAGGGGCTAGCTCAGAGGCTAGCCCATGTGTTAGCTCAGGTGTTAGCTCAGGGGCTAGCTCAGGGGCTAGCCCGGTGGTTATATCAGGTGCTAGCACAGTTGTTAGCTCAGGTATTAGTCCAGGTGTTAGCTCAGGTGCTAGCTCAGTGGATACCTCAGGTGCTAGTTCAGGTGCTAGCTAAGGTGTTAGCTCAGGGGCTATCTCAGGTGCTAGCCCAGGTGTTACCTCAGGGGATATTTCAGAGGCTAGCCCTTGTGATAGCTCAGGTGTTAGCTCAGGGGCTAGCTCAGGGGATAGCCCGGTGGTTATATCAGGTGCTAGCACAGTTGTTAGCTCAGGAATTAGCCCAGGTGTTAGCTCAGGTGCTAGCTCAGTGGTTAGCCCAGGTTCTAGTTCAGTTGCTAGCTCAGGTGTTAGCTCAGGGGCTTGCCCAGTTGCTAGCTAAGGTGCAAGCTCATGTGCTAGCCCAGGTTATATCTAAGTTGTTAGCTCAGGGGCTAGCCCAACTGTTAGCTCAGGTGCTAGTCCAGGTGTTAGCTCAGGGGCTAGCACAGGTTCTAGCTCAGGTGCTGTCTCAGGTGTTAGCTCAAGGGCTAGCTCAGAGGCTGGCCCAGGTGTTAACTCAGGTGTTAGCTCAGGTGTTAGCTCAGGGGCTAGCTCAGGGGTAAGCCCAGGGGTTAGCTCAGGTATTAGCTCGGGGTCTTGCTCAGAGGCTACCCCAGGTGTTAGCTCAGGTGCTAGCTCATGTAAAAGCTCAGGTGTTAGCTCAGAGGCTAGCCCAGGTGTTAGCTCAGGTGTTAGTTCAGGGGCTAGGTCAGAGGCTAGCCCAGGTGTTAGCTCAGGTGTTAGCTCAGGGGCTAGCTCAGGGGCTAGCCCAGGTGTTAGCTCAGGTGTTAGCTCAGGTTTTAGCTAAGGAACTAGCTCAAGTGCTAGCTCAGGTGTGAGCTTAGAGGCTTGCCCAGTTTGTAGCTCAGGTGCTAGCTCAGCCCAGGCGCTAGCTCAGGGGCTAGCCCAGGTGTTAGCTCAGGTGTTAGCTCACGGGCTAGCACAGGTTCTAGACCAGGTGTTAGACCAGGGGCTAGCTCAGAGGCTTTCCCAGGTGTTAGCTCAGGTGTTAGCTCAGGTGCTAGCTCAGCTGCTAACCCAGGGTATAGGTCAGGTGCAAGCTAAGGTGTTAGCTCAGAGGCAAGCCCGGGTGTTAGCTCAGGTGTTAGCTCAGGGGCCAGCTCAGAGGCTAACCCAGGTGTTAGCTCAAGTGCTAGCACAGTTGTTAGCTCAGGTGTTATCCCAGGTGTTAGCTCATGTGTTAGCTCAGTGGTTTGCCCAGGTGCTAGTTCAGGTGCTAGCTCAGGTGTTAGCTCAGGGGCTAGCCCATTTGCTAGTTCAGGTGCTAGCTCAGGAGCTAGCAAAGGTGCTAGCTCAGGTGCAAGCCCAGGTTTTATCTAAGTTGCTAGCTCAGGGGCTATCCCAGGTGCTAGCTCAGGTGCTAGCTCAGGGGCTTGCCCAGGTGCTAGGTCAGGTGCTAGCCCAGGTATTGGCTCAGGTTCTAGCTCAGGTGCTAGCACAGTTGCTAGCCCAGGTGCTAGCTCAGGTGCTAGCCCAATTGCTAGCCCAGGTTCAAGCTCATGTACTAGGCCAGGTTATTGCTCAGGTGCTAGCTCAGGTGTTAGCTCAGAGGCTAGCCCATGTGTTAGCTCAGGGTATGGCTCAGAGGCTAACCCAGGTGTTAGCCCAGGTGCTAGCTCAGGTGTTTGCTCCGAGGCTAGCCCAGGTGTTAGCTCAGGTGTTAGCTCAGGGGCTAGCTCAGGGAATAGCCCAGTGGTTAACTCAGGTGCTAGCACAGTTGTTAGCTCAGGTGTTAGCCCAAGTTTTAGCTCAGGTGCTAGCTCAGTGGTTAGCCCAGGTGCTAGTTCAGGTGCTAGCTCAGGTGTTAGCTCAGGGGCTAGCTCAGGGGCTAGCCCAGTTGGTAGCCCAGAGTCTAGCCCAGGTGCTAGCTAAGGGGCTAGCTCATGTGCTAGCCCAGGTGCTAGCTCAGGTGCTAACCCAGGGTTTAGCTCCGGTGCTAGCCCAGGGGTTAGCTCAGTTGCTAGCTAAGGTGTAGCTCAGAAGGCTAGCCCATGTGTTAGCTCAGGTGTTAGCTCAGGGTCTAGCTCAGAGGTTACCCCAGGTGTTAGCTCAGGTGCTAGCTCAGGGGCTTGCCCAGGTGCTAGGTCAGGTGCTAGCCCAGGTATTGGCTCAGGTTCTAGCTCAGGTGCTAGCACAGTTGCTAGCCCAGGTGCTAGCTCAGGTGCTAGCCCAATTGCTAGCCCAGGTTCAAGCTCATGTACTAGGCCAGGTTTTTGCTCAGGTGCTAGCTCAGGTGTTAGCTCAGAGGTTAGCCCATGTGTTAGCTCAGGGTATGGCTCAGAGGCTACCCCAGGTGTTAGCCCAGGTGCTAGCTCAGGTGTTTGCTCCGATGCTAGCCCAGGTGTTAGCTCAGGTGTTAGCTCAGGGGCTAGCTCAGGGGCAAGCCCAGTTGTTAGCTCAGGTGTTAGGTCAGGTGCTAGCTCAGGTGCTAACCCTGGGTATAGCTCAGGTGCAAGCTAAGGTGTTAGCTCAGAGGCAAGCCCAGGTGTTAGCTCAGTTGTTAGCTCAGGGGCCAGCTCATAGGCTAACCCAGGTGTTAGCTCAAGTGCTAGCACAGTTGTTAGCTCAGGTGTTATCCCAGGTGTTAGCTCATTTTCTAGCTCAGTTGTTTGCCCAGGTGCTAGTTCAGATGCTAGCTCAGGTGTTAGCTCAGGGGCTAGCTCAGGGGCTAGCCCAGGGGTTAGCTCAGGTGCTAGCACAGTTGTTAGCTCAGGTGTTAGCCCAAGTGTTAGCTCAGGTGCTAGCTCAATGGTTAGCCTAGGTGCTAGTTCAGGTTCTAGCTCAGGTGTTAGCTCAGGGGCTAGCTCAGGGGCTAGCCCAATTGGTAGCTAATGTGCTAGCTCAGGTGCTAGTCCAGGTTTTATCTAAGTTGCTAGCTCAGGTGCTAGCTCAGTGGTTAGCCCAGGTGGTGGCTCAGGTGCTAGCCCGGGTGTTGGCTCAGGTGCTAGCTCTGGTGATAGCATAGTTGCTAGCCCAGGGGCTAGCTCAGGGGCTAGCCCAGTTGGTAGCTAATGTGCTAGCTCAGGTGCTAGTCCAGGTCTTTGCTCAGGTGCTAGCTAAGGTATTAGCTCAGATGCTAGCCCATGTGTTAGCTCAGGTGTTAGCTCAGGGTCTAGCTCAGAGGCTACCCCAGGTTTTAGCTCAGGTGCTACCTCAGGTGTTAGCTCAGGGTCTAGCTCAGGGGCTAGCCCAGTTGCAAGCTCAGTTGCTAGCTCAGGAGCTAGCAAAGGTGCTACCTCAGTTGCTAGCCCAGGTTTTATCTAAGTTGCTAGCTCAAGTGCTAGCCTAAGTGTTAGCTCAGGTGGTAGCTCTGGTTATAGCACAGTTGCTAACCTAGGTTCTAGCCGAGGTGCTAGCTCAGGTGCTAGCTCAGGGGCTAGCCCAGGTGCTAGCTCAGGTGCTGTCTCAGGTGTTCGCTCAAGGGCTAGCTCAGAGGCTGGCCCAGGTGTTAACTCAGGTGTTAGCTCAGGTGTTAGCTCAGGGGCTAGCTCAGGGGTAAGCCCAGGGGTTAGCTCAGGGATTAGCTCGGGGTCTAGCTCAGAGGCTACCCCAGGTGTTAGCTCAGGTGCTAGCTCAGGTGTTAGCTCAGGGTAAAGCTCAGAGGCTACCCCAGGTGTTAGCTCAGGTGTTAGCTCAGGGGCTAGCTCAGAGGCTAGCCCAGGTGTTAGCTCAGGTGTTATCTCAGGGGCTAGACCAGGTGTTAGCTCAGGTGATAGCACATTTGCTAGCCCAGGTGCTAGCAGTGGTGCTAGCTCAGGTGCTAGCTCAGGGGCTCTAGCCCAGTTGCTAGTTCAGGTGCTAGCTCTGGTGATAGCACAGTTGCTAGCCGAGGGGCTAGCTAAGGTTCTTGCTAACTTGCTAGCCCAGGTTCAAGCTCATGTGCAAACCCAGGTTTTTGCTCAGGTGCTAGCTCAGGTGTTAGCTCAGACGCTAGCCCATGTGTTAGCTCAGGTCTTAGCGCAGGGTCTATCTCAGAGGCTACCCCAGGTGTTAGCTCTGGTGCTAGCTCTGGTTTTAGCTCAGGGGCTAGCCCAGGTGTTAGCTCAGGTGTTAGCTCAGTGGCTAGCCCAGGTGTTAGCTCAGAAGCTAGCAAAGTTGTTAGCTCAGGTGTTAGCCCAGGTGTTAGCTCAGGTGTTAGCTCAGGTGTTAGCTCAGTTGTTAGCCCAGGTGCTTGTTCAGGTGCTAGCTCAGGTGTTAGCTCCACGGCTAGCTCAGGGGCTAGCCCAGTTGCTAGCGCAGGTGCTAGCTCAGGAGCTATCAAAGGTGCTAGCTCAGGTGCTAGCCCAGGTTTGATCTAAGTTGCTAGCTCAGGGGCTAGCCCAAGTGTTAGCTCAGGGGCTAGCCCAAGTGTTAGCTCAGGTGCTAGCCCAGGTGTTAGCTCTGGTGATAGCACAGTTTCTAGCCCAGGTGCTAGCCGAGGTTCTAGCTCAGGTGCTAGCTCAGGGGCTAGCCCAGGTGCTAGCTCAGGTGCTGTCTCAGGTGTTGGCTCAAGGGCTAGCTAAGAAGCCAGCCCAGGTGTTAGCTCAGCTGTTAGCTCAGGTTTTAGCTCAGAGGCTAGCCCAGGTGTTAGCTCAGGTTTCAGCTCTGGGGCTAGCTCAGAAGCTAGCCCAAGTGTTAGGTCAGGTGTTAGCTCAGGGCTTGCTCTGGGGGTCGCCCAGAGTCTAGCCCAGGTGCTAGCTCAGGGGCTAGCTCAGGTCCTAGCCCAGGTGCTAGCTCAAGTGCTAACCCAGGGGTTAGCTCAGATGCTAGCTCAGGGGCTAGCCCAGGTGCTAGCTCAGGTGCTATCCCAGGGGTTAGCTCAGATGCTGGATCAGGGGCTAAACCAGGTGCTAGCTCAGGTGTTAGCTCAGGGGCTAGCTCAGGTGCTAGCTCAGAGGCTTGCCCAGGTGTTAGCTCAGAGGTTAGCCCATGTGTTAGCTCAGGTGTTAGCTCAGGGTCTAGCTCAGAGGCTACCCCAGGTGTTAGCTCAGGTGCTAGCTCAGGTGATAGCTCAGAAGCTAATCCAGGTGTTAGCCCAGGTGCTAGCTAAGGTGTTAGCTCAGTGGCTAGCTCAGGGGCTAGACCAGGTGTTAGCTCAGTTGCTATCTCAGGTTTTAGCTCAGAAGCTAGCCCATGTGTTAGCTCAGGTTTTAGCTCAGTGGTTAGCCCAGGTGGTAGTTCAGGTGCTAGCTCAGGTGTTAGCTCAGGTGAGAGCTCTGGTGATAGCACAGTTGCTAGCCCAGGTGCTAGCTAAGGTACTTGCTCACTTGCTAGCCCAGGTTCAAGCTCAAGTGCTAGCCCAGGTTTTTGCTCAGGTGCTTGCTCAGGTGTAAGCTCAGAAGCTAGCCCATGTGTTAGCTCAGGTGTTAGCTCAGGGTCTAGCTCAGAGGCTACCGCAGGTGTTAGCTCAGGTGCTAGCTCAGGTGTTAGCTCAGGTGTTAGCCCAGGTGTTCGCTCAGGTGCTGGTACAGTTGTTAGCCCAGGAGCTAATTCAGGTGCTAGCTCAGGTGTTAGCTCAGGGGCTAGCTCAGGGGCTAGCCCAGTTGCTAGCTCAGGTGCTAGCTCAGGAGCTAGCAAAGGTGCTAGCTCAGGTGCTAGCCCAACGATTAGCTCAGGTGCTTGCCCAGGTGTTAGCTCAGGTGCAAGCTCTGGTGATAGCACAGTTGCTAGCCCAGATGCTATTTCAGGTGCTAGCCCAGGTTCAAGCTCAGGTGCTAGCCCAGGTGCTAGATCAGGTGCTAGCCCAGAGGCTAGCCCATGTTTTAGCTCAGGTTATAGCTCAGGGTCTAGCTCAGAGGTTAGCCCAGGTTCTAGCCCAGGTGCTAGCCCAGGTGTTAGCTCAGGTGCTAGCACAGATGTTAGCTCAAAGGCTAGCCCCGGTGTTAGATCAGGTGTTAGCTGAGGGGCTAGCTCAGAGGCTATCCCAAGTCTTAGCTCAGGTTTTAGCTCAGGGGCTAGCTCAGGGGGTCGCCCAGAGTCTACCCCAGGTGCTAGCCCAGGTGCTAGCTCAGGTGTTAGCTCAGGGGCTAGCTCAGGTGCTAGCTCAGAGGCTAGCCCAGGTGTTAGCTCAGGTGTTAGCTCAGTGGCTAGCTCAGGGGCTAGACCAGGTGTTAGCTCAGGTGCTATCTCAGGTTTTAGCTCAGAGGCTAGCCCATGTGTTAGCTCAGGTGTTAGCTCAGTGTCTAGCTCAGAGGCTAGCCCAGGTGTTAGCTCAAGTGTTAGCTCAAGGGCTAGCTCAGTGGTTAGCCCAGGTGCTAGTTCAGGTGCTAGCTCAGGTGTTAGCTCAGGGGCTAGCTCAGGGGCTAGACCAGTTGCTAGCTCAGGTGCTAGCACAGTTGCTAGCCCAAGTGCTAGCTCAGGTGCTAGCTCACTTGCTAGCCCAGGTTCAAGCTCATGTACTAGGCCAGGTATTTTCTCAAGTGCTAGCTCAGGTGTTAGCTAAGGTGCTAGCTCAGGTGTTAGCTCAGGTGCTAGCTCAGGTGTTGGCTCAAAGGCTATCCCAGGTTTTAGCTCAGGGGCTAGCTCAGGGGCTAGCTCAGGGGGTCTCCCAGAGTCTAGCCCAGGTGCTAGCTCAGGGGCTAGCTCAGGGGCTAGCTCAGGGGTTCGCCCAGAGTCTAGCCCAGGTGCTGGGTTAGGGGCTAGCTCAGGTGCTAGCCCAGGTGCTAGTTCATTTGCTAACCCAGGGGTTAGCTCAGGTGCAAGCTAAGGTGTTAGCTTAGAGGCAAGCCCAGCTGTTAGCTCAGGTGTTAGCTCAGAGGCTAGCTCAGGTGCTAGCTCAGAGGCAAGCCCAGGTGTTAGCTCAGGTGTTAGCTCAGTGGCTTGCTCAGGGGCTAGCCCAGTTGCTAACCCACGTGCTAGCTCAGGTTCAAGCTCAGGTGCTAGCACAGGTGCTAGCCCAAGTGCTAGCTCAGGTGCTAGCCCAGAGGCTAGCCCATGTGTTAGCTCAGGTTATAGCTCAGGGTCTAGCTCAGGTGTTAGCTCAGGGTCTAGCTCAGAGGCTACCCCAGGCTTTAGCTCAGGTGCTATCTGAGGTGTTAGCTCAAAGGCTAGCCCGGTTGTTAGCTCAGGTGTTAGCTGAGGGGCTAATTCAGAGGCGGTCCAAAGTGTTAGCTCTGGGGCTTGCTCAGGGGGTTGCCCAGAGTCTAGCCCAGGTGCTAGCTTAGGGGCTAGCTCAGGTGCTAGCCCAGGTGCAAGCTCAGGTGCTAACCCAGGGGTTAGCGGAGGTGCAAGCTAAGGTGTTAGCTCAGAGGCAAGCCCAGTTGTTAGCTCAGGGACTAGCTCAGAGGCTATCCTGGGTGTTAGCTCAGGTGTTAGCTCAGAGGTTAGCCCATGTGTTAGCTCAGGTGTTAGCTCAGGTGTTAGCTCAGAAGCTAGCCCAGGTGTTAGCTCAGGTGGTAGCTCAGGTGTTAGCTCAGGTGTTAGCTCAGAGGCCACTCCAGGTGTTAGCTCAGGTGCTAGCTCAGGTGTTAGCTCAGAAGCTAGCCCAGGTGTTAGCTCAGGTGTTAGCTCAGGTGTTAGCTCAGGGGCTAGCTCAGAGGCTAGCCCAGGTGTTACCTCAGGGGCTAGCTGAGGGGCTAGCCCAGGGGTTAGCTCAGGTGCTAGCACAGTTGTTAGCTCAGGTGTTAGCCCAGGTGTTAGCTCAGGTGCTAGCTCAGGTGCTAGCTCAGTGGTTAGCCCAGGTTGTAGTTCAGGTGCTAGCTAAGGTGTTAGCTCAGGTGCAAGCTCTGGAAATAGCACAGTTTCTAGCCCAGCTGCTAGCTAAGGTGCTTGCTCACTTGCTAGCCCAGGTTCAAGCTCATGTGCTAGCCCAGGTTTTTGCTCAGGTGCTAGCTCAGGTGTTAGCTCAGAGGCTAGCCCATGTGTTAGCTCAGGTGTTAGCTCAGGGTCTAGCTCAGAGGCTACAACAGGTGTTAGCTCAGGTGCTAGCTCAGGTTTTAGCTCAGGGGCTATTCCAGTTGTTGGCTCAGGTGCTAGCTCAGGTGTTAGCTCAGAGGCTAGCCCAGGTTTTAGCTAAGGTGTTAGCTCAGGTGCTAGCACAGTTGTTAGCTCAGGTGTCAGCCCAGGTGTCAGCTCAGGTTCTAGCTCAGTGGTTAGCCCAGGTGCTAGTTCAGGTGCTAGCTCAGGTGTTAGCTCAGGGGCTAGCTCAGGGGCTAGCCCAGTTGCTAGCTCAGGTGCAAGCTCAGGAGCTAGCAAAGGTGCTAGCTCAGGTGCTAGCCCACTCTTTATCTAAGTTGCTAGCTCAGGGGTTAGCCTTAGTGTTAGCTCAGGTGCTAGCCAAGGTGTTAGCTCAGGGGCTAGCCCAGGTGTTAGCTCAGGTGCTAGCTCAGGGGCTAGCCCAGTTGCTAGCTCAGGTGCTAGCTCAGATGCTAGCCCAGGTTCATGCTCAGGTGCTAGCCCAAGTGTTTGCTCAGGTGCTAGCCCAGGTGTTAGCTCAGGTGCAAGCTCTGGTGTTAGCACAGTTGCTAACCCACGTGCTAGCTCAGGTTCTAGCTCAGGTGCTAGCCCTTGTGCTAGCTCAGGTGCTAGCCCAGACGCTAGCCCATGTTTTAGCTCAGGTTACAGCTCAGCGTCTAGCTCAGAGGTTAGCCCAGGTTCGAACACAGGTGCTAGCCCAGGTGTTAGCTCAGGTGCTAGCACAGGTGTTAGCTCAAAGGCTAGCCCAGGTGTTAGCTCAGGTGCAATCTCTGGTGATAGCACAGTTGCTAACCCACGTGCTAGCTCAGGTTCAAGCTCAGGTGCTAGCCCAGGTGCTAGCACAGGTGCTAGCCCAAGTGCTAGCTCAGGTGCTAGCCCAGAGGCTAGCCCATGTGTTAGCTCAGGTTATAGCTCAGGGTCTAGCTCAGGTGTTAGCTCAGGGTCTAGCTCAGAGGCTACCCCAGGCTTTAGCTCAGGTGCTATCTGAGGTGTTAGCTCAACGGCTAGCCCGGTTGTTAGCTCAGGTGTTAGCTGAGGGGCTAATTCAGAGGCGGTCCAAAGTGTTAGCTCTGGGGCTTGCTCAGGGGGTTGCCCAGAGTCTAGCCCAGGTGCTAGCTTAGGGGCTAGCTCAGGTGCTAGCCCAGGTGCAAGCTCAGGTGCTAACCCAGGGGTTAGCGGAGGTGCAAGCTAAGGTGTTAGCTCAGAGGCAAGCCCAGTTGTTAGCTCAGGGACTAGCTCAGAGGCTATCCTGGGTGTTAGCTCAGGTCTTAGCTCAGAGGTTAGCCCATGTGTTAGCTCAGGTGTTAGCTCAGGCTCTAGCTCAGAGGCCACTCCAGGTGTTAGCTCAGGTGCTAGCTCAGGTGTTAGCTCAGAAGCTAGCCCAGGTGTTAGCTCAGGGGCTAGCTTAGGTGCTAGCTCAGGTGTTAGCTCAGTGGCTAGCTCAGGGGCTAGACCAGGTGTTAGCTCAGGTGCTATCTCAGGTTTCAGCTCAGAGGCTAGCCCATGTGTTTGCTCAGGTGTAAGCTCAGGTGTTAGCCCAGTTGCTAGCTCAGGTGCTAGCTCAGATGCTAGCCCAGGTTCAAGCTCAGGTGCTAGCCCAAGTGTTTGCTCAGGTGCTAGCCCAGGTGTTAGCTCAGGTGCAAGCTCTGGTGATAGCAAAGTTGCTAACCCACGTGCTAGCCAAGGTTCTAGCTCAGGTGCTAGCCCTTGTGCTAGCTCAGGTGCTAGCCCAGACGCTAGCCCATGTTTTAGCTCAGGTTACAGCTCAGCGTCTAGCTCAGAGGTTAGCCCAGGTTCGAACACAGGTGCTAGCCCAGGTGTTAGCTCAGGTGCTAGCACAGGTGTTAGCTCAAAGGCTAGCCCAGGTGTTAGCTCAGGTGCAATCTCTGGTGATAGCACAGTTGCTAACTCACGTGCTAGCTCAGGTTCAAGCTCAGGTGCTAGCCCAGGTGCTAGCACAGGTGCTAGCCCAAGTGCTAGCTCAGGTGCTAGCCCAGAGGCTAGCCCATGTGTTAGCTCAGGTTATAGCTCAGGGTCTAGCTCAGGTGTTAGCTCAGGGTCTAGCTCAGAGGCTACCCCAGGCTTTAGCTCAGGTGCTATCTGAGGTGTTAGCTCAAAGGCTAGCCCGGTTGTTAGCTCAGGTGTTAGCTGAGGGGCTAATTCAGAGGCGGTCCAAAGTGTTAGCTCAGGGGCTTGCTCAGGGGGTCGCCCAGAGTCTAGCCCAGGTGCTAGCTTAGGGGCTAGCTCAGGTGCTAGCCCAGGTGCAAGCTCAGGTGCTAACCCAGGGGTTAGCGGAGGTGCAAGCTAAGGTGTTAGCTCAGAGGCAAGCCCAGTTGTTAGCTCAGGGAAAAGCTCAGAGGCTATCCTGGGTGTTAGCTCAGGTGTTAGCTCAGAGGTTAGTCCATGTGTTAGCTCAGGTGTTAGCTCAGGCTCTAGCTCAGAGGCCACTCCAGGTGTTAGCTCAGGTGCTAGCTCAGGTGTTAGCTCAGAAGCTAGCCCAGGTGTTAGCTCAGGTGCTAGCTCAGGGGCTAGCTTAGGTGCTAGCTCAGGTGTTAGCTCAGTGGCTAGCTCAGGGGCTAGACCAGGTGTTAGCTCAGGTGCTATCTCAGGTTTCAGCTCAGAGGCTAGCCCATGTGTTAGCTCAGGTGTAAGCTCAGGTGTTAGCCCAGGTGTTAGCTCAGGTGGTAGCTCAGTGGTTATCCCAGGTGCTAGATCATGTGGTAGCTCAGGTGTTAGCTCAGGGGCTAGCTCAGTGGTTATCCCAGGTGCTAGATCAGGTGCTAGCTCAGGTGTTAGCTCAGGGGCTAGCTTAGGTGCTAGCTCAGGTGTTAGCTCAGTGGCTAGCTCAGGGGCTAGACCAGGTGTTAGCTCAGGTGCTATCTCAGGTTTCAGCTCAGAGGCTAGCCCATGTGTTAGCTCAGGTGTAAGCTCAGGTGTTAGCCCAGGTGTTAGCTCAGGTGGTAGCTCAGTGGTTATCCCAGGTGCTAGATCATGTGGTAGCTCAGGTGTTAGCTCAGGGGCTAGCTCAGTGGTTATCCCAGGTGCTAGATCAGGTGCTAGCTCAGGTGTTAGCTCAGGGGCTTGCTCAGGGGCTAGCCCAGATGCTAGCTCAGGTGTTAGCTCAGGTGTTAGCTCAGGGGCTAGCTCAGAGGCTAGCCCAGGTGTTAGCTCAGGTGTTAGCTCAGGGGCTAGCTCAGGGGCATGCCCAGGGGTTAGCTGAGGTGGTAGCTCAGGGTCTAGCTCAGAGGCTACCCCAGGTTTTAGCTCAGGTGCTAGCTCAGGTGTTAGCTCATGGGCTAGCCCAGGTGTTAGCTCAGGTTTTAGCTCAGGGGTTAGCTCAGGTGCTATTTCAGTGGTTAGCCCATGTGCTAGTTCAGGTGCTAGCTCAAGGGCTAGCCCAGTTGCTAGCTCAGGTGCTAGTTCAGGAGCTAGCAAAGGTGCTAGCTCAGGTGCTAGCCCAAGTATTAGCTCAGGTGCTAGCCCAGGTGTTAGCTCAGGTGCAAGCTCTGGTGATAGCACAGTTGCTAGCCCAGATGCTATTTCAGGTGCTAACCCAGGTTCAAGCTCAGGTGCTAGCCCAGCTGCTAGATCAGGTGCTAGCCCAGAGGCTAGCCCATGTGTTAGCTCAGGTTATAGCTCAGGGTCTAGCTCAGAGGTTAGCCCAGGTTCTAGCCCAGGTGCTAGCCCAGGTGTTAGCTCAGATGCTAGCACAGGTGTTAGCTCAAAGGCTAGCCCAGGTGTTAGATCAGGTGTTAGCTGAGGGGCTAGCTCAGAGGCTATCCCAAGTCTTAGCTCAGGTGTTAGCTCAGGGGCTAGCTCAGGGGGTCGCCCAGAGTCTACCCCAGGTGCTAGCCCAGGTGCTAGCTCAGGTGTTAGCTCAGGGGCTAGCTCAGGTGCTAGCTCAGAGGCTAGCCCAGGTGTTAGCTCAGGTGTTAGCTCAGTGGCTAGCTCAGTGGCTAGACCAGGTGTTAGCTCAGGTGCTATCTCAGGTTTTAGCTCAGAGGCTAGCCCATGTGTTAGCTCAGGTGTTAGCTCAGTGTCTAGCTCAGAGGCTAGCCCAGGTGTTAGCTCAGGTGTTAGCTCAGTGGCTAGCTCAGGGGCTAGACCAGGTGTTAGCTCAGGTGCTATCTCAGGTTTTAGCCCAGGTGCTAGTTCAGGTGCTAGCTCAGGTGTTAGCCTCGGGTGCTAGCACAGTTGCTAGCCCAGGTGCTAGCTCAGGTGCTAGCTCACTTGCTAGCCCAGGTTCAAGCTCATGTACTAGGCCAGGTATTTGCTCAAGTGCTAGCTCAGGTGTTAGCTAAGGTGCTAGCTCAGGTGTTAGCTCAGGTGCTAGCTCAGGTGTTGGCTCAAAGGCTATCCCAGGTGTTAGCTCAGGGCCTAGCTCAGGGGCTAGCTCAGGGGGTCGCCCAGAGTCTAGCCCAGGTGTTAGCTTAGGGGCTAGCTCAGGTGCTAGCCCAGGTGCTAGTTCATTTGCTAACCCAGGGGTTAGCTCAGGTGCAAGCTAAGGTGTTAGCTTAGAGGCAAGCCCAGTTGTTAACTCAGGTGTTAGCTCAGGGGCTAGCTCAGGTGCTAGCTCAGAGGCAAGCCCAGGTGTTAGCTCAGGTTTTAGCTCAGTGGCTTGCTCAGGGGCTAGCCCAGGTGTTAGCTCAGTTGCTAGCTCAGGTTTTAGCTCAGAGGCTAGCCCAGGTGTTAGCTCAGGTGTTAGCTCAGGGGCTAGCTCAGACGCTGTCCCAGGTGTTAGCTCAGGTGTAAGCTCAGGGGCTAGCTCAGGGGCTAGCCCAGATTTTAGCTCAGGTGCTAGCTCAGGTGTTAGCTCAGACTCTAGCCCATGTGTTACCTCAGGTGTTAACTCAGGTGCTAGCACAGTTGTTAGCTCAGGTGTTATCCCAGGTTTTAGCTCAGGTGCTAACCCAGGGGTTAGATCAGGTGTTAGCTCAGGGGCTAGCTCAGAGGCTAGCATGGGTGTTAGCTCAGGTGTTAGCTCAGAGGTTAGCCCATGTGTTAGCTCAAGTGTTAGCCCAGGGTCTAGCTCAGAGGCTACCCCATATGTTAGCCCAGGTGCTAGCTCAGGTGTTAGCTCAGAGGCTAGCCCAGGTGTTAGCTCAGGTGTTAGCTCAGGGTCTAGCTCAGAGGCTACCCCAGGTGTTAGCTCAGGTGTTAGCTCAGGTGTTAGCTCAGGGGCTAGCTCAGGTGTTAGCTCAGAGGCTTGCCCAGGTGTTAGCTCCGGTGTTAGCTCAGGTGCTAGCACAGTTGTTAGCTCAGGTGTTAGCCCAGGTGTTAGCTCAGGGGCTAGCTCAGGGGGCTTGCCCAGTTGCTAGCTCATGTGCTAGCTCAGGAGTTAGCAAAGGTGTTAGCTCTGGTGCTAGCACAGACGTTATCTAAGTTGCTTGCTCAGGGGCTAGCCCAGGTGTTAGCTCAGGTGTTAGCTCAGGGGCTAGCTCAGAGAATAGCCCAGTTGTTAGCTCAGGTGTTAGCTCAGGGGCTAGCTCAGGGGCAAGCCCAGGGGTTAGCTGAGGGGCTAGCTCAGGGTCTAGCTCATAGGCTACCCCTGTTGTTAGCTCAGGTGTTAGCTCAGGTGTTAGCTCAGGGCTTGCTCTGGGGGTCGCCCAGAGTCTAGCCCAGGTGCTAGCTCAGGGGCTAGCTCAGGTCCTAGCCCAGGTGCTAGCTCAAGTGCTAACCCAGGGGTTAGCTCAGATGCTAGCTCAGGGGCTAGCCCAGGTGCTAGCTCAGGTGCTATCCCAGGGGTTAGCTCAGGTGCTAGTCCATGTTTTATCTAAGTTCCTAGCTCAGGTGCTAGCTCATTGGTTAGCCCTGGTGGTAGTTCAGGTGCTAGCTCAGGTTTTAGCTCAGGTGCTAGCTCTGGTGATAGAACAGTTGTTAGCCCAGGTGCTAGCTAAGTTGCTTGCTCACTTGCTAACCCAGGTTCAAGCTCATGTGCTAGCCCAGGTTTTTGCTCAGGTGCCAGCTCAGGTGCTAGCCCAGGCTTTATCTAAGTTGCTAGCTCAGGGGCTAGCCCAAGTGTTCGCTCAGGTGCTAGCCAACATGTTAGCCCAGGGGCTAGTTTAGGTGCTAGCTCAGGTGTTAGCTCAGGGGCTAGCTCAGGTGCTAGTCCAGGTTTTATCTAAGTTCCTAGCTCAGGTGCTAGCTCATTGGTTAGCCCTGGTGGTAGTTCAGGTGCTAGCTCAGGTTTTATTTCAGGTGCTAGCTCTGGTGATAGAACAGTTGTTAGCCCAGGTGCTAGCTAAGTTGCTTGCTCACTTGCTAACCCAGGTGTTAGCTCAGGTGCTAGCTCAGGTGTTAGCTCAGGTGTTAGCTCAGGGGCTAGCCCAGGTGTTGGCTCAGGTGCTAGCTCAGGTGTTAGCTAAGAGGCTAGCCCAGGTTTTAGCTCCGGTGTTAGCTCAGGTGCAAGCACAGTTGTTAGCTCAGGTGTTAGCCCATTTGTTAGCTCAGGGGCTAGCTCAGGGGGCTTGCCCAGTTGCTAGCTCAGGTGCTAGCTCAGGAGTTAGCAAAGGTGTTAGCTCAGGTGCTAGCACAGACTTTATCTAAGTTGCTAGCTCAGGGGCTAGCCCAGTTGTTAGCTCAGGTGTTAGCTCAGGGGCTAGCTCAGAGAATAGCCCAGTTGTTAGCTCAGGTGTTAGCTCAGGGGCTAGCTCAGGGGCAAGCCCAGGGGTTAGCTCAGGGGCTAGCTCAGGGTCTAGCTCATAGGCTACCCCTGTTGTTAGCTCAGATGTTAGCTCGGGTGTTGGCTCAGGGGCTAGCCCAGGTGTTAGCTCAGGTTTTAGCTCAGAGGCTAGCCCAGGTGTTAGCTCAGGTGTTAGCTCAGGGGCTAGCTCAGAGGCTAGCCCAGGTGTTAGCTCAGGTATTAGCTCAGGGGCTGGCTCAGGGGCTATCCCAGGGGTTAGCTCAGGTGCAATTACAGTTGTTAGCTCAGGTGTTAGCCCAGGTGTTAGCTCAGGTGCTAGCTCAGTGGTTAGCCAAGGTGCTAGTTCAGGTGCTAACTCAAGTGTTAGCTCAGGGGCGAGCTCAGGGGCTAGCAAAGGTGCTACCTCAGGTGATAGCCCAGGATTTATCTAAGTCGCTAGCTCAGGGGCTAGCCCATGTGTTAGCTCAGGTGTTAGCTCAGGGGCTAGATCAGGGGCTAGCCCAGGGGTTAGCTCAGGTGCAAGCTCAGTGGTTAGCCAAGGTGCTAGCTCAGGTGCTAGCCCAGGTTTTAGCTCAGGTGCAAGCTCTGGTGATAGCACAGTTGCTAACCCAGGTGCTAGCTCAGGTGTTAGCTCAGAGGCTAGCACAGGTGTTAGCTAAGGTGTTAACTCAGGTGCTAGCACAGTTGTTAGCTCAGGTGTCAGCCCAGGTGTCAGCTTAGGTTCTAGCTCAGTGGTTAGCCCAGGTGCTAGTTCAGGTTCTAGCTCAGGTGTTAGCTCTGGGGCTAGCCCAGTTGCTAGCTCAGGTGCAAGCTCAGGAGCTAGCAAAGGTGCTAGCTCAGGTGCTAGCCCACTCTTTATCTAAGTTGCTAGATCAGGGGATAGCCTTAGTGTTAGCTCAGGTGCTAGCCAAGGTGTTAGCTCAGGGGCTAGCCCAGGTGTGAGCTCAGGTGCTAGCTCAGGGGCTAGCCCAGTTGCTAGCTCAGGTGCTAGAGCAGGAGCTAGCAAAGGTGCTAGCTCAGGTGCTAGCCCAAGTGTTTGCTCAGGTGCTAACTCAAGTGTTAGCTCAGGGGCTAGCTCAGGGGCTAGCAAAAGTGCTACCTCAGGTGCTAGCCCAGGTTTTATCTAAGTTGCTAGCTCAGGGGCTAGCCCATGTTTTAGCTCAGGTGTAAGCTCAGGGGCTAGCTCAGGGGCTAGCCCAGGGGTTAGCTCAGGTGCTAGCTCAGTGGTTAGCCAAGGTGCTAGTTCAGGTGCTAGATCAGGGGCTAGCCCAGTTGCTAGCTCAGGTGTTAGCTGAGGAGCTAGCAAAGGTGCTAGCTCAGGTGCTAGCCCAAGTGTTAGCTCAGGTGCTAGCCCAGGTGCAAGCTCAGGTGCTAACCCAGGGGTTAGCGGAGGTACAAGCTAAGGTGTTAGTTCAGAGGCAAGCCCAGTTGTTAGCTCAGGTGCTAGCTCAGAGGCTAGCCTGGGTGTTAGCTCAGGTGTTAGCTCAGAGGTTAGCCCAGGTGTTAGCTCAGGTGCTAGTTCAGGGGCTAGCTTAGGTGCTAGCTCAGGTGTTAGCTCAGTGGCTAGCTCAGGGGCTAGACCAGGTGTTAGCTCAGGTGCTATCTCAGGTTTTAGCTCAGAGGCTAGCCCATGTGTTAGCTCAGGTTTTAGCTCAGGTGCCAGCACAGTTGTTAGCTCAGGTGTTAGCCCAGGTGTTAGCTCAGGTGGTAGCTCAGTGGTTATCCCAGGTGCTAGATCATGTGCTAGCTCAGGTGTTAGCTCAGGGGCTAGCTCAGTGGTTATCCCAGGTGCTAGATCAGGTGCTAGCTCAGGTGTTAGCTCAGGGGCTTGCTCAGGGGCTAGCCCAGATGCTAGCTCAGGAATTAGCTCAGGTGTTAGCTCAGGGGCTAGCTCAGAGGCTAACCCAGGTGTTAGCTCAGGTGTTAGCTCAGGGGCTAGCTCAGGGGCAAGCCCAGGGGTTAGCTCAGGTGATAGCTCAGGTGTAAGCTCAGAAGCTAGCCCATGTGATAGATCAGGTGTTAGCTCAGGGTCTAGCTCAGAGGCTACCGCAGGTGTTAGCTCAGGTGCTAGCTCAGGTGTTAGCTCAGGTGTTAGCCCAGGGGTTCGCTCAGGTGCTGGTACAGTTGTTAGCCCAGGAGCTAATTCAGGTGCTAGCTCAGGTGTTAGCTCAGGGGCTAGCTCAGGGGCTAGCCCAGTTGCTAGCTCAGGTGCTAGCTCAGGAGCTAGCAAAGGTGCTAGCTCAGGTGCTAGCCCAGGTTTTATCTAGGTTGCTAGCTCAGGGGCTAGCCCATGTTTTAGCTCAGGTGTAAGCTCAGGGGTTAGCTCAGGTGCTATTTCAGTGGTTAGCCCATGTGCTAGTTCAGGTGCTAGCTCAAGGGCTAGCCCAGTTGCTAGCTCAGGTGCTAGTTCAGGAGCTAGCAAAGGTGCTAGCTCAGGTGCTAGCCCAAGTATTAGCTCAGGTGCTAGCCCAGGTGTTAGCTCAGGTGCAAACTCTGGTGATAGCACAGTTGCTAGCCCAGATGCTATTTCAGGTGCTAGCCCAGGTTCAAGCTCAGGTGCTAGCCCAGCTGCTAGATCAGGTGCTAGCCCAGAGGCTAGCCCATGTGTTAGCTCAGGTTATAGCTCAGGGTCTAGCTCAGAGGTTAGCCCAGGTTCTAGCCCAGGTGCTAGCCCAGGTGTTAGCTCAGGTGCTAGCACAGGTGTTAGCTCAAAGGCTAGCCCAGGTGTTAGATCAGGTGTTAGCTGAGGGGCTAGCTCAGAGGCTATCCCAAGTCTTAGCTCAGGTGTTAGCTCAGGGGCTAGCTCAGGGGGTCGCCCAGAGTCTACCCCAGGTGCTAGCCCAGGTGCTAGCTCAGGTGTTAGCTCAGCGGCTAGCTCAGGTGCTAGCTCAGAGGCTAGCCCAGGTGTTAGCTCAGGTGTTAGCTCAGTGGCTAGCTCAGTGGCTAGACCAGGTGTTAGCTCAGGTGCTATCTCAGGTTTTAGCTCAGAGGCTAGCCCATGTGTTAGCTCAGGTGTTAGCTCAGTGTCTAGCTCAGAGGCTAGCCCAGGTGTTAGCTCAGGTGTTAGCTCAGTGGCTAGCTCAGGGGCTAGACCAGGTGTTAGCTCAGGTGCTATCTCAGGTGTTAGCCTCGGGTGCTAGCACAGTTGCTAGCCCAGGTGCTAGCTCAGGTGCTAGCTCACTTGCTAGCCCAGGTTCAAGCTCATGTACTAGGCCAGGTATTTGCTCAAGTGCTAGCTCAGGTGTTAGCTAAGGTGTTAGCTCAGGGCCTAGCTCAGGGGCTAGCTCAGGGGGTCGCCCAGAGTCTAGCCCAGGTGCTAGCTTAGGGGCTAGCTCAGGTGCTAGCCCAGGTGCTAGTTCATTTGCTAACCCAGGGGTTAGCTCAGGTGCAAGCTAAGGTGTTAGCTTAGAGGCAAGCCCAGTTGTTAACTCAGGTGTTAGCTCAGGGGCTAGCTCAGGTGCTAGCTCAGAGGCAAGCCCAGGTGTTAGCTCAGGTGTTAGCTCAGTGGCTTGCTCAGGGGCTAGCCCAGGTGTTAGCTCAGTTGCTAGCTCAGGTTTTAGCTCAGAGGCTAGCCCAGGTGTTAGCTCAGGTGTTCGCTCAGGGGCTAGCTCAGATGCTGTCCCAGGTGTTAGCTCAGGTGTAAGCTCAGGGGCTAGCTCAGGGGCTAGCCCAGATTTTAGCTCAGGTGCTAGCTCAGGTGTTAGCTCAGACTCTAGCCCATGTGTTACCTCAGGTGTTAACTCAGGTGCTAGCACAGTTGTTAGCTCAGGTGTTATCCCAGGTGTTAGCTCAGGTGCTAACCCATGGGTTACATCAGGTGTTAGCTCAGGGGCTAGCTCAGAGGCTAGCATGGGTGTTAGCTCAGGTGTTAGCTCAGAGGTTAGCCCATGTGTTAGCTCAAGTGTTAGCCCAGGGTCTAGCTCAGAGGCTACCCCAGATGTTAGCCCAGGTGCTAGCTCAGGTGTTAGCTCAGAGGCTAGCCCAGGTGTTAGCTCAGGTGTTAGCTCAGGGTCTAGCTCAGAGGCTACCCCAGGTGTTAGCTCACGTGTTAGCTCAGGTGTTAGCTCAGGGGCTAGCCCAGGTGTTGGCTCAGTTGCTAGCTCAGGTGTTAGCTCAGAGGCTAGCCCAGGTGTTAGCTCCGGTGTTAGCTCAGGTGCTAGCACAGTTGTTAGCTCAGGTGTTAGCCCAGGTGTTAGCTCAGGGGCTATCTCAGGGGGCTTGCCCAGTTGCTAGCTCATGTGCTAGCTCAGGAGTTAGCAAAGGTGTTAGCTCAGGTGCTAGCACAGACGTTATCTAAGTTGCTTGCTCAGGGGCTAGCCCAGGTGTTAGCTCAGGTGTTAGCTCAGGGGCTAGCTCAGAGAATAGCCCAGTTGTTAGCTCAGGTGTTAGCTCAGGGGCTAGCTCAGGGGCAAGCCCAGGGGTTAGCTCAGGGGCTAGCTCAGGGTCTAGCTCATAGGCTACCCCTGTTGTTAGCTCAGGTGTTAGCTCAGGTGTTAGCTCAGGGCTTGCTCTGGGGGTCGCCCAGAGTCTAGCCCAGGTGCTAGCTCAGGGGCTAGCTCAGGTCCTAGCCCAGGTGCTAGCTCAAGTGCTAACCCAGGGGTTAGCTCAGATGCTAGCTCAGGGGCTAGCCCAGGTGCTAGCTCAGGTGCTATCCCAGGGGTTAGCTCAGGTGCTAGTCCATGTTTTATCTAAGTTCCTAGCTCAGGTGCTAGCTCATTGGTTAGCCCTGGTGGTAGTTCAGGTGCTAGCTCAGGTTTTAGCTCAGGTGCTAGCTCTGGTGATAGAACAGTTGTTAGCCCAGGTGCTAGCTAAGTTGCTTGCTCACTTGCTAACCCAGGTTCAAGCTCATGTGCTAGCCCAGGTTTTTGCTCAGGTGCCAGCTCAGGTGCTAGCCCAGGCTTTATCTAAGTTGCTAGCTCAGGGGCTAGCCCAAGTGTTCGCTCAGGTGCTAGCCAACATGTTAGCCTAGGGGCTAGTTTAGGTGCTAGCTCAGGTGTTAGCTCATGGGCTAGCTCAGGTGCTAGTCCAGGTTTTATCTAAGTTCCTAGCTCAGGTGCTAGCTCATTGGTTAGCCCTGGTGGTAGTTCAGGTGCTAGCTCAGGTTTTATTTCAGGTGCTAGCTCTGGTGATAGAACAGTTGTTAGCCCAGGTGCTAGCTAAGTTGCTTGCTCACTTGCTAACCCAGGTGTTAGCTCAGGTGCTAGCTCAGGTGTTGGCTCAGGGGCTAGCCCAGGTGTTAGCTCAGGTTTTAGCTCAGAGGCTAGCCCAGGTGTTAGCTCCGGTCTTAGCTCAGGGTCTAGCTCAGAGGCTACCCCAGGTTTTAGCTCAGGTGCTAGCTCAGGTGTTAGCTCATGGGCTAGCCCAGGTGTTAGCTCAGGTTTTAGCTCAGAGGCTAGCCCAGGTGTTAGCTCAGGTGTTAGCTCTGGGGCTAGCTCAGAGGCTAGCCCAGGTGTTAGCTCAGGTATTAGCTCAGGGGCAAGCTCAGAGGCTACCCCAGGTTTTAGCTCAGGTGCTAGCTCAGGTGTTAGCTCATGGGCTAGCCCAGGTGTTAGCTCAGGTTTTAGCTCAGAGGCTAGCCCAGGTGTTAGCTCAGGTGTTAGCTCTGGGGCTAGCTCAGAGGCTAGCCCAGGTGTTAGCTCAGGTATTAGCTCAGGGGCAAGCTCAGAGGCTAGCCCAGGTGTTAGCTCAGGTGTTAGCTCAGGTTTTAGCTCAGATGCTAGCCCAGGTGTTAGCTCAGGTTTCAGCTCAGGGGCTAGACCAGGTGTTAGCTCAGGTGCTATCTCAGGTTTTAGCTCAGAGGCTAGCCCATGTGTTAGCTCAGGTGTTAGCTCAGTGTCTAGCTCAGAGGCTAGCCCAGGTGTTAGCTCAGGTGTTAGCTCAGTGGCTAGCTCAGGGGCTAGACCAGGTGTTAGCTCAGGTGCTATCTCAGGTTTTAGCCCAGGTGCTAGTTCAGGTGCTAGCTCAGGTGTTAGCCTCGGGTGCTAGCACAGTTGCTAGCCCAGGTGCTAGCTCAGGTGCTAGCTCACTTGCTAGCCCAGGTTCAAGCTCATGTACTAGGCCAGGTATTTGCTCAAGTGCTAGCTCAGGTGTTAGCTAAGGTGCTAGCTCAGGTGTTAGCTCAGGTGCTAGCTCAGGTGTTGGCTCAAAGGCTATCCCAGGTGTTAGCTCAGGGCCTAGCTCAGGGGCTAGCTCAGGGGGTCGCCCAGAGTCTAGCCCAGGTGCTAGCTTAGGGGCTAGCTCAGGTGCTAGCCCAGGTGCTAGTTCATTTGCTAACCCAGGGGTTAGCTCAGGTGCAAGCTAAGGTGTTAGCTTAGACGCAAGCCCAGTTGTTAACTCAGGTGTTAGCTCAGGGGCTAGCTCAGGTGCTAGCTCAGAGGCAAGCCCAGGTGTTAGCTCAGGTGTTAGCTCAGTGGCTTGCTCAGGGGCTAGCCCAGGTTTTAGCTCAGTTGCTAGCTCAGGTTTTAGCTCAGAGGCTAGCCCAGGTGTTAGCTCAGGTGTTAGCTCAGGGGCTAGCTCAGACGCTGTCCCAGGTGTTAGCTCAGGTGTAAGCTCAGGGGCTAGCTCAGGGGCTAGCCCAGATATTAGCTCAGGTGCTAGCTCAGGTGTTAGCTCAGACTCTAGCCCATGTGTTACCTCAGGTGTTAACTCAGGTGTTAGCACAGTTGTTAGCTCAGGTGTTATCCCAGGTGTTAGCTCAGGTGCTAACCCAGGGGTTAGATCAGGTGTTAGCTCAGGGGCTAGCTCAGAGGCTAGCATGGGTGTTAGCTCAGGTGTTAGCTCAGAGGTTAGCCCATGTGTTAGCTCAAGTGTTAGCCCAGGGTCTAGCTCAGAGGCTACCCCAGGTGTTAGCCCAGGTGCTAGCTCAGGTGTTAGCTCAGAGGCTAGCCCAGGTGTTAGCTCAGGTGTTAGCTCAGGGTCTAGCTCAGAGGCTACCCCAGGTGTTAGCTCAGGTGCTAGCTCAGGTGTTAGCTCAGGTGTTAGCTCAGGGGCTAGCTCAGGTGTTGGCTCAGGTGCTAGCTCAGGTGTTAGCTCAGAGGCTAGCCCAGGTGTTAGCTCCGGTGTTAGCTCAGGTGCTAGCACAGTTGTTAGCTCAGGTGTTAGCCCAGGTGTTAGCTCAGGGGCTAGCTCAGGGGGCTTGCCCAGTTGCTAGCTCAGGTGCTAGCTCAGGAGTTAGCAAAGGTGTTAGCTCAGGTGCTAGCACAGACGTTATCTAAGTTGCTAGCTCAGGGGCTAGCCCAGGTGTTAGCTCAGGTGTTAGCTCAGGGGCTAGCTCAGAGAATAGCCCAGTTGTTAGCTAAGGTGTTAGCTCAGGGGCTAGCTCAGGGGCAAGCCCAGGGTTTAGCTCAGGGGCTAGCTCAGGGTCTAGCTCATAGGCTACCCCTGTTGTTAGCTCAGGTGTTAGCTCAGGTGTTAGCTCAGGGCTTGCTCTGGGGGTCGCCCAGAGTCTAGCCCAGGTGCTAGCTCAGGGGCTAGCTCAGGTGCTAGCTCAAGTGCTATCCCAGGGGTTAGCTCAGATGCTAGCTCAGGGGCTAAACCAGGTGCTAGCTCAGGTGTTAGCTCAGGGGCTAGATCAGGTGCTAGCTCAGAGGTTAGCCCATGTGTTAGCTCAGGTGTTAGCTCAGGGTCTAGCTCAGAGGCTACCCCAGGTGTTAGCTCAGGTGCTAGCTCAAGTGATAGCTTAGAAGCTAATCCAGGTGTTAGCTCAGGTGCTAGCTCAGGGGTTAGCCCAGGTGCTAGCTCAGGTGTTAGCTCAGTGGCTAGCTCAGGGGCTAGACCAGGTGTTAGCTCAGGTGCTAGCTCAGGGGCTTGCTTAGGTGCTAGCTCAGGTGTTAGCTCAGTGGCTAGCTTAGGGGCTAGACCAGGTGTTAGATCAGGTGCTATCTCAGGTTTTAGCTCAGAGGCTAGCCCATGTGTTAGCTCAGGTGTAAGCTCAGGTGTTAGACCAGGTGTTAGCTCAGGTGGTAGCTCAGTGGTAATCCCAGGTGCTAGATCATGTGCTAGCTCAGGTGTTAGCTCAGGGCCTAGCTCAGTGGTTATCCCAGGTGCTAGATCAGGTGCTAGCTCAGGTGTTAGCTCAAGGGCTTGCTCAGGGGCTAGCCCAGATGCTAGCTCAGGTGTTAGCTCAGGTGTTAGCTCAGGGGCTAGCTCAGAGGCTACCCCAGGTTTTAGCTCAGGTGCTTGCTCAGGTGTTAGCTCATGGGCTAGCCCAGGTGTTAGCTCAGGTTTTAGCTCAGAGGGTAGCCCAGGTGTTAGCTCAGTTGTTAGCTCAGGTGCTAGCTCAGGAGCTAGCAAAGGTGCTAGCTCAGGTGCTAGCCCAGGTTTTATCTAGGTTGTTAGCTCAGGGGCTAGCCCATGTGTTAGCTCAGGTGTAAGCTCAGGGGTTAGCTCAGGTGCTATTTCAGTGGTTAGCCCATGTGCTAGTTCAGGTGCTAGCTCAAGGGCTAGCCCAGTTCCTAGCTCAGGTGCTAGTTCAGGAGCTAGCAACGGTGCTAGCTCAGGTGCTAGCCCAAGTATTAGCTCAGGTGCTAGCCCAGGTGTTAGCTCAGGTGCAAGCTCTGGTGATAGCACAGTTGCTAGCCCAGATGCTATTTCAGGTGCTAGCCCAGGTTCAAGCTCAGGTGCTAGCCCAGCTGCTAGATCAGGTGCTAGCCCAGAGGCTAGCCCATGTGTTAGCTCAGGTTATAGCTCAGGGTCTTGCTCAGAGGTTAGCCCAGGTTCTAGCCCAGGTGCTAGCCCAGGTGTTAGCTCAGGTGCTAGCACAGGTGTTAGCTCAAAGGCTAGCCCAGGTGTTAGATCAGGTGTTAGCTGAGGGGCTAGCTCAGAGGCTATCCCAAGTCTTAGCTCAGGTGTTAGCTCAGGGGCTAGGTCAGGGGGTCGCCCAGAGTCTACCCCAGGTGCTAGCCCAGGTGCTAGCTCAGGTGTTAGCTCAGGGGCTAGCTCAGGTGCTAGCTCAGAGGCTAGCCCAGGTGTTAGCTCAGGTGTTAGCTCAGTGGCTAGCTCAGTGGCTAGACCAGGTGTTAGCTCAGGTGCTATCTCAGGTTTTAGCTCAGAGGCTAGCCCATGTGTTAGCTCAGGTGTTAGCTCAGTGGCTAGCTCAGGGGCTAGACCAGGTGTTAGCTCAGGTGCTATCTCAGGTTTTAGCCCAGGTGCTAGTTCAGGTGCTAGCTCAGGTGTTAGCCTCGGGTGCTAGCACAGTTGCTAGCCCAGGTGCTAGCTCAGGTGCTAGCTCACTTGCTAGCCCAGGTTCAAGCTCATGTACTAGGCCAGGTATTTGCTCAAGTGCTAGCTCAGGTGTTAGCTAAGGTGCTAGCTCAGGTATTAGCTCAGGTGCTAGCTCAGGTGTTGGCTCAAAGACTATCCCAGGTGTTAGCTCAGGGCCTAGCTCAGGGGCTAGCTCAGGGGGTCGCCCAGAGTCTAGCCCAGGTGCTAGCTTAGGGGCTAGCTCAGGTGCTAGCCCAGGTGCTAGTTCATTTGCTAACCCAGGCGTTAGCTCAGGTGCAAGCTAAGGTGTTAGCTTAGAGGCAAGCCCAGTTGTTAACTCAGGTGTTAGCTCAGGGGCTAGCTCAGGTGCTAGCTCAGAGGCAAGCCCAGGTGTTAGCTCAGGTGTTAGCTCAGTGGCTTGCTCAGGGGCTAGCCCAGGTGTTAGCTCAGTTGCTAGCTAAGGTTTTAGCTCAGAGGCTAGCCCAGGTGTTAGCTCAGGTGTTAGCTCAGGGGCTAGCTCAGACGCTGTCCCAGGTGTTAGCTCAGGTGTAAGCTCAGGGGCTAGCTCAGGGGCTATCCCAGATTTTAGCTCAGGTGCTAGCTCAGGTGTTAGCTCAGACTCTAGTCCATGTGTTACCTCAGGTGTTAACTCAGGTGCTAGCACAGTTGTTAGCTCAGGTGTTATCCCAGGTGTTAGCTCAGGTGCTAACCCAGGGGTTAGATCAGGTGTTAGCTCAGGGGCTAGCTAAGAGGCTAGCATGGGTGTTAGCTCAGGTGTTAGCTCAGAGGTTAGCCCATGTGTTAGCTCAAGTGTTAGCCCAGGGTCTAGCTCAGAGGCTACCCCAGGTGTTAGCCCAGGTGCTAGCTCAGGGGTTAGCTCAGAGGCTAGCCCAGGTGTTAGCTCAGGTGTTAGCTCAGGGTCTAGCTCAGAGGCTACCCCAGGTGTTAGCTCAGGTGCTAGCTCAGGTGTTAGCTCAGGTGTTAGCTCAGGGGCTAGCCCAGATGTTGGCTCAGGTGCTAGCTCAGGTGTTAGCTCAGAGGCTAGCCCAGGTGTTAGCTCCGGTGTTAGCTCAGGTGCTTGCACAGTTGTTAGCCCAGGTGTTAGCCCAGGTGTTAGCTCAGGGGCTAGCTCAGGGGGCTTGCCCAGTTGCTAGCTCAGGTGCTAGCTCAGGAGTTAGCAAAGGTGTTAGCTCAGGTGCTAGCACAGACGTTATCTAAGTTGCTAGCTCAGGGGCTAGCCCAGGTGTTAGCTCAGGTGTTGGCTCAGGGGCTAGCTCAGAGAATAGCCCAGTTGTTAGCTCAGGTGTTAGCTCAGGGGCTAGCTCAGGGGCAAGCCCAGGGGTTAGCTCAGGGGCTAGCTCAGGGTCTAGCTCATAGGCTACCCCTGTTGTTAGCTCAGTGGTTAGCTCAGGTGTTAGCTCAGGGCTTGCTCTGGGGGTCGCCCAGAGTCTAGCCCAGGTGCTAGCTCAGGGGCTAGCTCAGGTCCTAGCCCAGGTGCTAGCTCAAGTGCTAACCCAGGGGTTAGCTCAGATGCTAGCTCAGGGGCTAGCCCAGGTGCTAGCTCAGGTGCTATCCCAGGGGTTAGCTCAGATGCTAGCTCAGGGGCTAAACCAGGTGCTAGCTCAGGTGTTAGCTCAGGGGCTAGCTCAGGTGCTAGCTCAGAGGCTTGCCCAGGTGTTAGCTCAGAGGTTAGCCCATGTGTTAGCTCAGGTGTTAGCTCAGGGTCTAGCTTAAAGGCTACCCCAGGTGTTAGCTCAGGTGAAAGCTCAGGTGATAGCTTAGAAGCTAATCCAGGTGTTAGCTCAGGTGCTAGCTCAGGGGTTAGCCCAGGTGCTAGCTCAGGTGTTAGCTCAGTGGCTAGCTCAGGGGCTAGACCAGGTGTTAGCTCAGGTGCTAGCTCAGGGGCTAGCTTAGGTGCTAGCTCAGGTGTTATCTCAGTGGCTAGCTCAGGGGCTAGACCAGGTGTTAGATCAGGTGCTATCTCAGGTTTTAGCTCAGAGGCTAGCCCATGTGTTAGCTCAGGTGTAAGCTCAGGTGTTAGCCCAGGTGATAGCTCAGGTGGTAGCTCAGTGGTAATCCCAGGTGCTAGATCATGTGCTAGCTCAGGTGTTAGCTCAGGGGCTAGCTCAGTGGTTATCCCAGGTGCTAGCTCAGGTGTTAGCTCAAGGGCTTGCTCAGGGGCTAGCCCAGATGCTAGCTCAGGTGTTAGCTCAGGTGTTAGCTCAGGGGCTAGCTCAGAAGCTAGCCCAGGTGTTAGCTCAGGTGTTAGCTCAGGGGCTAGCTCAGGGGCATGCCCAGGGGTAAGCTCAGGTGCAAGCTCAGGAGCTAGCAAAGGTGCTAGCTGAGGTGCTAGCCCACTCTTTATCTAAGTTGCTAACTCAGGGGATAGCCTTAGTGTTAGCTCAGGTGCTAGCCAAGGTGTTAGCTCAGGGGCTAGCCCAGGGGTTAGCTAAGGTGTTAGCTCAGGTGCTAGCTCTGGGGCTAGCTCAGGGGCTAGCCCAGTTGCTAGCTCAGGTGCAAGCTCAGGAGCTAGCAAAGGTGCTAGCTGAGGTGCTAGCCCACTCTTTATCTAAGTTGCTAACTCAGGGGATAGCCTTAGTGTTAGCTCAGGTGCTAGCCAAGGTGTTAGCTCAGGGGCTAGCCCAGGGGTTAGCTCAGGTGCAAGCACAGTTGTTAGCTCAGGTATTAGCCCAGGTGTTAGCTCAGGGCTAGCTCAGTGGTTAGCCAAGGTGCTAGTTCAGGTGCTAACTCAAGTGTTAGCTCAGGGGCTAGCTCAGGGGCAAGCAAAGGTGCTACCTCAGGTGCTAGCCCAGGTTTTATCGAAGTTGCTAGCTCAGGGGCTAGCCCATGTGTTAGCTCAGGTGTTAGCTCAGGGGCTAGCTCAGGGGCTAGCCCAGGTGCTAGCTCAGGTGTTAGCTCAGAGGCTAGCCCAGGTGTTAGCTAAGGTGTTAGCTCAGGTGCTAGCTCAGGGGCTAGCTCAGGGGCTAGCCCAGTTGCTAGCTCAGGTGCAAGCTCAGGAGCTAGCAAAGGTGCTAGCTCAGGTGCTAGCCCACTCTTTATCTAAGTTGCTAGCTCAGGGGATAGCCTTAGTGTTAGCTCAGGTGCTAGCCAAGGTGTTAGCTCAGGGGCTAGCCCAGGTGTTAGCTCAGGTTATAGCTCAGGGTCTAGCTCAGAGGTTAGCCCAGGTTCTAGCCCAGGTGCTAGCCCAGATGTTAGCTCAGGTGCTAGCACAGGTGTTAGCTCAAAGGCTAGCCCAGGTGTTAGCTCAGGTGCAAGCTCTGGTGATAGCACAGTTGCTAACCCACATGCTACCTCAGGTTCAAGCTCAGGTGCTAGCCTCGGTGCTAGCTCAGGTGCTAGCCCAGAGGCTAGCCCATGTGTTAGCTCAGGTTATTGCTCAGGGTCTAGCTCAGGTGTTAGCTCAGGGTCTAGCTCAGAGGCTACCCCAGGTGTTAGCTCAGGTGCTATCTCAGGTGTTAGCTCAAACGCTAGCCCGGGTGTTAGCTCAGGTGTTAGCTGAGGGGCTAACTCAGAGGCGATCCCAAGTGTTAGCTCAGGGGCTTGCTCAGGGGGTCGCCCAGAGTCTAGCCCAGGTGCTAGCTTAGGGGCTAGCTCAGGTGCTAGCCCAGGTGCAAGCTCAGGTGCTAACCCAGGGGTTAGCGGAGGTACAAGCTAAGGTGTTAGTTCAGAGGAAAGCCCAGTTGTTAGCTCAGGTGCTAGCTCAGAGGCTAGCCTGGGTGTTAGCTCAGGTGTTAGCTCAGGTGCCAGCACAGTTGTTAGCTCAGGTGTTAGCCCAGGTGTTAGCTCAGGTGGTAGCTCAGTGGTTATCCCAGGTGCTAGATCATGTGCTAAATCAGGTGTTAGCTCAGGGGCTAGCTCAGTGGTTATCCCAGGTGCTAGATCAGTTGCTAGCTCAGGTGTTAGCTCAGGTGCTTTCTCAGGTGCTAGCCCAGATGCTAGCTCAGGTATTAGCTCAGGTGTTAGCTCAGGGGCTAGCTCAGAGGCTAACCCAGGTGTTAGCTCAGGTGTTAGCTCAGGGGCTAGCTCAGGGGCAAGCCCAGGGGTTAGCTCAGGTGATAGCTCAGGGTCTAGCTCAGAGGCTACCCCAGGTTTTAGCTCAGGTGCTAGCTCAGGTGTTAGCTCATGGGCTAGCCCAGGTGTTAGCTCAGGTATTAGCTCAGGGGCTGGCTCAGGGGCTACCCCAGGGGTTAGCTCAGGTGCAAGAACAGTTGTTAGCTCAGGTTTTAGCCCAGGTGTTAGCTCAGGTGTTAGCTCAGTGGTTAGCCAAGGTGCTAGTTCAGGTGCTAACTCAAGTGTTAGCTCAGGGGCTAGCTCAGGGGCTAGCAAAGGTGCTACCTCAGGTGCTAGCCCAGGTTTTATCTAAGTCGCTAGCTCAGGGGCTAGCCCATGTGTTAGCTCAGGTTTTAGCTCAGGGTCTAGCTCAGAGTTTAGCCCAGGTTCTAGCCCAGGTGCTAGCCCAGGAGTCAGCTCAGGTGCTAGCTCAGATGTTAGCTCAAAGGCTAGCCCATGTGTTAGCTCAGGTTTTAGCTCAGAGGGTAGCCCAGGTGTTAGCTCAGGTGTAAGCTCAGGTGTTAGCCCAGGTGTTAGCTCAGGTGGTAGCTCACTGGTAATCCCAGGTGCTAGATCATGTGCTAGCTCAGGTGTTAGCTCAGGGGCTAGCTCAGTGGTTATCCCAGGTGCTAGATCAGGTGCTAGCTCAGGTGTTAGCTCAAGGGCTTGCTCAGGGGCTAGCCCAGATGCTAGCTCAGGTGTTAGCTCAGGTGTTAGCTCAGGGGCTAGCTCAGAGGCTAGCCCAGGTGTTAGCTCAGGTGTTAGCTCAGGTGCTAGCTCAGGGGCATGCCCAGGGGTAAGCTCAGGTAGGTCAGGGTCTAGCTCAGAGGCTACCCCAGGTTTTAGCTCAGGTGCTTGCTCAGGTGTTAGCTCATGGGCTAGCCCAGGTGTTAGCTCAGGTTTTAGCTCAGAGGGTAGCCCAGGTGTTAGCTCAGTTGTTAGCTCAGGGGCTAGCTCAGAGGCTAGCCCAGGTGTTAGCTCAGGTATTAGCTCAGGGGCTGGCTCAGGGGCTATCCCAGGGGTTAGCTCAGGTGCAAGCACAGTTGTTAGCTCAGGTATTAGCCCAGGTGTTAGCTCAGGGCTAGCTCAGTGGTTAGCCAAGGTGCTAGTTCAGGTGCTAACTCAAGTGTTAGCTCAGGGGCTAGCTCAGGGGCTAGCAAAGGTGCTACCTCAGGTGCTAGCCCAGGTTTTATCTAAGTCGCTAGCTCAGGGGCTAGCCCATGTGTTAGCTCAGGTGTTAGCTCAGGGGCTAGCTCAGGGGCTAGCCCAGGTGCTAGCTCAGGTGTTAGCTCAGAGGCTAGCCCAGGTGTTAGCTAAGGTGTTAGCTCAGGTGCTAGCTCAGGGGCTAGCTCAGGGGCTAGCCCAGTTGCTAGCTCAGGTGCAAGCTCAGGAGCTAGCAAAGGTGCTAGCTCAGGTGCTAGGCCACTCTTTATCTAAGTTGCTAGCTCAGGGGATAGCCTTAGTGTTAGCTCATGTGCTAGCCAAGGTGTTAGCTCAGGGGCTAGCCCAGGTGTTAGCTCAGGTGCTAGCTCAGGGGCTAGCCCATGTGTTAGCTCAGGTTTTAGCTCAGGGTCTAGCTCAGAGTTTAGCCCAGGTTCTAGCCCAGGTGCTAGCCCAGGAGTCAGCTCAGGTGCTAGCTCAGATGTTAGCTCAAAGGCTAGCCCATGTGTTAGCTCAGGTTTTAGCTCAGAGGGTAGCCCAGGTGTTAGCTCAGGTGTAAGCTCAGGTGTTAGCCCAGGTGTTAGCTCAGGTGGTAGCTCAGTGGTAATCCCAGGTGCTAGATCATGTGCTAGCTCAGGTGTTAGCTCAGGGGCTAGCTCAGTGGTTATCCCAGGTGCTAGATCAGGTGCTAGCTCAGGTGTTAGCTCAAGGGCTTGCTCAGGGGCTAGCCCAGATGCTAGCTCAGGTGTTAGCTCAGAATCTAGCTCAGGTGTTAGCTCAGGCTCTAGCTCAGAGGCCACTCCAGGTGTTAGCTCAGGTGCTAGCTCAGGTGTTAGCTCAGAAGCTAGCCCAGGTGTTAGCTCAGGTGCTAGCTCAGGGGCTAGCTTAGGTGCTAGCTCAGGTGTTAGCTCAGTGGTTAGCTCAGGGGCTAGACCAGGTGTTAGCTCAGGTGTTAGCTCAGGGGCTAGCTCAGAGACTAGCCCAGGTGTTAGCTCAGGTGTTAGCTCAGGGGCTAGCTCAGGGGCATACCCAGGGGTTAGCTCAGGTGGTAGCTCAGGATCTAGCTCAGAGGCTACCCCAGGTTTCAGCTCAGGTGCTAGCTCAGGTGTTAGCTCATGGGCTAGCCCAGGTGTTAGCTCAGGTTTTAGCTCAGAGGCTAGCCCAGGTGTTAGCTCAGGTGTTAGCTCAGGTGTTAGCTCAGGGGCTAACTCAGAGGCTATCCAAGTGTTAGCTCAGGTGTTAGCTCAGGGGATAGCTCAGGGGGTCGCCCAGAGTCTAGCCCAGGTGCTAGCTCATGGGCTAGCTCAGGTACTAGCTCAGGTGCTAACCCAGGGGTTAGCTCAGGTGCAAGCTTAGGTGTTAGCTCAGAGGCAAGCCCAGTTGTTAGCTTAGGTGTGAGCACAGGGGCTAGCTCAGAGGCTAGTCTAGGTGCTAGCTCAGGTGTTAGCTCAGAGGTTAGCCCATGTGTTAGCTCAGGTGTTAGCTCAGGGTCTAGCTCAGAGGCTACCCCTGGTGTTAGCTCAGGTGCTAGCTCAGGTGTTAGCTCAGAATATAGCTCAGGTGTTAGCTCAGGCTCTAGCTCAGAGGCCACTCCAGGTGTTAGCTCAGGTGCTAGCTCAGGTGTTAGCTCAGAAGCTAGCCCAGGTGTTAGCTCAGGTGCTAGCTCAGGGGCTAGCTTAGGTGCTAGCTCAGGTGTTAGCTCAGTGGCTAGCTCAGGGGCTAGACCAGGTGTTAGCTCAGGTGTTAGCTCAGGGGCTAGCTCAGAGACTAGCCCAGGTGTTAGCTCAGGTGTTAGCTCAAGGGCTAGCTCAGGGGCATACCCAGGGGTTAGCTCAGGTGGTAGCTCAGGATCTAGCTCAGAGGCTACCCCAGGTTTTAGCTCAGGTGCTAGCTCAGGTGTTAGCTCATGGGCTAGCCCAGGTGTTAGCTCAGGTTTTAGCTCAGAGGCTAGCCCAGGTGTTAGCTCAGGTGTTAGCTCAGGGGCTAGCTCAGAGGCTAGCCCAGGTGTTAGCTCAGGTATTAGCTCAGGGGCTGGCTCAGGGGCTATCCCAAGGGTTAGCTCAGGTGCAAGCACAGTTGTTAGCTCAGGTGTTAGCCCAGGTGTTAGCTCAGGTGCTAGCTCAGTGGTTAGCCAATGTGCTAGTTCAGGTGCTAACTCAAGTGTTAGCTCAGGGGCGAGCTCAGGGGCTAGCAAAGGTGCTACCTCAGGTGCTAGCCCAGGTTTTATCTAAGTCGCTACCTCAGGGGCTAGCTCAGTGGTTAGCCAAGGTTCTAGTTCAGGTGCTAGTTCAGGGGCTAGCCCAGTTGCTAGCTCAGGTGTTAGCTGAGGAGCTAGCAAAGGTGCTAGCTCAGGTGCTAGCCCAAGTGTTAGCTCAGGTGCTAGCCCAGGTTTTAGCTCAGGTGCAAGCTCTGGTGATAGCACAGTTGCTAGCCCAGGTGCTAGCTCAGGTGTTAGCTCAGAGGCTAGCCCAGGTGTTAGCTAAGGTGTTAGCCCAGGTGCTAGCCCAGGTGTTAGCTCAGGTGCTAGCACAGGTGTTAGCTCAAAGGCTAGCCCATGTGTTAGCTCAGGTTTTAGCTCAGGGTCTAGCTCAGAGTTTAGCCCAGGTTCTAGCCCAGGTGCTAGCCCAGGAGTCAGCTCAGGTGCTAGCTCAGATGTTAGCTCAAAGGCTAGCCTATGTGTTAGCTCAGGTGTTAGCTCAGGGGCTAGCTCAGAGGCTAGCCTGGGTGTTAGCTCAGGTTTTAGGTCAGAGGTTTGCCCATGTGTTAGCTCAGTTTTTGCTCAAAGGCTAGAACAGGTGTTAGCTCAGGTGTTAGCTGAGGGGCTAACTCAGAGGCTATCCAAGTGTTAGCTCAGGTGTTAGCTCAGGGGCTAACTCAGAGGCTATCCAAGTGTTAGCTCAGGTGTTAGCTCAGGGGATAGCTCAGGGGGTCGCCCAGAGTCTAGCCCAGGTGCTAGCTCAGGGGCTAGCTCAGGTACTAGCTCAGGTGCTAACCCAGGGGTTAGCTCAGGTGCAAGCTAAGGTGTTAGCTCAGAGGCAAGCCCAGTTGTTAGCTTAGGTGTGAGCACAGGGGCTAGCTCAGAGGGTAGTCTGGGTGTTAGCTCAGGTGTTAGCTCAGAGGTTAGCCCATGTGTTAGCTCAGGTGTTAGCTCAGGGTCTAGCTCAGAGGCTACCCCTGGTGTTAGCTCAGGTGCTAGCTCAGGTGTTAGCTCAGAAGCTAGCCCAGGTGTTAGCTCAGGTGTTAGCTCAGGTGCAAGTTCAGGTGTTAGCTCAGAAGCTAGCTCAGGTGTTAGCTCAGGGGCAAGCTCAGGGGCAAGCCCAGGGGTTAGCTCAGGTGTTAGCTCAGGGGCTAGCTCAGAGGCTAGCCCAGGTGTTAGCTCAGGTGTTAGCTCAGTGGCTAGCTCAGAGGCTAGCCCATGTGTTATTTCAGGTGTTAGCTCAAGTGGTAGCTCAGTGGTTATCCCAGGTGCTAGATCAGGTGCTAGCTCAGGTGTTAGCTCAGGGGATAGCCCAGTTGCTAGCTCAGGTGTTACCTCAGGTGTTAGCTCAGGGGCTAGCCCAGTTGCTAGCTCAGGTGCAAGCTCAGGAGCTTGCAAAGGTGCTAGCTCAGGTGCTAGCCAACTCTTTATCTAAGTTGCTAGCTCAGGGGATAGCCTTAGTGTTAGCTCAGGTGCTAGCCAAGGTGTTAGCTCAGGGGCTAGCCCAGGTGTTAGCTCAGGTGCTAGCTAAGGGGCTAGCCCAGTTGCTAGCTCAGGTGCTAGCTCAGGAGCTAGCAAAGGTGCTAGCTCAGGTGCTAGCCCAAGTGTTTGCTCAGGTGCTAGCCCAGGTGTTAGCTCAGGTGCAAGCTCAGGTGATAGCACAGTTGCTAACCCACGTGCTAGCTCAGGTTCAAGCTCAGGTGCTAGCCCTTGTGCTAGCTCAGGTGCTAGCCCAGAGGCTAGCCCATGTGTTAGCTCAGGTTATAGCTCAGGGTCTAGCTCAGAGGTTAGCCCAGGTTCTAGCCCAGGTGCTAGCCCAGGTGTTAGCTCAGGTGCTAGCACAGGTGTTAGCTCAAAGGCTAGCCCAGGTGTTAGCTCAGGTGCAAGCTCTGGTGATAGCACAGTTGCTAACCCACATGCTAGCTCAGGTTCAAGCTCAGGTGCTAGCCTCGGTGCTAGCTCAGGTGTTAGCTCAGGTGCTAGCTAAGGGGCTAGCCCGGTTGCTAGCTCAGGTGCTAGCTCAGGAGGCTAACCCATGTGTTAGCTCAGGTTATAGCTCAGGGTCTAGCTCAGGGGTTAGCTCAGGTGCAAGCACAGTTGTTAGCTCAGGTGTTAGCCCAGGTGTTAGCTCAGGTGCTAGCTCAGTGGTTAGCCAAGGTGCTAGTTCAGGTGCTAACTCAAGTGTTAGCTCAGGGGCTAGCTCAGGGGCTAGCAAAGGTGCTACCTCAGGTGCTAGCCCAGGTTTTATCTAAGTCGCTAGCTCAGGGGCTAGCCCATGTGTTAGCTCAGGTGTTAGCTCAGGGGCTAGCTCAGGGGCTAGCCCAGGGGTTAGCTCAGGTTCTAGCTCAGTGGTTAGCCAAGGTGCTAGTTCAGGTGCTAGATCAGGGGCTAGCCCAGTTGCTAGCTCAGGTGTTAGCTGAGGAGCTAGCAAAGGTGTTAGCTCAGGTGCTAGCCCAAGTGTTAGCTCAGGTGCTAGCCCAGGTTTTAGCTCAGGTGCAAGCTCTGGTGATAGCACAGTTGCTAGCCCAGGTGCTAGCTCAGGTGCTAGCCCAGGTTCAAGCTCAGGTACTATCCCAGGTGCTAGCTCAGGTGCTAGCCCAGAGGCTAGCCCATGTGTTAGCTCAGGTTTTAGCTCAGGGTCTAGCTCAGAGTTTAGCCCAGGTTCTAGCCCAGGTGCTAGCCCAGGAGTCAGCTCAGGTGCTAGCTCAGATGTTAGCTCAAAGGCTAGCCCATGTGTTAGCTCAGGTGTTAGCTCAGGGGCTAGCTCAGAGGCTAGCCTGGGTGTTAGCTCAGGTTTTAGGTCAGAGGTTTGCCCATGTGTTAGCTCAGTTTTTGCTCAATGGCTAGCCCAGGTGTTAGCTCAGGTGTTAGCTGAGGGGCTAACTCAGAGGCTATCCAAGTGTTAGCTCAGGTGTTAGCTCAGGGGATAGCTCAGGGGGTCGCCCAGAGTCTAGCCCAGGTGCTAGCTCAGGGGCTAGCTCAGGTACTAGCTCAGGTGCTAACCCAGGGGTTAGCTCAGGTGCAAGCTAAGGTGTTAGCTCAGAGGCAAGCCCAGTTGTTAGCTTAGGTGTGAGTACAGGGGCTAGCTCAGAGGCTAGTCTGGGTGTTAGCTCAGGTGTTAGCTCAGAGGTTAGCCCATGTGTTAGCTCAGGTGTTAGCTAAGGGTCTAGCTCAGAGGCTACCCCTGGTGTTAGCTCAGGTGCTAGCTCAGGTGTTAGCTCAGAAGCTAGCCCAGGTGTTAGCTCAGGTGTTAGCTCAGGTGCAAGTTCAGGTGTTAGCTCAGAAGCTAGCTCAGGTTTTAGCTCAGGGGCAAGCCCAGGGGTTAGCTCAGGTGTTAGCTCAGGGGCTAGCTCAGAGGCTAGCCCAGGTGTTAGCTCAGGTGTTAGCTCAGTGGCTAGCTCAGAGGCTAGCCCATGTGTTATTTCAGGTGTTAGCTCAAGTGGTAGCTCAGTGTTTATCCCAGGTGCTAGATCAGGTGCTAGCTCAGGTGTTAGCTCAGGGGCTAGCCCAGTTGCTAGCTCAGGTGTTACCTCAGGTGTTAGCTCAGGGGCTAGCCCAGTTGCTAGCTCAGGTGTTAGCTCAGGTGTTAGCTCAGGGGCTAGCTCAGAGGCTAGCCCAGGTGTTAGCTCAGGGGCTAGCTCAGGGGCTAGCCCAGGGGTTAGCTCAGGTGCTAGCACAGTTGTTAGCTCAGGTGTTAGCCCAGGTGTTAGCTCAGGTGCTAGCTCAGTGGTTAGCTAAGGTGCTAGTTCAGGTGCTAGCTCAGGTGTTAGCTCAGGGGCTAGCTCAGGGGCTAGCAAAGGTGCTACCTCAGGTGCTATTCCAGGTTTTATCTAAGTTGCTAGCTCAGGTGCTAGCTCACTTGCTAGCCCAGGTTCAAGATCATGTGCTAGCCCAGGTTTTTGCTCAGGTGCTAGCTCAGGTGTTAGCTCAGAGGCTAGCCCATGTTTTAGCTCAGGTGTTAGCTCAGGGTCTTGCTCAGAGGCTACCACAGGTGTTAGCTCAGGTGCTAGCTCAGGTGTTAGCTCAGGGGCTAGCCCAGGTGTTGGCTCAGGTGCTAACTCAGGTGTTAGCTCAGGTGCTAGCTCAGTGGTTAGCCAAGGTGTTAGCTCAGGGGCTAGCCCATTTGTTAGCTCAGGGGCTAGCCCAGTTGATAGCTCAGGTGCTAGCTCAGGAGCTAGCAAAGGTGCTAGCTCAGGTGCTAGCCCAAGTGTTTACTCAGGTGCTAGCCCAGGTGTTAGCTCAGGTGCAAACTCTGGTGATAGCACAGTTGCTAACCCAGGTGCTAGCTCAGGTGCTAGCCCAGGTTCAAGCTCAGGTGCTAGCCCAGGTGCTAGCCAGGAGGCTAGCCCATGTGTTAGCTCAGGTTTTAGCTCAAGTGTTAGCTCAGAGGTTAGCCCATTTTCTAGCCCAGGTGCTAGCCCAGGTGTTAGCTCAGGTGCTAGCCCAGGTGCTAGCTCAGGTGCTAGCCCAGAGGCTAGCCCATGTGTTAGCTCAGGTTTTAGCTCACGGTCTAGCTCAGAGGTTAGCCCAGGTTCTAGCCCAGGTGCTAGCCCAGGTGTTAGTTCAGGTGCTAGCTCAGGTGTTAGCTCAAAGGCAAGCTCAGGTGTTAGTTCAGTTGTTAGCTGAGGGGCTAGCTCAGAGGCTATCCCAAGTGTTAGCTCAGGTGTTAGCTCAGGGGCTAGCTCAGGGGGTCGCCCAGAGTCTAGCCCAGGTGCTAGCTAAGTGGCTAGCTCAGGTGCTAGCCCTGGTGCTAGCTCAGGTGCTAACCCAGGGGATAGCTCAGGTGCAAGCTCAGGTGCAAGCCCAGTTGTTAGCTCAGGTGTTAGCTCAGGGGCTAGCAAAGGTGCTACCTCAGGTGCTAGCCCAGGTTTTATCTAAGTCGCTAGCTCAGGGGCTAGCCCATGTGTTAGCTCAGGTTTTAGCTCAGGGTCTAGCTCAGAGTTTAGCCCAGGTTCTAGCCCAGGTGCTAGCCCAGGAGTCAGCTCAGGTGCTAGCTCAGATGTTAGCTCAAAGGCTAGCCCATGTGTTAGCTCAGGTGTAAGCTCAGGTTTTAGCCCAGGTGTTAGCTCAGGTGGTAGCTCAGTGGTAATCCCAGGTGCTAGATCATGTGCTAGCTCAGGTGTTAGCTCAGGGGCTAGCTCAGTGGTTATCCCAGGTGCTAGATCAGGTGCTAGCTCAGGTGTTAGCTCAAGGGCTTGCTCAGGGGCTAGCCCAGATGCTAGCTCAGGTGTTAGCTCAGGTGTTAGCTCAGGGGCTAGCTCAGAGGCTAGCCCAGGTGTTAGCTCAGGTGTTAGCTCAGGGGCTAGCTCAGGGGCATGCCCAGGTGTAAGCTCAGGTAGGTCAGGGTCTAGCTCAGAGGCTACCCCAGGTTTTAGCTCAGGTGCTTGCTCAGGTGTTAGCTCATGGGCTAGCCCAGGTGTTAGCTCAGGTTTTAGCTCAGAGGGTAGCCCAGGTGTTAGCTCAGTTGTTAGCTCAGGGGCTAGCTCAGAGGCTAGCCCAGGTGTTAGCTCAGGTATTAGCTCAGGGGCTGGTTCAGGGGCTATCCCAGGGGTTAGCTCAGGTGCAAGCACAGTTGTTAGCTCAGGTATTAGCCCAGGTGTTAGGTCAGGGCTAGCTCAGTGGTTAGCCAAGGTGCTAGTTCAGGTGCTAACTCAAGTGTTAGCTCAGGGGCTAGCTCAGGGGCTAGCAAAGGTGCTACCTCAGGTGCTAGCCCAGGTTTTATCTAAGTCGCTAGCTCAGTGGCTAGCCCAAGTGTTAGCTCAGGTGTTAGCTCAGGGGCTAGCTCAGGGGCTAGCCCAGGTGCTAGCTCAGGTGTTAGCTCAGAGGCTAGCCCAGGTGTGAGCTAAGGTGTTAGCTCAGGTGCTAGCTCAGGGGCTAGCTCAGGGGCTAGCCCAGTTGCTAGCTCAGGTGCAAGCTCAGGAGCTAGCAAAGGTGCTAGCTCAGGTGCTAGCCCACTCTTTATCTAAGTTGCTAGCTCAGGGGATAGCCTTAGTGTTAGCTCAGGTGCTAGCCAAGGTGTTAGCTCAGGGGCTAGCCCAGGTGTTAGCTCAGGTGCTAGCTCAGGGGCTAGCCCATGTGTTAGCTCAGGTTTTAGCTCAGGGTCTAGCTCAGAGTTTAGCCCAGGTTCTAGCCCAGGTGCTAGCCCAGGAGTCAGCTCAGGTGCTAGCTCAGATGTTAGCTCAAAGGCTAGCCCATGTGTTAGCTCAGGTTTTAGCTCAGAGGGTAGCCCAGGTGTTAGCTCAGGTGTAAGCTCAGGTGTTAGCCCAGGTGTTAGCTCAGGTGGTAGCTCAGTGGTAATCCCAGGTGCTAGATCATGTGCTAGCTCAGGTGTTAGCTCAGGGGCTAGCTCAGTGGTTATCCCAGGTGCTAGATCAGGTGCTAGCTCAGGTGTTAGCTCAAGGGCTTGCTCAGGGGCTAGCCCAGATGCTAGCTCAGGTGTTAGCTCAGGTGTTAGCTCAGGGGCTAGCTCAGAGGCTAGCCCAGGTGTTAGCTCAGGTGTTAGCTCAGGGGCTAGCTCAGGGGCATGCCCAGGGGTAAGCTCAGGTAGGTCAGGGTCTAGCTCAGAGGCTACCCCAGGTTTTAGCTCAGGTGCTTGCTCAGGTGTTAGCTCATGGGCTAGCCCAGGTGTTAGCTCAGGTTTTAGCTCAGAGGGTAGCCCAGGTGTTAGCTCAGTTGTTAGCTCAGGGGCTAGCTCAGAGGCTAGCCCAGGTGTTAGCTCAGGTATTAGCTCAGGGGCTGGCTCAGGGGCTATCCCAGGGGTTAGCTCAGGTGCAAGCACAGTTGTTAGCTCAGGTATTAGCCCAGGTGTTAGCTCAGGGCTAGCTCAGTGGTTAGCCAAGGTGCTAGTTCAGGTGCTAACTCAAGTGTTAGCTCAGGGGCTAGCTCAGGGGCTAGCAAAGGTGCTACCTCAGGTGCTAGTCCAGGTTTTATCTAAGTCGCTAGCTCAGGGGCTAGACCATGTGTTAGCTCAGGTGTTAGCTCAGGGGCTAGCTCAGGGGCTAGCCCAGGTGCTAGCTCAGGTGTTAGCTCAGAGGCTAGCCCAGGTGTTAGCTAAGGTGTTAGCTCAGGTGCTAGCTCAGGGGCTAGCTCAGGGGCTAGCCCAGTTTCTAGCTCAGGTGCAAGCTCAGGAGCTAGCAAAGGTGCTAGCTCAGGTGCTAGCCCACTCTTTATCTTAGTTGCTAGCTCAGGGGATAGCCTTAGTGTTAGCTCAGGTGCTAGCCAAGGTGTTAGCTCAGGGGCTAGCCCAGGTGTTAGCTCAGGAGCTAGCAAAGGTGCTAGCTCAGGTGTTAGCTCAAACGCTAGCCCGGGTGTTAGCTCAGGTGCTAGCCCAGGTGTTAGCTCAGGTGCAAGCTCAGGTGATCGCACAGTTGCTAACCCACGTGCTAGCTCAGGTTCAAGCTCAGGTGCCAGCCCTTGTGCTAGCTCAGGTGCTAGCCCAGAGGCTAGCCCATGTGTTAGCTCAGGTTATAGCTCAGGGTCTAGCTCAGAGGTTAGCCCAGGTTCTAGCCCAGGTGCTAGCCCAGATGTTAGCTCAGGTTCAAGCTCTGGTGATAGCACAGTTGCTAACCCACATGCTACCTCAGGTTCAAGCTCAGGTGCTAGCCTCGGTGCTAGCTCAGGTGCTAGCCCAGAGGCTAGCCCATGTGTTAGCTCAGGTTATTGCTCAGGGTCTAGCTCAGGTGTTAGCTCAGGGTCTAGCTCAGAGGCTACCCCAGGTGTTAGCTCAGGTGCTATCTTAGGTGTTAGCTCAAACGCTAGCCCGGGTGTTAGCTCAGGTGTTAGCTGAGGGGCTAACTCAGAGGCGATCCCAAGTGTTAGCTCAGGGGCTTGCTCAGGGGGTCGCCCAGAGTCTAGCCCAGGTGCTAGCTTAGGGGCTAGCTCAGGTGCTAGCCCAGGTGCAAGCTCAGGTGCTAACCCAGGGGTTAGCGGAGGTACAAGCTAAGGTGTTAGTTCAGAGGCAAGCCCAGTTGTTAGCTCAGGTGCTAGCTCAGAGGCTAGCCTGGGTGTTAGATCAGGTGTTAGCTCAGAGGTAAGCCCAGGTGTTAGCTCAGGTGATAGTTCAGGGGCTAGCTTAGGTGCTAGCTCAGGTGTTAGCTCAGTGGCTAGCTCAGGGGCTAGACCAGGTGTTAGCTCAGGTGCTATCTCAGGTTTTAGCTCAGAGGCTAGCCCATGTGTTAGCTCAGGTGTTAGCTCAGGTGCCAGCACAGTTGTTAGCTCAGGTGTTAGCCCAGGTGTTAGCTCCGGTGGTAGCTCAGTGGTTATCCCAGGTGCTAGATCATGTGCTAGCTCAGGTGTTAGCTCAGGGGCTAGCTCAGTGGTTATCCCAGGTGCTAGATCAGGTGCTAGCTCAGGTGTTAGCTCAGGTGCTTGCTAAGGTGCTAGCCCAGATGCTAGCTCAGGTATTAGCTCAGGTGTTAGCTCAGGGGCTAGCTCAGAGGCTAACCCAGGTGTTAGCTCAGGTGTTAGCTCAGGGGCTAGCTCAGGGGCAAGCCCAGGGGTTAGCTCAGGTGATAGCTCAGGGTCTAGCTCAGAGGCTACCCCAGGTTTTAGCTCAGGTGCTAGCTCAGGCGTTAGCTCATGGGCTAGCCCAGGTGTTAGCTCAGGTTTTAGCTCAGAGGCTAGCCCAGATGTTAGCTCAGGTATTAGCTCAGGGGCTGGCTCAGGGGCTACCCCAGGGGTTAGCTCAGGTGCAAGAACAGTTGTTAGCTCAGGTGTTAGCCCAGGTGTTAGCTCAGGTGTTAGCTCAGTGGTTAGCCAAGGTGCTAGTTCAGGTGCTAACTCAAGTGTTAGCTCAGGGGCTAGCTCAGGGGCTAGCAAAGGTGCTACCTCAGGTGCTAGCCCAGGTTTTATCTAAGTCGCTAGCTCAGGGGCTAGCCCATGTGTTAGCTCAGGTTTTAGCTCAGGGTCTAGCTCAGAGTTTAGCCTAGGTTCTAGCCCAGGTGCTAGCCCAGGAGTCAGCTCAGGTGCTAGCTCAGATGTTAGCTCAAAGGCTAGCCCATGTGTTAGCTCAGGTTTTAGCTCAGAGGGTAGCCCAGGTGTTAGCTCAGGTGTAAGCTCAGGTGTTAGCCCAGGTGTTAGCTCAGGTGGTAGCTCAGTGGTAATCCCAGGTGCTAGATCATGTGCTAGCTCAGGTGTTAGCTCAGGGGCTAGCTCAGTGGTTATCCCAGGTGCTAGATCAGGTGCTAGCTCAGGTGTTAGCTCAAGGGCTTGCTCAGGGGCTAGCCCAGATGCTAGCTCAGGTGTTAGCTCAGGTGTTAGCTCAGGGGCTAGCTCAGAGGCTAGCCCAGGTGTTAGCTCAGGTGTTAGCTCAGGGGCTAGCTCAGGGGCATGCCCAGGTGTAAGCTCAGGTAGGTCAGGGTCTAGCTCAGAGGCTACCCCAGGTTTTAGCTCAGGTGCTTGCTCAGGTGTTAGCTCATGGGCTAGCCCAGGTGTTAGCTCAGGTTTTAGCTCAGAGGGTAGCCCAGGTGTTAGCTCAGTTGTTAGCTCAGGGGCTAGCTCAGAGGCTAGCCCAGGTGTTAGCTCAGGTATTAGCTCAGGGGCTGGCTCAGGGGCTATCCCAGGGGTTAGCTCAGGTGCAAGCACAGTTGTTAGCTCAGGTATTAGCCCAGGTGTTAGCTCAGGGCTAGCTCAGTGGTTAGCCAAGGTGCTAGTTCAGGTGCTAACTCAAGTGTTAGCTCTTGGGCTAGCTCAGGGGCTAGCAAAGGTGCTACCTCAGGTGCTAGCCCAGGTTTTATCTAAGTCGCTAGCTCAGGGGCTAGCCCATGTGTTAGCTCAGGTGTTAGCTCAGGGGCTAGCTCAGGGGCTAGCCCAGGTGCTAGCTCAGGTGTTAGCTCAGAGGCTAGCCCAGGTGTTAGCTAAGGTGTTAGCTCAGGTGCTAGCTCAGGGGCTAGCTCAGGGGCTAGCCCAGTTGCTAGCTCAGGTGCAAGCTCAGGAGCTAGCAAAGGTGCTAGCTCAGGTGCTAGCCCACTCTTTATCTAAGTTGCTAGCTCAGGGGATAGCCTTAGTGTTAGCTCAGGTGCTAGCCAAGGTGTTAGCTCAGGGGCTAGCCCAGGTGTTAGCTCAGGTGCTAGCTCAGGGGCTAGCCCAGTTGCTACCTCAGGTGCTAGCTCAGGAGCTAGCAAAGGTGCTAGCTCAGGTGCTAGCCCAAGTGTTTGCTCAGGTGCTAGCCCAGGTGTTAGCTCAGGTGCAAGCTCAGGTGATAGCACAGTTGCTAACCCAAGTGCTAGCTCAGGTTCAAGCTCAGGTGCTAGCCCTTGTGCTAGCTCAGGTGCTAGCCCAGAGGCTAGCCCATGTGTTAGCTCAGGTTATAGCTCAGGGTCTAGCTCAGAGGTTAGCCCAGGTTCTAGCCCAGGTGCTAGCCCAGATGTTAGCTCAGGTGCAAGCTCTGGTGATAGCACAGTTGCTAACCCACATGCTACCTCAGGTTCAAGCTCAGGTGCTAGCCTCGGTGCTAGCTCAGATGCTAGCCCAGAGGCTAGCCCATGTGTTAGCTCAGGTTATTGCTCAGGGTCTAGCTCAGGTGTTAGCTCAGGGTCTAGCTCAGAGGCAACCCCAGGTGTTAGCTCAGGTGCTATCTCAGGTGTTAGCTCAAACGCTAGCCCGGGTGTTAGCTCAGGTGTTAGCTGAGGGATTAACTCAGAGGCGATCCCAAGTGTTAGCTCAGGGGCTTGCTCAGGGGGTCGCCCAGAGTCTAGCCCAGGTGCTAGCTTAGGGGCTAGCTCAGGTGCTAGCCCAGGTGCAAGCTCAGGTGCTAACCCAGGGGTTAGCGGAGGTACAAGCTAAGGTGTTAGTTCAGAGGCAAGCCCAGTTGTTAGCTCAGGTGCTAGCTCAGAGGCTATCCAAGTGTTAGCTCAGGTGTTAGCTCAGGGGATAGCTCAGGGGGTCGCCCAGAGTCTAGCCCAGGTGCTAGCTCAGGGGCTAGCTCAGGTACTAGCTCAGGTGCTAACCCAGGGGTTAGCTCAGGTGCAAGCTTAGGTGTTAGCTCAGAGGCAAGCCCAGTTGTTAGCTTAGGTGTGAGCACAGGGGCTTGCTCAGAGGCTAGTCTGGGTGTTAGCTCAGGTGTTAGCTCAGAGGTTAGCCCATGTGTTAGCTCAGGTGTTAGCTCAGGGTCTAGCTCAGAGGCTACCCCTGGTGTTAGCTCAGGTGCTAGCTCAGGTGTTAGCTCAGAATCTAGCTCAGGTGTTAGCTCAGGCTCTAGCTCAGAGGCCACTCCAGGTGTTAGCTCAGGTGCTAGCTCAGGTGTTAGCTCAGAAGCTAGCCCAGGTGTTAGCTCAGGTGCTAGCTCAGGGGCTAGCTTAGGTGCTAGCTCAGGTGTTAGCTCAGTGGCTAGCTCAGGGGCTAGACCAGGTGTTAGCTCAGGTGTTAGCTCAGGGGCTAGCTCAGAGACTAGCCCAGGTGTTAGCTCAGGTGTTAGCTCAGGGGCTAGCTCAGGGGCATACCCAGGGGTTAGCTCAGGTGGTAGCTCAGGATCTAGCTCAGAGGCTACCCCAGGTTTTAGCTCAGGTGCTAGCTCAGGTGTTAGCTCATGGGCTAGCCCAGGTGTTAGCTCAGGTTTTAGCTCAGAGGCTAGCCCAGGTGTTAGCTCAGGTGTTAGCTCAGGGGCTAACTCAGAGGCTATCCAAGTGTTAGCTCAGGTGTTAGCTCAGGGGATAGCTCAGGGGGTCGCCCAGAGTCTAGCCCAGGTGCTAGCTCATGGGCTAGCTCAGGTACTAGCTCAGGTGCTAACCCAGGGGTTAGCTCAGGTGCAAGCTTAGGTGTTAGCTCAGAGGCAAGCCCAGTTGTTAGCTTAGGTGTGAGCACAGGGGCTAGCTCAGAGGCTAGTCTAGGTGCTAGCTCAGGTGTTAGCTCAGAGGTTAGCCCATGTGTTAGCTCAGGTGTTAGCTCAGGGTCTAGCTCAGAGGCTACCCCTGGTGTTAGCTCAGGTGCTAGCTCAGGTGTTAGCTCAGAATATAGCTCAGGTGTTAGCTCAGGCTCTAGCTCAGAGGCCACTCCAGGTGTTAGCTCAGGTGCTAGCTCAGGTGTTAGCTCAGAAGCTAGCCCAGGTGTTAGCTCAGGTGCTAGCTCAGGGGCTAGCTTAGGTGCTAGCTCAGGTGTTAGCTCAGTGGCTAGCTCAGGGGCTAGACCAGGTGTTAGCTCAGGTGTTAGCTCAGGGGCTAGCTCAGAGACTAGCCCAGGTGTTAGCTCAGGTGTTAGCTCAAGGGCTAGCTCAGGGGCATACCCAGGGGTTAGCTCAGGTGGTAGCTCAGGATCTAGCTCAGAGGCTACCCCAGGTTTTAGCTCAGGTGCTAGCTCAGGTGTTAGCTCAAGGGCTAGCCCAGGTGTTAGCTCAGGTTTTAGCTCAGAGGCTAGCCCAGGTGTTAGCTCAGGTGTTAGCTCAGGGGCTAGCTCAGAGGCTAGCCCAGGTGTTAGCTCAGGTATTAGCTCAGGGGCTGGCTAAGGGGCTATCCCAAGGGTTAGCTCAGGTGCAAGCACAGTTGTTAGCTCAGGTGTTAGCCCAGGTGTTAGCTCAGGTGCTAGCTCAGTGGTTAGCCAATGTGCTAGTTCAGGTGCTAACTCAAGTGTTAGCTCAGGGGCGAGCTCAGGGGCTAGCAACGGTGCTACCTCAGGTGCTAGCCCAGGTTTTATCTAAGTCGCTACCTCAGGGGCTAGCTCAGTGGTTAGCCAAGGTTCTAGTTCAGGTGCTAGTTCAGGGGCTAGCCCAGTTGCTAGCTCAGGTGTTAGCTGAGGAGCTAGCAAAGGTGCTAGCTCAGGTGCTAGCCCAAGTGTTAGCTCAGGTGCTAGCCCAGGTTTTAGCTCAGGTGCAAGCTCTGGTGATAGCACAGTTGCTAGCCCAGGTGCTAGCTCAGGTGTTAGCTCAGAGGCTAGCCCAGGTGTTAGCTAAGGTGTTAGCCCAGGTGCTAGCCCAGGTGTTAGCTCAGGTGCTAGCACAGGTGTTAGCTCAAAGGCTAGCCCATGTGTTAGCTCAGGTTTTAGCTCAGGGTCTAGCTCAGAGTTTAGCCCAGGTTCTAGCCCAGGTGCTAGCCCAGGAGTCAGCTCAGGTGCTAGCTCAGATGTTAGCTCAAAGGCTAGCCCATGTGTTAGCTCAGGTGTTAGCTCAGGGGCTAGCTCAGAGGCTAGCCTGGGTGTTAGCTCAGGTTTTAGGTCAGAGGTTTGCCCATGTGTTAGCTCAGTTTTTGCTCAAAGGCTAGCCCAGGTGTTAGCTCAGGTGTTAGCTGAGGGGCTAACTCAGAGGCTATCCAAGTGTTAGCTCAGGTGTTAGCTCAGGGGATAGCTCAGGGGGTCGCCCAGAGTCTAGCCCAGGTGCTAGCTCAGGGGCTAGCTCAGGTACTAGCTCAGGTGCTAACCCAGGGGTTAGCTCAGGTGCAAGCTAAGGTGTTAGCTCAGAGGCAAGCCCAGTTGTTAGCTTAGGTGTGAGCACAGGGGCTAGCTCAGAGGCTAGTCTGGGTGTTAGCTCAGGTGTTAGCTCAGAGGTTAGCCCATGTGTTAGCTCAGGTGTTAGCTCAGGGTCTAGCTCAGAGGCTACCCCTGGTGTTAGCTCAGGTGCTAGCTCAGGTGTTAGCTCAGAAGCTAGATCAGGTGTTAGCTCAGGTGTTAGCTCAGGTGCAAGTTCAGGTGTTAGCTCAGAAGCTAGCTCAGGTGTTAGCTCAGGGGCAAGCTCAGGGGCAAGCCCAGGGGTTAGCTCAGGTGTTAGCTCAGGGGCTAGCTCAGAGGCTAGCCCAGGTGTTAGCTCAGGTGTTAGCTCAGTGGCTAGCTCAGAGGCTAGCCCATGTGTTATTTCAGGTGTTAGCTCAAGTGGTAGCTCAGTGGTTATCCCAGGTGCTAGATCAGGTGCTAGCTCAGGTGTTAGCTCAGGGGCTAGCCCAGTTGCTAGCTCAGGTGTTACCTCAGGTGTTAGCTCAGAGGCTAGCCCAGTTGCTAGCTCAGGTGCAAGCTCAGGAGCTTGCAAAGGTGCTAGCTCAGGTGCTAGCCAACTCTTTACCTAAGTTGCTAGCTCAGGGGATAGCCTTAGTGTTAGCTCAGGTGCTAGCCAAGGTGTTAGCTCAGGGGCTAGCCCAGGTGTTAGCTCAGGTGCTAGCTAAGGGGCTAGCCCAGTTGCTAGCTCAGGTGCTAGCTCAGGAGCTAGCAAAGGTGCTAGCTCAGGTGCTAGCCCAAGTGTTTGCTCAGGTGCTAGCCCAGGTGTTAGCTCAGGTGCAAGCTCAGGTGATGGCACAGTTGCTAACCCACGTGCTAGCTCAGGTTCAAGCTCAGGTGCTAGCCCTTGTGCTAGCTCAGGTGCTAGCCCAGAGCCTAGCCCATGTGTTAGCTCAGGTTATAGCTCAGGGTCTAGCTCAGAGGTTAGCCCAGGTTCTAGCCCAGGTGCTAGCCCAGGTGTTAGCTCAGGTGCTAGCACAGGTGTTAGCTCAAAGGCTAGCCCAGGTGTTAGCTCAGGTGCAAGCTCTGGTGATAGCACAGTTGCTAACCCACATGCTAGCTCAGGTTCAAGCTCAGGTGCTAGCCTCGGTGCTAGCTCAGGTGTTAGCTCAGGTGCTAGCTAAGGGGCTAGCCCAGTTGCTAGCTCAGGTGCTAGCTCAGGAGGCTAACCCATGTGTTAGCTCAGGTTATAGCTCAGGGTCTAGCTCAGGGGTTAGCTCAGGTGCAAGCACAGTTGTTAGCTCAGGTGTTAGCCCAGGTGTTAGCTCAGGTGCTAGCTCAGTGGTTAGCCAAGGTGCTAGTTCAGGTGCTAACTCAAGTGTTAGCTCAGGGGCTAGCTCAGGGGCTAGCAAAGGTGCTACCTCAGGTGCTAGCCCAGGTTTTATCTAAGTCGCTAGCTCAAGGGCTAGCCCATGTGTTAGCTCAGTTGTTAGCTCAGGGGCTAGCTCAGGGGCTAGCCCAGGGGTTAGCTCAGGTTCTAGCTCAGTGGTTAGCCAAGGTGCTAGTTCAGGTGCTAGATCAGGGGCTAGCCCAGTTGCTAGCTCAGGTGTTAGCTGAGGAGCTAGCAAAGGTGTTATCTCAGGTGCTAGCCCAAGTGTTAGCTCAGGTGCTAGCCCAGGTTTTAGCTCAGGTGCAAGCTCTGGTGATAGCACAGTTGCTAGCCCAGGTGCTAGCTCAGGTGCTAGCCCAGGTTCAAGCTCAGGTACTATCCCAGGTGCTAGCTCAGGTGCTAGCCCAGAAGCTAGCCCATTGACTTCTTGTTAAGTGCCTTGAGATGACATCTGTTGTGAATTGGAGCTATATAAATAAACTGAATTGAATTGAATTGAATTGAATGTGTTAGCTCAGGTTTTAGCTCAGGGTCTATCTCAGAGTTTAGCCCAGGTTCTAGCCCAGGTGCTAGCCCAGGAGTCAGCTCAGGTGCTAGCTCAGATGTTAGCTCAAAGGCCAGCCCATGTGTTAGCTCAGGTGTTAGCTCAGGGGCTAGCTCAGAGGCTAGCCTGGGTTTTAGCTCAGGTTTTAGGTCAGAGGTTTGCCCATGTGTTAGCTCAGTTTTTGCTCAATGGCTAGCCCAGGTGTTAGCTCAGGTGTTAGCTGAGGGGCTAACTCAGAGGCTATCCAAGTGTTAGCTCAGGTGTTAGCTCAGGGGATAGCTCAGGGGGTCGCCCAGAGTCTAGCCCAGGTGCTAGCTCAGGGGCTAGCTCAGATACTAGCTCAGGTGCTAACCCAGGGGTTAGCTCAGGTGCAAGCTAAGGTCTTAGCTCAGAGGCATGCCCAGTTGTTAGCTTAGGTGTGAGCACAGGGGCTAGCTCAGAGGCTAGTCTGGGTGTTAGCTCAGGTGTTAGCTCAGAGGTTAGCCCATGTGTTAGCTCAGGTGTTAGCTAAGGGTCTAGCTCAGAGGCTACCCCTGGTGTTAGCTCAGGTGCTAGCTCAGGTGTTAGCTCAGAAGCTAGCCCAGGTGTTAGCTCAGGTGTTAGCTCAGGTGCAAGTTCAGGTGTTAGCTCAGAAGCTAGCTCAGGTGTTAGCTCAGGGGCAAGCTCAGGGGCAAGCCCAGGGGTTAGCTCAGGTGTTAGCTCAGGGGCTAGCTCAGAGGCTAGCCCAGGTGTTAGCTCAGGTGTTAGCTCAGTGGCTAGCTCAGAGTTTAGCCCATGTGTTATTTCAGGTGTTAGCTCAAGTGGTAGCTCAGTGTTTATCCCAGGTGCTAGATCAGGTGCTAGCTCAGGTGTTAGCTCAGGGGCTAGCCCAGTTGCTAGCTCAGGTGTTACCTCAGGTGTTAGCTCAGGGGCTAGCCCAGTTGCTAGCTCAGGTGTTAGCTCAGGTGTTAGCTCAGGGGCTAGCTCAGAGGCTAGCCCAGGTGTTAGCTCAGGGACTAGCTCAGGGGCTAGCCCAGGGGTTAGCTGAGGTGCTAGCACAGTTGTTAGCTCAGGTGTTAGCCCAGGTGTTAGCTCAGGTGCTAGCTCAGGTGCTAGCTCAGTGGTTAGCTAAGGTGCTAGTTCAGGTGCTAGCTCAGGTGTTAGCTCAGGGGCTAGCTCAGGGGCTAGCAAAGGTGCTACCTCAGGTGCTATTCCAGGTTTTATCTAAGTTGCTAGCTCAGGTGCTAGCTCACTTGCTAGCCCAGGTTCAAGATCATGTGCTAGCCCAGGTTTTTGCTCAGGTGCTAGCTCAGGTGTTAGCTCAGAGGCTAGCCCATGTTTTAGCTCAGGTGTTAGCTCAGGGTCTTGCTCAGAGGCTACCACAGGTGTTAGCTCAGGTGCTAGCTCAGGTGTTAGCTCAGGGGCTAGCCCAGGTGTTGGCTCAGGTGCTAACTCAGGTGTTAGCTCAGGTGCTAGCTCAGTGGTTAGCCAAGGTGTTAGCTCAGGGGCTAGCCCATTTGTTAGCTCAGGGGCTAGCCCAGTTGATAGCTCAGGTGCTAGCTCAGGAGCTAGCAAAGGTGCTAGCTCAGGTGCTAGCCCAAGTGTTTACTCAGGTGCTAGCCCAGGTGTTAGCTCAGGTGATAGCACAGTTGCTAACCCAGGTGCTAGCTCAGGTGCTAGCCCAGGTTCAAGCTCAGGTGCTAGCCCAGGTGCTAGCCAGGAGGCTAGCCCATGTGTTAGCTCAGGTTTTAGCTCAAGTGTTAGCTCAGAGGTTAGCCCATTTTCTAGCCCAGGTGCTAGCCCAGGTGTTAGCTCAGGTGCTAGCCCAGGTGCTAGCTCAGGTGCTAGCCCAGAGGCTAGCCCATGTGTTAGCTCAGGTTTTAGCTCACGGTCTAGCTCAGAGGTTAGCCCAGGTTCTAGCCCAGGTGCTAGCCCAGGTGTTAGTTCAGGTGCTAGCTCAGGTGTTAGCTCAAAGGCAAGCCCAGGTGTTAGTTCAGTTGTTAGCTGAGGGGCTAGCTCAGACGCTATCCCAAGTGTTAGCTCAGGTGTTAGCTCAGGGGCTAGCTCAGGGGGTCGCCCAGAGTCTAGCCCAGGTGCTAGCTCAGTGGCTAGCTCAGGTGCTAACCCAGGGGATAGCTCAGGTGCAAGCCCAGTTGTTAGCTCAGGTGTTAGCTCAGGGGCTAGCTCAGGTGTTAGCTCAAGGGCTAGCTCAGCGGCTAGCCCAGGTTGTTAGCTCAGTTGCTAGCAAAGTTGTTAGCTCAGGTGTTAGCCCAGGTGATAGCTCAGGTGTTAGCTCAGTGGTTAGCCCAGGCTACCCCTGGTGTTAGCTCAGGTGCTAGCTCAGGTGTTAGCTCAGAAGTTAGCCCAGGTGTTAGCTCAGGTGTTAGCTCAGGTGCAAGTTCAGGTGTTAGCTCAGAAATTAGCTCAGGTGTTAGCTCAGGGGCAAGCTCAGGGGCAAGCCCAGGGGTTAGCTCAGGTGTTAGCTCAGTGGCTAGCTCAGAGGCTAGCCCATGTGTTAGTTCAGGTGTTAGCTCAAGTGGTAGCTCAGTGGTTATCCCAGGTGTTAGATCAGGTGCTAGCTCAGGTGTTAGCTCAGGGGCTAGCCCAGTTGCTAGCTCAGGTGTTAGCTCAGGTGTTAGCTCAGGGGCTAGCTCAGAGGCTAGCCCAGGTGTTAGCTCAGATGTTAGCTCAGGGGATAGCTCAGAGGCTAGCCCAGATGTTAGCTCAGGGGCTAGCTCAGGGGCTAGCCCAGGGGTTAGCTCAGGTGCTAGCACAGTTGTTAGCTCAGGTGTTAGCCCAGGTGTTAGCTCAGGTGGTAGCTCAAGTGCTAGCTCAGTGGTTAGCCAAGGTGCTAGTTCAGGTGCTAGCTCAGGTGTTAGCTCAGGGGCTAGCTCAGGGGCTAGCAAAGGTGCTACCTCAGGTGCTATTCCAGGTTTTATCTAAGTTGTTAGCTCAGGTGCTAGCTCACTTGCTAGCCCAGGTTCAAGATCATGTGCTAGCCCAGGTTTTTGCTCAGGTGCTAGCTCAGGTGTTAGCTCAGAGGCTAGCCCATGTTTTAGCTCAGGTGTTAGCTCAGGGTCTAGCTCAGAGGCTATCACAGGTGTTAGCTCAGGGGCTAGCTCAGAGGCTAGCCCAGGTGTTAGCTCAGATGTTAGCTCAGGGGCTAGCTCAGAGGCTACCACAGGTGTTAGCTCAGGTGCTAGCTCAGGTGTTAGCTCAGGGGCTAGCCCAGGTGTTGGCTCAGGTGCTAGCCCAAGTGTTTGCTCAGGTGCTAGCCCAGGTGTTAGCTCAGGTGCAAAATCTGGTGATAGCACAGTTTCTAACCCAGGTGCTAGCTCAGGTTCTATTCCAGGTTCAAGCTCAGGTGCTAGCCCAGGTGCTAGCCAGGAGGCTAGCCCATGTGTTAGCTCAGGTTTTAGCTCAAGTGTTAGCTCAGAGGTTAGCCCATTTTCTAGCCCAGGTGCTAGCCCAGCTGTTAGCTCAGGTGCTAGCTCAGGTGTTAGCTCAAAGGCTAGCCCAGGTGTTAGCTCAGGTGTTAGCTGAGGGGCTAGCTCAGAGGCTATCCCATGTGTTGGCTCAGGTTTTAGCTCAGGGTCTAGCTCAGAGGTTAGCCCAGGTTCTAGCCCAGGTGTTAGTTCAGGTGCTAGCTCAGTTGTTAGCTCAAAGGCTAGCCCAAGTGTTAGTTCAGATGTTAGCTGAGGGGCTAGCTCAGAGGCTATCCCAAGTGTTAGCTCAGGTGTTAGCTCAGGGGCTAGCTCAGGGGGTCGCCCAGAGTCTAGCCCAGGTGCTAGCTCAGTGGCTAGCTCAGGTGCTAGCTCAGGTGCTAGCCCAGTTGCAAGCTCAGGTTCTAGTTCAAGTGCTAGCTCAGGTGTTAGCTCAGGAGCTAGCAAAGGTGCTAGCTAGGGTGCTAGCCCAGGCTTTAGCTAAGTTGCTAGCTCAGGGGCTAGCCCAAGTGTTCGCTCAGGTGCTAGCCAACATGTTAGCCCAGGGGCTAGTTTAGGTGCTAGCTCAGGTGTTAGCTAAGGGGCTAGCTCAGGTGCTAGTCCAGGTTTTATCTAAGTTGCTAGCTCAGGTGCTAGCTCATTGGTTAGCCCTGGTGGTAGTTCAGGTGCTAGCTCAGGTTTTAGCTCAGGTGCTAGCTCTGATGATAGAACAGTTGTTAGCCCAGGTGCTAGCTAAATTGCTTGCTCACTTGCTAACCCAGGTTCAAGCTCATGTGCTAGCCCAGGTTTTTCCTCAGGTGCTAGCTCAGGTGTTAGCTCAGAGGCTAAACCATGTGTTGGCTCAGGTGTTAGCTCAGGGTCTAGCTCAGAGGCTACCCCAGGTGTTAGCTCAGGTGCTAGCTCAGGTGTTAGCTCAGGTGTTAGCTCAGGGGCTAGCCCAGGTGTTGGCTCAGGTGCTAGCTCAGGTGTTAGCTCAGAGGCTAGCCCAGGTGTTAGCTCCGGTGTTAGCTCAGGTGCTAGCACAGTTGTTAGCTCAGGTGTTAGCCCAGGTGTTAGCTCAGGGGCTAGCTCAGGGGGCTTGCCCAGTTGCTAGCTCAGGTGCTAGCTCAGGAGTTAGCAAAGGTGTTAGCTCAGGTGCTAGCACAGACTTTATCTAAGTTGCTAGCTCAGGGGCTAGCCCAGGTGTTAGCTCAGGTGTTAGCTCAGAGGCTATCCCATGTGTTAGCTCAGGTTTTAGCTCGGGGGCTAGCTCAGGTACTAGCCCAGGTGTTAGCTCAGGTGCTAACCCAGGTGTTAGCTCAGGTGCTAGCTCAGGGGCTAGCTCAGTGGTTAGCCCAGGTGCTAGTTCAGGTGCTAGCTTAAGGGCTAGCCCAGTTGCTAGCTCAGGTGCTAGCTCAGGAGATAGCAAAGGTGCTAGCTCAGGTGCTAGCCCAAGTGTTAGCTCAGGTGCTAGCCCAGGTGTTTGCTCAGGGGCAAGCTCTGGTGATAGCACAGTTGCTAGTCCAGGTGCTAGCTCAGATGCTAGCCCAGGTTCAAGCTCAGGTGCTAGCCCAGGTGCTAGCTCAGGTGCTAGCCCAGAGGCTAGCCCATGTGTTGGCTCAGGTTTTAGCTTAGGGTCTAGCTCAGAGGTTAGCCCAGGTTCTAGCCCAGGTGCTAGCCCAGGTGTTAGTTCAGGTGCTAGCTCAGTTGTTAGCTCAAAGGCTAGCCCAGGTGTTAGTTCAGATGTTAGCTGAGGGGCTAGCTCAGAGGCTATCCCAAGTGTTAGCTCAGGTGTTAGGTCAGGGGCTAGCTCAGGGGGTCGCCCAGAGTCTAGCCCAGGTGCTAGCTCAGTGGCTAGCTCAGGTGCTAGCTCAGGTGCTAACCCAGGTACAAGCCTAGTTGTTAGCTCAGGTGTGAGCTCAGATGCTAGCTCAGAGGCTAGCCTGGGTGTTAGCTCAGGTATTAGGTCAGAGGTTAGCCCATGTGTTAGCTCAGGTGTTAGCTCAGGGGCTAGCTCAGAGGCTACCCCAGGTGTTAGCTCAGGAGTTATCTCAATGGCTAGCTCAGGTGCTAACTCAGGGGCTAGCTCAGGGGCTAGCCCAGTTGCAAGCTCAGGTTCTAGTTCAGGTGCTAGCTCAGGTGTTAGCTCAGGAGCTAGCAAAGGTGCTAGCTCAGGTGCTAGCCCAGGCTTTATCTAAGTTGCTAGCTCAGGGGCTAGCCCAAGTGTTCGCTCAGGTGCTAGCCAACATGTTAGCCCAGGGGCTAGTTTAGGTGCTAGCTCAGGTGTTAGCTAAGGGGCTAGCTCAGGTGCTAGTCCAGGTTTTATCTAAGTTGCTAGCTCAGGTGCTAGCTCATTGGTTAGCCCTGGTGGTAGTTCAGGTGCTAGCTCAGGTTTTAGCTCAGGTGCTAGCTCTGTTGATAGAACAGTTGTTAGCCCAGGTGCTAGCTAAGTTGCTTGCTCACTTGCTAACCCAGGTTCAAGCTCATGTGCTAGCCCAGGTTTTTCCTCAGGTGCTAGCTCAGGTGTTAGCTCAGAGGCTAAACCATGTGTTAGCTCAGGTGTTAGCTCAGGGTCTAGCTCAGAGGCTACCCCAGGTGTTAGCTCAGGTGCTAGCACAGGTGTTAGCTCAGGTGTTAGCTCAGGGGCTAGCCCAGGTGTTGGCTCAGGTGCTAGCTCAGGTGTTAGCTCAGCGGCTAGCCCAGGTGTTAGCTCCGGTGTTAGCTCAGGTGCTAGCACAGTTGTTAGCTCAGGTGTTAGCCCAGGTGTTAGCTCAGGGGCTAGCTCAGGGGGCTTGCCCAGTTGCTAGCTCAGGTGCTAGCTCAGGAGTTAACAAAGGTGTTAGCTCAGGTGCTAGCACAGACTTTATCTAAGTTGCTAGCTCAGGGGCTAGCCCAGGTGTTAGCTCAGGTGTTAGCTCAGGGGCTAGCTCAGAGAATAGCCCAGTTGTTAGCTCAGGTGTTAGCTCAGGGGCTAGCTCAGAGAATAGCCCAGTTGTTAGCTCAGGTGTTAGCTCAGGGGCTAGCTCAGGGGCAAGCCCAGGGGTTAGCTCAGGGGCTAGCTCAGGGTCTAGCTCGTAGGCTACCCCTGTTGTTAGCTCAGGAGTTAGCTCAGGTGTTGGCTCAGGGGTTAGCCCAGGTGTTAGCTCAGGTTTTAGCTCAGAGGCTAGCCCAGGTGTTAGCTCCGGTCTTAGCTCAGGGGCTAGCTCAGAGGCTAGCCCAGGTTTTATCTAAGTTTCTAGCTCAGGGGCTAACACAGGTGCTAGCTCAGGTGCTAGCTCTGGGGCTAGCCCATGTGCCAGCTCAGGTGCTAGCCCAGGTATTGGCTCAGGGTCTAGCTCAGGTGCTAATACAGTTGCTAGCCCAGGTGCTAGCTCAGGTGCTAGCTCACTTGCTAGCCCAGGTTAAAGCTCATGTACTAGCCCAGGTTTTTGCTCAGGTGCTAGCTCAGGTGTTAGCTCAGAGGCTAGCCAAGCTGTTAGCTCAGGTGCTTGCTCAGGTTTTAGCTCAGAGGCTAGCCCAGGTGATAGCTCAGGTGTTTGTTCAGGGGATAGCTCAGAGGCTAGCACAGTTGTTAGCTCAGGTGTTAGCTCAGGTGCTAGCTCAGTGGTTATCCCAGGTGCTAGTTAAGGTGCAAGCTCAGGTGTTAGCTCAGGTGCTAGCTCAGGGGCTAGCCCAGTTGCTAGCTCAGGTGTTAGCTCAGAGGATAGCCCAGGTGTTAGCTCAGGTTTTAGCTCAGAGGCTAGCCCAGGTGTTAGCCCAGGGGTTAGCTCAGGTGCTAGCTCAGGGGCTAGCCCAGTTGATAGCTCAGGTGTTAGCTCAGAGGCTAGCCCAGGTGTTAGCTAAGGTGTTAGCTCAAGGGCTAGCCCAGGTGTTAGCTCAGGTGTTAGCTCAAGGGCTAGCCCAGGGGTTAGCTTAGGTGCTAGCACAGTTGTTAGCTCAGGTGTTAGCCCAGGTGTTAGCTCAGGTGCTAGCTCAGTGGTTAGCCCAGGTTCAAGCTAAGGTGTTATCTCAGAGGCTAGCCCAGTTTTTAGCTCAGGTGTAAGCTCAGGGTCTAGCTCAGAGGCTACCCCAGGTGTTAGCTCAGGTGCTAGCTGAGGTGTTAGCTTGGTGTTAGCTCTGGTGATAGCCCATTTGCTAGCTCAGGTGCTAGCTCACTTGCTAGCCCAGGTTCAAGCTCATGTACTAGCCCAGGTTTTACTCAGGTGCTAGCTCGGGTGTTAGCTCAGAGGCTAGCCCATGTGTTAGGTCAGGGTCTAGCTCAGAGGCTACCCCAGGTGTTAGCTCAGGTGCTAGCATAGTTGTTAGCTCAGCTGTTAGCCCAGGTGTTAGCTGTGGTGTTAGCTCCGGGGATTGTCCAGGTGCTAATTCAGGTGCAAGCCCAGTTTCGAGCTCAGGTGATAGCACAGTTGTTAGCCCAGGTGTTTGCTGAGGTTCTAGTCCAGGTTCTAGCTCAGGTGCTGGCTCAGGTGTTAGCTCAGGGGCTAGCTCAGGGGATAGCCCAGCTGCTAGCTCAGTTGCTAGCTCAGGTGCTAACTCAGGATCTTGCCCAGGTTCATGCTCAGGTGCAAGCACAGTTTCTAGCCGAGGTGGTAGCTCAGGTGCTAGCTCAGTTGCTAGCTCAGAGGCTATCCGAAGTGTTAGCTCAGGTGTTAGCTCAGGGGCTAGCTCAGGGGCTAGCTCAGGGGCTTGCCCAGGGGTTAGCTCAGGTACTAGCTCAGTGGTTAGCCCAGGTGCTAGTTCAGGTTCTAGCTCATGTGTAAGCTCAGGTGCTAGCTCAGGGGCTAGCCCAGTTGCTAGCTCAGGTGCTAGCTCATGAGCTAGCAAAGGTGCTAGCTCAGGTGCTAGCCCAGGTTTTATCTAAGATGCTAACTCAGGTGCTAGCCCAGGTGTTAGCTCAGGTGCTAGCTCAAGTGTTAGCTCAGTTGTTAGCCCAGGTGTTAGCTCAGGGGCTAGGTCAGGGGCTACCCAGTTTCTAGCTCAGGTGCTAGCTCAGGAGCTAGACAAGGTGCTAGCTCAGGTGCTAACTCAGGTTCTAGCCCAGGTTCGTGCTCAGGTGCAAGCACAGTTTCTAGCCGAGGTGGTAGGTCAGGTGCTAGCTCAGTTGCTAGCTCAGAGGCTATCCGAAGTGTTAGCTCAGGTTTCAGCTCGGGGGCTAGCTCAGGCGCTGGCACAGGTTTTATCCAAGTTGCTAGCTCAGGGGCTAGCCCAGGTGATAGCTCAGATGTTAGCTCAGGGGCTAGCTCAGGGGCTTGCCCAGGGGTTAGCTCAGGTGCTAGCTCAGTGGTTAGCCCAGGTGCTAGTTCAGGTTCTAGCTCATGTGTTAGCTCAGGGGCTAGCTCAGGGGCTAGCCCAGTTGCTAGCTCAGGTGCTAGCTCATGAGCTAGCAAAGGTGCTAGCTCAGGTGCTAGCCCAGGTTTAATCTAAGATGCTAACTCAGGTGCTAGACCAGGTGTTAGCTCAGGTGCTAGCCCAGGTGTTAGCTCAGGTGCTAGCTCAGGTGTTAGCTCAGAGGCTAGCCCAGTGGTTAGCCCAGGTGCTAGTTCAGGTGTTAGCTCTTGTGTTAGCTCAGGGGCTAGGTCAGGGTCTAGCCCAGTTGCTAGCTCAGGAGCTAGACAAGGTGCTAGCTCAGGTGATAGTCCAGGTTTTATCTAAGTTGCTAGCTCCGTTGCTAGCTCAGTGGTTAGCCCAGGTTCTAGCCCAGATGCTACCACAGGGTTTAGCTCAGGTGCTAGCCCAGGTATTAGCTCAGGTCATAGCTCCAGTGCTAGCACAGTTGCTAGCCCAGGTGTTAGCTCAGGTGCTGGCTCAGGTGCCCGCTCAGGGGCTAGCCCAGGTGCTAGCCCAGGTGTTAGCTCAGGTGCTAGCCCAGGTATAAGCTCAGGTCATAGCTCCGGTGCTAGCTCAGTGGTTAGCCCAGGTGCTAGTTCAGGTGCTAGCTCAGGTGTTAGCTCAGGTGCTAGGACATTTGCTAGCCCAGGTGCTAGCTCAAGTGCTAGCACAGTTGGTAGCTCAGGTGCTAGTTCAGGTGCTGGCTCAGGTGTTAATTCAATTCAATTCAAAATTACTTTATTAATCCCAACGGGAAATTAAATGTTGTTGTAACTCATTTTGCAAGTTCCTTCAAAGATTTGTTGTAGATGCTGATGGCTGTGGGTAGGGATGATATCTTGTAGCGCTCTGCAGATCTGAAGAACCCTCTGACTGAAGACGCTCTGTAGTTGTCTGATGTAGAGGATACTCTGGATCTATGGCATCTTCTTTTCAACTCATCAGGGTTTTGTGGCTGCAGTTGAGGTATTATTTGAGCTTTTGTGATGTTAATCAGCTGCTGCCAGTTGTAAACCACCTTGTTGCCATGGTTATGCATCATAACAAATGTCCAAAAATAAAAAGTATCAGCAAAAATCCTTCCAGCTGCACAGCATTCAAAACCAGAGAGAACAGTTGTCCACATAAACAATGTTTCTACCAGATATGGAAGAATAAAAGTTTAAAAAAAGAAAAAAATATGAACAAAAGTAACAGAGCTACTCCAACATGCTGCCATCTTGAGCGGCGCAATTCCGGAATGGGTTAGCTCAGGTGCTAGCACAGTTGCTAGCCCAGGTGCTAGCCCAGGTGTTAGCTCAGTTGCTGGCTCAGGTGCTAGCCAGGGGCTAGCCCAGATGCTAGCTCAGTTGCTAGCTCAGTTGCTAGCCCAGGTTCTAGCCCAGATGCTAGCCCAGGTATTAGCTCAGGTCATAGCTCCGGTGCTAGCACAGTTGCTAGCCCAGGTGCTAGCTCAGAGTCTATCCCAGGTGTTAGCTCAGGTGCTACCTCAGGTGTTAGCTCAGAGGCTAGCCCAGGTGTTAGCTCAGGTGTTAGCACAGGTGCTAGCTCCGGTGCTAGCCCAGGTTCAAGCACATGTGTCAGCTCACGTTTCAGCTCAGGGGCTAGCCCAGGTTTTAGCTCAGGTGCTACCTCAGGGCCAGCTCAGGTGCTAGCCCAGGTGTTGGCAGAGTTACTAGTTGAGGTGCTAGCTCAGAAGCTAGCCCAGATTCTAGCTCAGGTGCTAACTCAGGTGTTAGCCCAGGATCAAACTCAGTTGCTAGCTCAGGTGTTAGCTTATGTGCTAGCACTGGTGTTAGCTCAGATGTTAGCTGAGGGGCTAGCTCAGAGGCTATCCCAAGTGTTAGCACAGGTGTTAGGTCAGGTGCTAGCACAGGTTCAAGCACAGGTGGTAGCTCAGGTGTTTGCTCAGGGGCACGGTCACATGGTCACATGGTCGCACGGTCACCTGGTCACATGATCACATGGTCAAATGATCACACTGTCACATGGTCACATGGTCACATGATCGCACGGCCACATGGTCACATGGTCGCACGGTCACATGGTCACATGGTCGCACGGTCACATGGTCACATGGTCGCACGGTCACATGGTCACATGATCACATGGTCACATGATCACACTGTCACATGGTCACATGGTCACATGATCGCACGGCCACATGGTCACATGATCGCATGGTCACACGGTCACACGGTCACATGGTCACATGATCACATGGTCACATGGTCATACGGTCACACGGTCACATGGTCATATGGTCGCACGATCAAATGGTCAAATGATCACATGGTCTCATGATAACATGGTCACATAGTCACATTATAACACGGTCGCACGTTCACATGGTCACATGGTCGCACGGTCACATGATCCCATGGTCACATGATCCCATGGTCACATGATCACACGGTCACATGGTCACATAATCACACGGTCATATGATCACATGATCACACGGTCACACGATCACATGGTCACATGGTCACATGGTCACATGGTCGCACGGTCACATGGTCACATGATCACATGATCACACGGTCACACGATCACATGGTCAAATGATCACATGGTCTCATGATCACATGGTCACATTGTCACATGATAACACGGTCGCACGGTCACATTGTCACATGGTCGCATGGTCAAATGGTCACAAGATAACATGGTCACATGATAACACGGTCGCACGGTCACATGGTCACATGGTCGCACGGTCACATGGTCACATGATCACATGGCCACATGATCACACTGTCACATGGTCACATGGTCACATGGTCACATGATCGCACGGCCACATGGTCACATGGTCGCATGGTCAAATGGTCACACGGTCACATGGTCACATGATCGCACGGCCACATGGTCACATGGTCAAATGATCACATGGTCACATGATAACACGGTTGCACGGTCACATGGTCACATGGTCACATGGTCGCATGGTCAAATGGTCACACGGTCACATGGTCACATGATCGCACGGCCACATGGTCACATGGTCAAATGATCACATGGTCTCATGATCACATGGTCACATGGTCACATGATAACACGGTCGCACGGCCACATGGTCACATGGTCAAATGATCACATGATAACACGGTCGCAGGGTCACATGGTCCCACGGTCACATGGTCACATGATCACACTGTCACATGGTCACATGGTCACATGATCGCACGGCCACATGGTCACATGGTCGCATGGTCACACGGTCGCACGTTCACACGGTCACATGGTCACATGATCAAATGGTCACATTGTCACACGTCATATGGTCGAACGGTCACATGGTCAAATGATCACATGGTCTCATGATCACATGGTCACATGGTCACATTATAACACGGTCGCACGTTCACATGGTCACATGGTCGCACGGTCACATGATCCCATGGTCACATGATCACATAATCACACTGTCACATGGTCACATGATCACACGGTCACATGGTCACATGATCAACGGTCACATGATCACATGATCACACGGTCACACGATCACATGGTCACACGGTCACATGGTCACATAGTCACACGGTCACATGGTCACATGGTGACATGGTCACACGGTCACATGGTCACACGGTCATATGGTCACATGGTCAAATGATCAAATGGTCTCATGATCACATGGTCACAAGGTCACATGATAACACGGTTGCGCGGTCACATGGTCACATGGTCAAATGATCACATGATAACACGGTCGCAGGGTCACATGGTCCCACGGTCACATGGTCACATGATCACATGGTCACATGATCACACTGTCACATGGTCACATGGTCACATGATCGCACGGCCACATGGTCACATGGTCTCATGATCACATAGTCACATGATAACACGGTCGCAGGGTCACATGGTCACATGGTCGCACGGTCACATGGTCACATGGTCACATGGTCGTACGGTCACACGGTCACATGGTCATATGGTCGCACGGTCACATGGTCAAATGATCACATGGTCTTATGATCACATGGTCACATGGTCACATGATCGCACGGCCACATGGTCACATGGTCTCATGATCACATGGTCACATGATAACACGGTCGCACGGTCACATGGTCACACGGTCACATGGTCACATGGTCGCACGGTCACATGGTCACATGATCACATGGTCACATGGTCACATGATCACATTTTCACATGGTCACACGATCATATGGTCGCACGGTCACATGGTCAAATGATCACATGGTCTCATGATCACATGGTCACATGGTCAAATGATAACACGGTCGCACGGTCACATGGTCACATGGTCGCACGGTCACATGGTCACATGGTCGCACGGTCACATGGTCACATGATCACATAGTCACATGATCACACTGTCACATTGTCACATGGTCACATGATCGCACGGCCACATGGTCACATGGTCTCATGATCACATGGTCACATGATAACACGGTTTCACGGTCACATGATCACATGGTCACACGGTCACATGATCACATGGTCACATGGTCAATTGATAACACGGTCGCACGGTCACATGGTCACATGGTCGCACGGTATATTGGTCACATGATCACATAGTCACATGATCACACTGTCACATGGTCACATGGTCACATGATCGCACGGCCACATGGTCACATGGTCTCATGATCACATGGTCACATGATAACACGGTTTCACGGTCACATGGTCACACGGTCACACGGTCCAATGGTCACATGGTCACATGGTCGCACGGTCACATGGTCACATGATCACATGGTCACATGGTCGTACGGTCACACGGTCACATGGTCATATGGTCGCACGGTCACATGGTCAAATGATCACATGGTCTCATGATCACATGGTCACATGGTCACATGATTACACGGTCGCACGGTCACATGATCACATGGTCACATGATCACATGGTCACATGGTCGCATGGTCACATGGTCAAATGATCACATGGTCACATGATCACATGGTCACAGGATCACACTGTCACTTGGTCACATGGTCACATGATCGCACGGCCACATGGTCACATGGTTTCATGATCACATGGTCACATGATAACAGGGTTGCACGGTCACATGGTCACATGGTCACACAGTCACACGGTCACATGGTCACATGGTCGCATGGTCACATGGTCACATGATCACATGGTCACATGGTCACAAGGTCACACGGTCACATTGTCATATGGTCGCACAGTCACATGGTCAAATGATCACCTGTTCTCATTATCACATGGTCACATGGTCTCATGATCACATGGTCACATGGTCACATGATTACACGGTCGCACGGTCACATGATCACATGGTCACATGGTCGCATGGTCACATGGTCAAATGATCACATGGTCACATGATCACATGGTCACATGATCACACTGTCACTTGGTCACATGGTCACATGATCGCACGGCCACATGGTCACATGGTTTCATGATCACATGGTCACATGATAACAGGGTTGCACGGTCACATGGTCACATGGTCACACGGTCACACGGTCACATGGTCACATGGTCACATGGTCGCATGGTCACATGGTCACATGATCACATGGTCACATGGTCACAAGGTCACACGGTCACATGGTCATATGGTCGCACAGTCACATGGTCAAATGATCACCTGTTCTCATTATCACATGGTCACATGGTCACATGATCGCACGGTCACATGGTGACATGGTCGCACGGTCACATGGTCACATGATCACATGGTCACATGATCACACTGTCACTTGGTCACATGGTCACATGATCGCACGGTCACATGGTCACATGATCACACTGTCACTTGGTCGCACGGTCAGATGGTCACATGATCACATGGTCACATGGTCACACGGTCACACGGTCACATGGTCAAATGGTCGCACGGTCACATGGTCAAATGATCACCTGGTCTAATTATCACATGATCACATGGTCACATGGTCACATGATCACATGGTCATATGATCACACTGTCACACGGTCACATGGACATATGATCACACGGTCACACGATCACATGGTCACACGGTCATATAGTCGCACGGTCACATGGTCAAATGATCACATGGTCTCATGATCACATGGTCACATGGTCAAATGATAACACGGTCGCACGGTCACATGGTCACATGGTCGCACGGTCACATGGTCAAATGATCACCTGGTCTCATGATCACATGGTCACATGGTCACATGCTCACACAATCGCACGGTCAGATGGTCACATGATCACATGGTCACATGGTCACACAGTCATATGGTCGCACGGTCACATGGTCAAATGAACACATGGTCTGATGATCACATGGTCACATGGTCACATGATCACATGGTCACATGGTCACATGGTCACATGGTCACATGGTCACACTGTCACATGGTCACATGGTCACATGATCGCACGGCCATATTGTCACATGGTCTCATGATCACATGGTCACATGATAACACGGTCGCACGGTCACATGGTCACACGGTCACATGGTCACATGGTCGCACGGTCACATGGTCACATGGTCACATGATCACACGGCCACATGGTCACATTGTCTCATGATCACATGGTCACATGATAACACGGTCACACGGTCACATGGTCACACGGTCACACAGTCACATGGTCGCACGGTCACATGGTCACATGATCACATGGTCACATGATCACATGGTCACATGGTCACACGGTCACATGATCGCACGGCCATATGGTCACATGGTCTCATGATCACATGGTCACATGATAACACAGTCGCACGGTCACATGGTCACATGGTCACATGGTCGCACGGTCACATGGTCACATGATCACATGGTCACATGGTCACACGGTCACATGGTCACAAGATCACATGGTCACATGGTCACACGGTCATATGGTCGCACGGTCACATGGTCAAATGATCACATGGTCTCATGATCACATGGTGACATGGTCGCACGGTCACATGGTCACATGATCACATGGTCACCTGATCACACTGTCACATGGTCACATGGTCACATGGTCGCAGGGTCACATGGTCACATGATCACATGGTCACATGATCACATGGTCACATGGTCACACGGTCATATGGTCACACGGTCAAATGGTCGCACGGTCACATGGTCAAATGATCACATGGTCTCATGATCACATGGTCACATGGTCACATGATCACACTGTCACATGGTCACATGGTCACATGGTCGCACGGTCACATGGTCACATGATCACATGGTCTCATGATCACATGGTCACATGATAACACGGTCGCACGGTCACATGGTCACATGGTCACACGGTCACACGGTCACATGGTCACATGGTGGCACGGTCACATGGTCACATGATCACATGGTCGCACGGTCACATGGTTACATGGTCGCACGGTCACATGGTCACATGATCACATGGTCACATTGTCAAGGCTACCCCAGGTGTTGATTCAGGTGCTAGCTCAGGTGTTAGCTCAGGGGCTATCTCAGAGGCTATCCCAAGTGTTAGCTCAGGTGTTAGCTCAGGGGCTAGCTCAGGGGCAAGCCCAGGGGCTATCTCAAGTGCTAGCACAGTTGTTAGCTCAGCTGTTAGCCCAGGTGTTAGCTCAGGTGCTAGCTCAGGTGTTAGCCCAGGGGTTAGCTCGGGTGCTAGCACAGTTGTAAGCTCAGGTGTTAGCCCAGGTTTTAGCTCAGGTGCTAACTCACGTTCTAGCCTAGGTTCATGCTCAGGTGCTATCACAGTTGCTAGCCGAGGTGCTAGCACAGGTGCTAGCTCAGGGGCGAGCCCAGGTTCTAGCCCAGGTGCTAGCTCAGGTGCTGTTTCAGGTGTTAGCTCAAGGGCAAGCTCAGGAGATAGCATAGTTGCTAGCCCAGGTGTTAGCTCAGAGGCTAGCCCAGGTGTTAGCTAAGGTGTTACCTCAGGGGCAAGCCCAGTTGCTAACTCAGGTGCTAGCTCAGGAGCTAGCAAAGGTGCTAGCTCAGTGCTAGCCTAGGTTTGATCTATGTTGCTAGCTCATGGGCTAGCCCAAGTGTTAGCTCAGGTGCTAGCCCTGGTGTTAGCTCAGGTGCTAGCTCTGGTGATAGCACAGTTGCTAGCCCAGGTGCTAGCTCAGGTGCTAGCCCAGGTTCAAGCTCAGATGCTAGCCCAGGTGCTAACTCAGGGGCTAGCCCAGAGGCTAGCCCATGTGTTAGCTCAGGTTTTAGCTCAGGGTCTAGCTCAGAGGCTAGCACATTTGTTAACTCAGGTGCTAGCTCAGTGGTTAGCCCAGGTTCTAGTTCAGGTGCTAAATCAGGTGTTAGCTCAGGTGCTAGCTCAGGGGCTAGCCCAGTTGCTAGCTCAGGTGCAAGCTCAGGTTCTAGCCCAGGTTTTATCTAAGTTGCTAGCTCATGGGCTAGCTCAAGTGTTAGCTCAAGTGTTAGCCCAGGTGTTAGCTCAGGTGATTGCTCTGGTGATAGCACAGTTGCTAGCCCAGGTGCTAGCTCAGGTGCTAGCCCAGGTTCAAGCTCAGGTGCTAGCCCAGGTGCTAGCTCAGGTGCTAGCCCAGAGGCTAGCCAATGTGTTAGCTCAGGTTTTAGCTCAGGGTCTAGCTCAGAGGCTAGCCCAGGTGTTAGCTCAGGTGTTAGCTAAGGGGCTAGCTCAGTTGTTTGTTCAAGGGCTAGCCCAGATGTTAGCTCAGGTGTTAGCTCAGGTGTTAGCTCAGGGGCTAGCTCAGGTGTTAGTTCACGGGCTAGCCCAGATGTTAGCTCAGGTGTTAGCTCAGGTGGTAGCCCAGGTGTTAGCTCAGGTGTTAGCTCAGGTTTTAGCTCAGGTGCTAGCCCAGGTGTTAGCTCAGGTGCTAGCTCAGGTACTAGCCCAGTTGTTAGCTCAGGTACTAGCTCAGGTGCTAGCCCAGGGGCTATCCCAGGTGCTAGCTTAGTTGTTAGCTCAGGTGATAGCACAGGTGCTAGCTCAGGGGCTAGCACAGGTGCTAGTTCAGGTGTTAGCTCAGGGGCTAGCTCAGGTGTTAGCTCAGGGGCTAGCTCAGGTGTTAGCTCAGGGGTTAGCTCAGGTGTTAGCTCAGGGGCTGGCCCAGGTTTTAGCTCAGGTTCTATTTCAGGGGCTAGCTCAGGTGTTACCTCAGGTGCTAGCTCAGGTGTCAGCTCAGGTGTTAGCTCAGGTGTTAGCGCAGGTGTTAGCTCAGGTGTTAGCCTAGGTTTTAGCTCAGATATTAGCTCAGGTGTTAGCAGAGGTTTTAGCTCAGATGTTTGCCCAGGTATTAGCTCAGGTGTGTGACCTGTATTATGGTGGACAAAGGCCCCATCTACATGTTGTCTAACCATCTCTAGCCCACCAGAACCTGAACTTCTGTGCTTGAAGTGGAGACTGAGCCCAACGCTGAAGGAGACAGGGCCTCAGACCTGGAGGAGCTGATGTCATCATGACACAGAAGAGTTGGAAACAGACAAAAAATACAAAAAATACAAAAAACTGAGAGGAAAAGTAAACTTTGTCCACTCTGTTCAGCTTGATCCACTTTTAAATTATTATATATTCTGTTTAATGTTTAGTTTGCTTGTCTTCATGCTCTTGTGCGAGAGATGAACCCAACTTATCCAGCAGGTTCAGTTCTTATAATGCTGACAATCTGGCTTATAACTCCAGAGAGAAAAAACACAAAACATCCAACGCCTGTGGCTAATAAAAACCAGCAGACACCGCCCTGGGGAGACTGAAAGAGGTTGAGCCAACATTCCCCCGGTCCATGGACCCCTAGTCGCCCCCCGGTTCAACCTAACTGGCTTTTCTTAAACAGATCTGGCTGAACTAAACCTGACATTGAAAGTTGTGCTTAAGGACTACTTAGAAGCTGGTCTTCATCTTGATAAATCAACCCAGGGTTTCTGAATCTGGGTGTGTGCTCTCGTGTAAAACAGGTGGAGCAACACCAGGAAGAACTATCACAATGAAGTAAGAAAAAGTCACAGAATCAATACTCCTGTTAATATTGCACTCATATTTTTAAAGATTAAGTCTACCTGTCATTTGGCCCTTTTTATATTAAACAGGGGGGCGGGGGGCATCGACTGAGATGATGCTCCCTGTAACTGAACATCCACTGTGTCCTGTTATCAACTTTTTACTTTCTGTAACATAGAAAGTTCTCTTATATCAGATCTTCTGTTCCTTCTGTGTTTCTGCTCTGTCTTCTCAAACCCCCAGACGGTCGTGGCAGATGGCCGCTCCTACTGAGCCTGGTTCTGTTGGAGGTTTCTTCCTGTTAAAGGGGAGTTTTTCCTCTCCACCGTCGCTACATGCTTGCCCAGTAAGAGGGATTGCTGAAGGATTGCTGTGGTTGGAAAGTCTGCCCAACCTCACGCCAATGACTGACGCAATCTGCTGGGATTCCTTAAAAAGGAAACTTTTTAACTGATTGGAATGAAACTGAATTGAATTGAGTTGAATTGAAAATTGAATTAAAATATCTCAACAACAATAAAAGTCTCAACAGATTAAGGTATTTTAGACATTATGTTAATGAGGGAATGAGAATAAACTAAAAACAGCTCTCTTACTTGGAACAGAAAGACATTACATATTATTTTGTTTAGATGAAAATGTAAGAGGCTGAGATGATATCTAGACATCAATCATTTATTAATGTAGCCCTTTACAAATCCTCAATGTAGGTAACCAAAGTCCTTCATAAAATCAATATACAGTATTAAGAAAATGTTAAAAAGGCGTTAGGGCAGCTGTAGTTCAGTTGTCGGCCTGCGACCCAGAAATCGTGGGTTTAATTCCTGCTGCCTGCTTCTGCCTGAGCTCAATCCAGAACCTTAATAATCCTTAACAAGACACTTCACCTACCTTGCCTACTGGTGTTGGCCAGAGGGGCCGATGTGGCGATATGGCTGCCTGGCTTCTGTCAGTCTGCCCCAAGGCAGCTGTGGCTACAATCATAGCTAGCTTCCACCAGTGTGTGAATGTGAGAGTGAATGAATAATGGAGTTGTTAAGCGCTTTGATTTATTATTAAAATGCAGGTAAAACAAGGTAGATAAAACACATTGTTAAGTATTTTAAAAAGTCATGATTTAAAAAGGCCAAATTATAGATCAAAGATTTAGAGGAAGCTGATTCTAGAGGTGAGGTGCAGCCACAGAGTGAAGATAAAGCAGATCTGGTAACGCTGGAGGCGACTAGGAGAGAATTGAACTAGTTCATTCTGGAACTGATAAAAGTATGAACTGCCTTCTCCAGATCACAACGGGTTAAAAAAGGCATAGATGATAAAAGCAGGACCCAACTACACAGGTGATTTGTTTGTCAAACTTTAAATCATGTCGATTATGATGCGTAGGATTTTGACAGTCGTTGAGTTTGGTTGTCAGAACTCCTGAGTCAGAGGCAGCTTTATCACCAAAAAGTATCCATCCATGAAAGGTTTATGAAGCTCTGCTTCTGAGGAGCTGCTGTTGGTGAAAACAGTTCAAAGCACCTTCTGATGTACAACATCTTGATCAGATGGATGAGATTGTGAAGGTTCTGGAGCAAGCTGAGTTGTTGTTAACTCATCTGTATCTTACTCCTGACCCAGGCTGAGGTTGAAACATCATTTAGAACCATGTGGTGACTACATCTGGATCTGCAGCCTTCAGTTTCTCCTCATCTTCCTCTGACTGGTTGAGGCAGTTTGTAAAAGAGCTGCCTGTTTCTGCTTTATGTTCAACATTCCTCCAGCTTAGTGTCTGGTGATACGATTGATGAGGGATGACAGGAATAGGAATAGGAATAGGAAAATAGGAAACTTTTTAACTGATTGGAATGTTTGTATAAATGTATTGAAATGACTTCTTGTTAAGAGCCTTGAGATGACATCTGTTGTGAACTGGCACTATATAAATTAACTGAATTGAATTGAATTGAATTGATAAGTCCTTGCTTGGTTTGGTTTCAGATAAAACTAATTCTCTCCTGTGACAATAAGAAAATTATGTAAAAAATTCACATTTTTCCTTCTTTTTCCAGCCTCTGGCTTAAGCTAATGTGATGATTTCAAATCTGTTGACAGAGATGATCTCAAATGAAAGATAATTTCTGTCTCAACAGTCTTTCTGAAAATGAAAACAAATAATCAGTCAATCGGAAGCCAAAGAGGTGTGTCAAGCATGTTTCTCATTCCAAACCTATAAAGACGTTATATTGTGCATCGCCTGACTTCATTTTGCGTGCGTGCATTGTGTGGGGAACATTGCTGGTGGAAGGAGCCAGTTTTGAACTGGACTGGAGAGAGAAAAGCTTGAAGTCGACGGTTGAAGGACTTTTTTAAACATGTTTTCCCAGGCAGAGGAGGATCTTTCTTGTTCTGTCTGCCAAGACATCTTTAAAGACCCCGTTGTCCTGCAGTGCAGCCACAGCTTCTGCAAAGCCTGTCTGCAGAGCTGGTGGTCTGGGAAACCGCTAAAGTTGTGTCCACTTTGTAAAGACGAATCTTCATCGAGTGAGCCGACCTGCAACCTGGTGCTGAAGAACCTGTGTGAGGCTTTCTTACTGGAAAAAGAACAAAAAGCTCCAGCCGAGTCGGAGGACCTCTGCCGTCTTCACAACGAGAAGCTCAGGCTGTTTTGTCTGGATCACCAGAAACCCGTCTGCCTCGTCTGCCGGGACTCTAAAGCCCACAGCAACCACAGGTTCAGACCCATCGATGAAGTGGTGTGCCAGCACAGAGAGGAGCTCAACGGCTACCTGATGCTCCTAAAGGAAAAACTGCATCTGTTTGATCAAGTTAAAGGAAACTTTAAACAAACTGCAGAGCATATTAAGGTCCAGACCAAGCAAACAGAAAGGCAGATTAAAGATCAGTTCAAGAAATATTCATCAGTTTCTAAAGGAAGAAAAGGAGGGCAGGTTGTCTGCTCTGAAAGAGGAACAGAAGCGAAAGAGGAAGGTGCTAAAGGAGAAGATTGGTGCTCTGGAGGGGCAGATTTCAGCCATATCAGATATCATCAGAAGCACCGAGGAAGAGCTGAGGGCTCCAGACATTACATTTTTACATAACTACCAGACTGCAAAGTTGGGAATCCAGCGGCGCCCCCTGCTGGATCACACTAAACCAATTCCTGGAGCTCTGATAGACGAGGCCAAACATCTGGGCAACCTGATGTACAACACCTGGACCAAGATGAAGGCGATGTTCTCCTTCTATCCAGTCATTCTGGACCCAAACACAGCTCATCCAGAACTCTTCCTGTCTGATGATCTGACCTCCATCACATTTGGACCAAGACAGAAGCTCCCTGACAACCCAGAGAGGTTTGACCAGCACATCTGTGTTCTGGGCCCTGAAGGGTTTGATTCAGGGACTCACAGCTGGGATGTTGAAGTTAGACATTATAAATCTTGAGGTGTTGGTGTGATAAAGGAGTCGGCTCTGAAAAAAGGCCAAATGCAGGCTGGTTACTGGGAGGTTTGTCTCACTGATGGACGATATGAAGCGCTCTCTCCACCACTCCCAGATAAAGCTCTCTCAGTGAAAACGCTCCACAGGATCAGAGTCCAGCTGGACTTTAACAGAGGGAGGCTGTCCTTCATGGATCTGGATACTAACAAAGTCATTCACACCTTCAAACACTCTTTTACTGAGAAACTGTTGCCTTATTTTGGGAATGACAACGAATCACCCCTGAAGATATTACCTGCAGCTATCTCTGCAACGTAACAAGCAGCCTCTGTATCAGCCAGAGACTGAGCACGCTTCAAGTTCCTTTTATTGTAATTTAAACATCAGTGTGTTTCACTGGGTTTTTATGGACCGACTGACTGAAAACATGGCCGCCCACCTGAGCTGACAGGTGAGGTAAGGAGAGCATTAATCAGAGAAGCAGCCAGGAGGCCCATAGAGGTCTGAACATAAGTCCATGCTACACTTTGGTTCGATTTTGATTTGTAAAACATAAAGAAGATCAGGTTTGTTATTATATATCAGTGTATGTGGACTACTTTGTAGGTTTATCATATAGTGGCAAAAGGTGATGGAATGCTTCTGGAAACCAGCATTCAGCTTCATTATACAAGAATATCCTCTAATTAACACTTTGGTTTGAATTTCTGGGTATTTTATTGCTTTACTGCCAACTCAGATGTAATTTTATCACAATGTAAATCTAAAAACCAAATATGTTAATCCAGTGCTCTGTATTTGTTTGGCCTTTATTTGCTGATATGAAAGATAAAGAACCTGTTGTGGTGAGATGTTGGACTCTGGTGTTATATGTGAAATATGAACTATGAGGAAGAGAATATTCTAGGAGTCTTTAATAAGGAAACACAAAGCAAAGATTTACAACAGGTTTGGGAGGCAGCAGAACAAGGAAGAGGCTGGCTGGCATTAAACAGGGAACCATGAGGGAAGAGATGATGGAAAAAATAAAAAATAAAAAAATAGAGATGATGGAACAAAACATAATACTAATACTATAAAGAGTAGGAGGAAGAAAATAATCTGAATAAAGAACTAAAGACAAACTGATCTAAGGAAAAGAATAACTAAGCTAGGCAACAATAAATAGAGATGATGACCAAAACAGGTCCTAACAGTTGTTTCAGTTTGGATCAGATTGTGTTTATCATTTCTATTAATAACTCACTTTATGTTCAAATGGCTTTTTAGTGCTAAATTAGAACAAATCAAAGAGAATAAACCAGCTGCAATACGTCCATTTAAATATAGTTTTCATCAAATTTTATCCAGTTTATTGAAATGTTTTCCCCACATATATTTGAAAGCAATTCCTTGTTGAATCTCCATCATTTAGACCTTCATTCAAACAGTAGACTTTGCTTTTAATATATTCAGTAGAAGGACTCTCTTTACCTTTGGACATTTTGCTGTCATTTGTTTTCGTTCTTAAATTAATTGTGACTAAATGATTTGAATAATAAAGGTTCAAAATAAACAATCAGCTCTTTATGTGCAGGAATGGATTGGATATAGTTGTTCAGCGTTGCCCCAAATACTGAAGAAAAATGCATGAAAAAAACAATCAAAAAGTTTTTGATGCTAAATTAAAGCCGGAAAATGATTTTACTTCTTTTATTCCTGTTTTGTTTCACAATTTACTGTTATAATTCTGATTAATCAGGAATATTCAATAACAGTCTGTTTTTTTTTCTAAAAGTGTAAGAAACCTTTTGGAGGTAACTTTTGTTCTGCTTTTATTCTGAATAAAATACACCTGCTTTCTGTTGTTTTATTATTATTTATTTGTATAAACCCTAAATGAGGTTTTCTGTTTTACAAGCTGGATGTGACGAGTCAAGCCAGATAAGACAAGCTTCATGCTGTTAAATGCAAAAGAGAAGAAACAGACGACAGACTGATAAACCAAACAGAGAAACAGTTTAACATTTAAAACAGGTTCTGCAAACAGGTAGGACGATCCATGACTCAGCAAAACTCTGCATCAGATAAACGCCGCATCACTGAGAGCTAAACAGAGAAGATCCAGGAGATCTGATCAGCAGAAGTAGAAAAACTGGTAGAACTACTACAGCAAGAAGGTTGTGGGTTTGAATCCGTTCTGCAGGGAGTATGCATGTTCTCCCTGTGCATCAGGGGTTCTCTCTGGGTACTCCAGCTTCCTCCTACAGTCCAGAAACATGACTGTTAGCTTGATTGGTCTAAACTGTCCTGAGGTGTGAAGGTTGTTTTTTGCCCTGTGATTAGTGCTGTGTTGAAAAAAATCGATTCTAATAAATATTCTAAGAATCGGATCAATCCACGAGTCCAAAAATTGTTTAACATGTTTTACAGGTAAAACAGGAAGGAAAAGTCCAGAGAGCCATTTTGAAGCTTAGATACAGTTTTTGCTGGTGGACTGTTACTAATCCAGTGTTTCCGTCATTACATTACAGTCATATAATTAAGGGAACAGTTTAAAGAAACGTTTTTAAAAGCACTGACCCGTATCCACTTGGAATTGGAACAGATCGGATCAGATCAGAATTGAATCGATTCTTAAAACTTGAATCGATGCCCAGCTCTACTTGTATGCCCCCCCCCTCCCCAGGATAAGCAGGCAACGGACGGATTCAGTTTGATATGTGTGAATAAAACATTTCCATCTGAGACATGGTGAGTCCTTCTTCAAATAAGGTCAGAGGACCTTTTATCTGTGTGGAGGCTGAGTTTGCATTGGAAATGTGTTATCTGCTACCACAGCCACATGTGAAGCTTTGACTTTGTGCACATTGTTCACCATCAGGCTGACAGGAGTCTGCACTGGAAACACTGGGATCTATAGTTACTTTGAATAGATGCTTCACAGACCATCGAGCTCAGTTTAGAAGCGACGTTGAAGGACAATTCTCCATTCTTCTCCAGATTAGTTTTATTTTCACTGAAAGGAAGAAATGCTCCTGCAGTCAGAAAAGGATCTGAGCTGCACTCTGTGCTGCGACATCTTCAGAGATCCTGTGAAGCTGGAATGCAGCCACAGCTTCTGCAAAGACTGCCTGCAGACGCAGTGGGCTGAGAAACAAACCCGGCTTTGCCCGCTCTGTAAGGAGATATCATTGCTGAGAGATCCGCCACGTAACCTGATGATGAAGAACCTTTGCTTCGCCTTCTTACTGGGGAGAGGTCAGAAAACTCCCACAGGATCTGAGGACCTGTGCAGCCTGCACTCTGAGAAACTCAAACTGTTCTGTCTGGACCATCAGGAGCCTGTTTGTCTCATCTGCAGAGACTCGAAGCTACACAGCGACCACAGCTTCAGACCGATCGATGAAACTGTGCAGGATCACAGAGACGAGCTGCAGAGCCACCTGACGCCCTTCAAGGAAAAACTGAACCACTTTAAACAAGTTAAGGAAAACTTTGATGAAACTGCAGAACACATTAAGGTCCAAGCTGAAAGAACAGAGACGCAGATGAAAGATCAGTTCAAGAAGCTTCATCAGTTCCTGCTGGAGGAAGAGGAGGCCAGAATCACAGCTCTGAGGGAGGAAGAGGAGCAGAAGAGTCAGGTGATGAAGGAGAAGATGGAGGCTCTGAGCCAGAGCATCGAGGCTCTTTCAGAAACAGTCACAGCAACAGAAGAAGAGTTCAAAAGATCCCAGGACATGTCCCTGCTGCAGAGCTACAAGACTACAAAGGAAAGAGTCCAACAGTGCCCCCTGCTGGAGGATCCACGGCCACTCTCAGAGGCTCTGATAGATGAAGCCAAACACCTGGGCAACCTGAGCTTCAAAGTCTGGACCAAGATGAAGCACATGGTCTCATTCTCTCCTGTCATTCTGGATCCAAGCACGGCTGAAGCGCACCTCACCCTGTCTGAGGATCTGACCGCTGTGACGTTTGGGCCGAGACAGAAGCTTCCTGATAATCCGGAGAGGTTTGAGCAGCGCCACTGTGTCATCAGCCATCAGGGCTTCACCTCAGGGACTCATAGCTGGGATGTGGAGGTCAGAACCGAGGAGTTCTGGGGTCTCGGTGTCTTGTCAGAGTCTGTTCCCAGAAAGGGACAAATACAGGCCGGGTTCTGGGGAATTTGTCTGTGCAATGGGAGCTACACAGCAATCTCCTACGCAGTTCCCAGCAAAGCTCTCCCAGTGACGAAGCTCCACAGGATCCGAGTTCAGCTGGACTGGGATGAAGGGCGAGTTTCATTCGTTGACCTCGACACCAACGACCATCTTCACACCTTCAAACACACATTCATTGAGAAACTGTTTGCCTACATCTGCACCAAGAATGTGTCTCCACTGAAGATACTGCCTGCAACAAAATACTCCGGTTAACCGCTTCAAAGAGTTGTTACTCAGAAATAAAGCGAAAGCAGGAGGCCAGTTTAAAAAACTATTTATTAGACTAAAACTATTTATAATTACTATTTATTATGTAGATTGGTTCTTATTAACAGTAAAATATACTTAAAGTTGTTGCAGTGATACTTCTTCAGGGTTAATTAGAGGGAGATTAAAAGAAACAATAAAAAAAGAAACTAAAAGCATCAAAACACAGAAAACAAAAATAATAATAAAATAATGTATTAACTGACAGACATAGGAGATTTATCATATTTAAAAATTACAGATTATTATTTCTGATCTGAAAGTGAAAAATACAAATGACAAGCTCCACTGGTTTTCCATATCACACTTTGGACATATATATATACATATATATATATACATATATATACACATACACAGCTATGAATGATGAATCTAAACGTTTTGCTTTTAAATTCTGACAAAACAGAAGTTTCCGTCTTTGGACCAGAAGTTCTTAAACAGAAACTGATTAGTCAATCACTTCATCTGGATGGCATTAAATTGGCCCCCAGTAATAACGTAAAGAACCTCGGCGTTATTTTTGACCAAGACTTGACATTTAAATCCCATATTAAACAGGTTTCTAGGATTTCTTTCTTTCACCTCCGGAATATTGCTAAAATTAGAAACATCCTGTCCAGGAGTGATGCTGAGAAACTAGTCCATGCATTTGTTACCTCAAGGCTGGACTACTGTAATTCTTTACTATCAGGAAGTCCACAAAATGCCATTAAAAGCCTTCAGTTGATCCAAAATGCGGCAGCAAGAGTTCTGATGAATATTAAAAAGAGAGATCACATTTCTCCTGTTTTAGCTTCCCTTCATTGGCTCCCTGTTAAATCCAGAATAGAATTTAAGATCCTTCTTCTTCCATATAAAGCCCATAATAATCAGCTCCATCATCCATCAGAGATCTGATTGGTCCATATGTTCCTAACAGAGCACTTTGCTCTCAGACTGCAGGTTTACTTGTAGTTCCTAGGATCTCTAAAAGTAGAATGGGAGGCAGATCTTTTAGTTATCAGGCTCCTCTCCTGTGGAACCAGCTCCCAGCTTTAGTCCGTGAGGCAGACACTCTGTTTACTTTTAAGGCCAGGCTTAAAACTTTCCTTTTTGATAAAGCTTATAGTTAGAGTGGCTAAGGTCATCCTGAGCTATCTCTGTAGTTATGCTGCTATAGGCTTAGACTGCTGGAGGACAGACTGACCACTTTTCTTCACTCTGCTACTTTTCTCTCCTACTACTCTCCAGTTGTATTATTTGCTGTTATTTCGACTGTTAACTTTGTTTTCTCTCAGTGTTTTTCTCTCCATAGAAGATATACCTGGTCTGGTATCCTGCTTGGCTGCAATGCCCTGTTGGACGGGGGGCATCGACTGGGATGATCCTCCCAGTAACTGAACATCCACTGTGTCCTGTTATTAACTTTTTACTTTCTGTAACATAGAAAGTTCTCTTATATCAGATCTTCTGTTCCTTCTGTGTTTCTGCTCTGTCTTCTCAAACCCCCAGACGGTCGTGGCAGATGGCCGCTCCTACTGAGCCTGGTTCTGTTGGAGGTTTCTTCCTGTTAAAGGGGAGTTTTTCCTCTCCACCGTCGCTACATGCTTGCTCAGTATGAGGGATTGCTGAAGGATTGCTGTAGTTGGAAAGTCTGCAACAACGGGGCCCAACCTCACGCCAATGACTGACGCAATCTGCTGGGATTCCTTATAGGAAACTTTTTAACTGATTGGAATGTTTGTATAAATGTATTGAAATGACTTCTTGTTAAGAGCCTTGAGATGACATCTGTTGTGAATTGGCGCTATATAAATAAACTGAATTGATGTATGATGAGATATCAATGAAGCTTATCATTGCAGGTAGTGTGAATAAAAGCTTTTTAATCAGAATATATCAATATTAGGATGGTGTTGGTAGAAGGTAAATGGAGATTAAACTATAATTTTTACTGTAAGCTACATTTCATGTGATGTTAAATATATTTTGCAAATAAAGATAAACTACTTCTTTAGTCAGCTCTCTTATCTCTGTTTATTTTTCAGAGTCTCTTCTCTTTTATTATGTTTTATGAAATGTATTGCAAAGCCATTAGAGTTTGACTTGGAAGAGTTGATTGAAATGAGTGCAACAGTTTGCTATTTATTTTTATGTAGTAATTAAAGTGTAGACTAACAATTTTAAGGCGCTGGCTCATAACCGATATGGAAGAATCTGTAAAGCTGCAAAAGCTGGAAAATGTTGGAAAAAATGTGGATCATTCAAATAAAGTTAAAATAACTGTTACATTTTGTTGAAAAATAAAATCTACTTCCAAGAACTTAATAAATTTTGCTGAAGCTCATATATTCCCACCAGCAGCTCATATACCTAATTCTTTTACAATATTTCATAGAGCTATATCAGCTTTTTTTTAAATATATCAATATCTAAACCTTATTGATTGTAAAAAGGCAAGACCTAAACCTAATTCACATCATACCTCTAAACCTAACTAGTAGAGTTTAATAGCTAGTTAAACATTGTGGGGACCAGGCAAAATGTCCTCATAACTACACATGTCCACACAAGGGTGGTGGGCTGTCAAAGGTTGGTCCTCACAAGTATATCCACACACACACACACACACACACACGTGTATACACATACATACATACATACATACATACATACATACATACATACATACATACATACATACATACATACATACATACATACATACATACATACATACATACATACATACATACATACATACATACATACATACATACATACATACATACATACATACATACATACATACATACATACATATACACATATACACATACACATATACATCTATACACATATACATACATATACATATATACACATATACATACACATATATATATACACATATATACATATATATACATATGTATATATACACATATATACATATATATACATATACATATATACATACACATATATATACATATACATATATATACATATACATATATATACATATATATATACATATACATATATATACATATACATATAAATCCAATCAGTTTTTTATTTTGTCAATAAAATTAATTCAATCTGAAGCCTGAATTCTTCCTTTCCATTGAGTTGACAGCAGCACTTAAATCCAAGATGAGATTTCAAATCTTTTTAGTGTCAGTCATAAAAGGCTGAGGAAGAGTTGATCAAAAGGCAAATGCTGTTATTTTTAGTAGAATTGAAGCTTGAGGGTTATTTTAATGGTCAGACTAAGATTTATTCTGATCTAAAACAGGAGAATAAAAGGAGGAAAATTAAAGCTCCAAGATTAACCACCAGAGAATACACATCAGGATCTGTTTAGGAGAAAATGTCCTTTGGCTCGTTTTCATTGCACACAGAAGCATCTTCTCCATATATGTGGTTCCCTTCTGACCGTCTCTGCATTAAAAACACATCTGGACACAAAAGACAGCACAGCTTCTGTCTGTCCAAGCAAGGCCCATGGAGATGGGACAGAGTGGGGGTTCCTTAGTTTGGGATTTGGAACCGGCATCTTTATGCAAAGAAGGTATGCTCAGAGGTTTACTGAAAGCTTAACGATGAGGGAAAAAAACTTATTACAGAGCTTCACCCAGAAATAGAGTCCAAGTTGGAAAATCTGTCCAGGATGGAAACGGTATCATGAGGGCGGAGCTTCAAGTAAAGCCAAACTAGACAGGAGTCTTTAATTTGTACAGGAGGAAGAAAATCTGCAGACACACCAGTAGCCAGAAAATGGCTTTTTAGGTGGACCTAACAGAAATGGGTGGGCCACATACAAATAAATGAAATTAAGTTCCCCTGTTGCTTCAACTTTTATGTATACATCCTAAACCAACAGAAACAGCTTAGAACAAGGAATCCAGGCCAAATAAAACCTATTAAAGTTGTAACCTAACGCAGGTTGTTGATTTCTGCTCTCTGACATAAACAATAGTTTGTTTTAGTTGGTAGTTCGCCTTATTGGGCTTCACTTCCTGTTGAGACAACATACCTGTTTCACTATATCAGATCAGATCAGTAGTAGTCATGTGCTGACTGTGAAAATCTACAAAGTGTAAACATAACAATATGTCCACTGTCTGATACCCGATGTTTTAAAAAATGTTCATTTAAAAACCCCAATCTTAGCTTACTTACACAAAGGAAAATCAAAGCTAGCCTTAGCTTGTCTGGACAAAGCATGTTATTTAAAACAGTCAATGACAGCCAGGCTTTTTATTTCATTATGACCTCTTGAAAAAGAAAACATAATTGTATATAATATTTGTTTTAATTTCTTTTAAGACAGCCATATATGGAGCGCTGCTTGTGCTGGCGGCTACCACAGTCGGCCCGTATCGGACGGGTTGTACTGAAGAACCTGAATTTCCCCTCAGGGATTAATAAAGTTTGGGTGGGCGCTGGTCCAAAGTGGGAGGGGCTAGGCCCAGCCACGCCCACCCAAAGCTACGCCCCTGGGACACATGAAGATGTATGAGATGGATAATTCCAGATATTCAAACCTTACATTTACTTTTATTATACAGGAGGCGTTTACCAGTAAAATCAAACTGAACCGATTTCTCCTGTAATATTTCTCTTTGATAAACAGATTATCTGTGAATCTCTGAGTCTGAGCATACATTTAAAATTCTCTGGTATTTTACTTCCCTCTCAGCTTCGATGTTCCTCATTTATGTTCAGACAGGAACAAACTAGAGCTGCTTTTCTATCTGTCCCAGTATGATTCTCTCGATCAGACTGAGTACTGGGAACACTGGAATATTTCAGATTTAAAGAGGAGTTGATTCAGCAAAATAGGACATCTTGGTCAGTCGATTGTTCTGCCAGCTTGGTTCTCCTCATCGCTCTGAGGGAAAATGTCTTCTGGGTCAGAGAAGGAGCTTTCCTGTCCAATCTGCTTCGACATCTTCAAAGATCCCGTCGTGCTGTCCTGCAGCCACAGCTTCTGCAGAGACTGTCTGCAGAGGTGGTGGTCCGAGAGGCGCAGAGACAGCTGCCCGCTTTGTAAAGAGATCTCTTCATTCAAGACTCCGCCCTGCAACCTGGCACTGAAGAACCTGTGTGAAGCTTTCACACTTGAAAGGAAGAAGAAGCCTCCAAAGGGACCTGGGGATCTGTGCAGCGTTCATGCAGAAACACTCAAACTGTTCTGCCTGGACCATCAGCAGCCTGTTTGTCTGGTCTGCAGAGATTCTAAAGCACACAGCGACCACCGGTTCAGACCCATCAGCGAGGCGGCACAGGACCACAGGGAGGACCTCGTCAGGATCCTCAAACCTCTGAAGAACAAACTGAAGCTGCTGAAACAGGTCAAAGGAAGCTGGGATGAAACAGCAGAACATATGAAACTCCAGGTCCAAACTACAGAGAGGCAGATCAGGAAGCAGTTCAACAGGCTCCACCAGCTTCTAGAGGAGGAAGAGGATGCCAGGATCACAGCTCTGAGAGAGGAAGAAAAACGTAAAAGTAAAGAAACGAGAGATCGCAGTGAAGTTGTGAACAGAGCGATACGAGTTCTTTCAGACACAATCAGAGCAGCAGAGGAGGACCTGAGGGCTACAGACCTCTCCTTCCTGCAGAACTACAAGGATGCATCAACAAGAGTTAAATACTGCCCCCTGCTGGATGACCCACACCTGCCCTCCGGAGCTCTGATAGATGAGGCCAAACATCTGGGCAACCTGACCTTCAACATCTGGACCAAGCTGAAGAAGATGGTCTCCTACACTCCCATCCTTCTGGACCCAAACACAGCTCATCCTGAACTGCTCCTGTCTGCAGACCTGACCAGCGTCACGTTTGGATCCAGACTGAAGCTTCCAGGGAATCCAGAGAGATTCGACCGGCACCACTGTGTCCTGGGCTCCCAGGGGTTTACCTCCGGGACCCACGGCTGGGACGTGGAGGTCAGAAATGATCAAAACTGGGGGGTGGGGGTGGTGAAGGAGTCTGTTCCAAGGAAAGGAGAAATACAAGATGGCTTCTGGGGGATATGTCTATTTAATGGAAACCTCATGGCAGTGTCCTATCCATTCCCAAGCAAAGACCTCCAAGTGAAAAAAGTGAAGAGGATCAGAGTTCAGCTGGACTGTGATGGAGGGATGCTGTCATTCTTTGATTTAGACACAGAGAAACACATCCACACCTTCATCCACATGTTTACGGAGAAGATGTTTCCTTTTATTGGGACTAAAAATAAATTACCTGTGAGAATATTACCAGTGATCAACTGGTAAGGATACGTAAAAATGGAAATGTTTGTTCAGGGTCACCAGGGGATGAAACGATGAAACCTCTGGAGGTCAGAGGGCACGGGAAAGAAAGCAAAATAATACAGAAATAGAAGGCTTTTTTCTTCTTTAGGATACAATAAAAAATTATTTACCTTAAATAACCGAGCTTCTCATTCCAGTGAGATCAAACTAGCTTGTTATAACTGAAAATAGCAAGAAGATTATTTTATAACATCAGAGGTGACTGCTCTCGGCTTCTGGGTGAGAAAAATAATTAGATTCATATTTTTAGTTCAATCTACATTTTGATAAGAGAATATCATTTCAAGTCCGTTTTTCCCCAGTTGGTTGTAAAGTGAATCAGCCATATCTGAGATCGGGTCGTAGGAGAGCCAGACTTTCCAGCTCCTTCTGGGTATCCCAGACCAGAATAGACACGTATAACCCATTACTTCTGTTACTGTAGAATACATACAATATGTTTTCATATAATATACAGGTTACTCTCTGGGACTTATTCTGCAGATCATGTGTGTAACTTTCTAGAACTTAAGTGAATAGTGGAACATTCACGTTATTTTAACCAAGACTTTTTCTCTGGAACTTGCTGGTGTCATTGCCCACGTGAGCGTTGAAGTCCCCCAGCAGAACAAGGGAGTCCCTGGGAGGAGCACTCTCTAGCACCCCCTCCAAAGACTCCAAAAAGGGTGGGTAATCTGATCTGCTGTTTGGCGCGTAAGCACAAACAACAGTCAGGACCCGTCCCCCCACCCGTAGGCGGAGGGAGGCTACCCTCTCGTTCACCGGGGTAAACCCCAACGTACAAGCGCCGAGATGGGGGGCAACAAATATGCCCACCCCAGCTCGGCGCCTCTCAGCAGGGGCAACTCCAGAGTGGAAGAGAGTCCAACCCCTCTCGAGGAGACGGGTTCCAGAGCCAGAGCCGTGCGTCGAGGCGAGTCCGACGATCAAATCAAATCAAATCAAACTTTATTTATAAAGCGCTTTTCATACAAGAAGTTGCATCACAAAGTGCTTTACAGATTGAAATGACCCCACAGATTTAAAAGTTATACCCCCCTCCCCCCAACCCATCTCCCATGAACACACAGTTAAAAGAAAAAGTTAAAAGGACATTGGGCCGAGCGTAGATGAACCATGCAAGGAAACGCCATCAGAGGAGCCATCTGCCCCGGCAGCAGTAGATCAACAGCAGCAGCCGAGGCACCGACACAGGGCGCCCAGTGGAGGCAAGACCAAGACCCCCACCTCCACCCAAGCTCCACCTGGAGAGCACCCAGGCAGCTACAGCCGACCACCGCTCCCGGGGCAGAGGGCTCCCACAGAGGAAACACTGGAACGGGGATTAAGATAAATTAAAGTATAAAAATAAACAGTAAATTAATGTGCTAAGATTAAATAGTAAAACTGATAAAAATATAATCATATAAAACATGCAGAGCAATTAAACAGAATATAATAAATAATAATCAGTAAAAAGCTAAGTTAAAAAGGTGAGTCTTGAGCCTGCTCTTAAAAACATGAACGTTCTCTGCAGCCCTGAGGTCCTCTGGCAGCCTGTTCCAGAGGTGAGGGCCATAATAACAGAAAGACGCCTCACCATGAGTGTGTGTCCTGACTTTAGGGATGACAAGAAGACGGCTGCCAGAGGAGCGCAGAGACCGCGAAGGTTTATATGGTGAAAGCAGTTCAGAGAGATAAGAAGGCCCAAGACCATTAAGACACTTAAAAACCATTAAAAGAACCTTAAAGTCGATCCTGAAATGTACGGGGAGCCAATGCAATGATTTTAAGACCGGTGTAATGTGCTCCCGCCTCCTGGTCTTCATCAGGACACGTGCTGCTAGATTTTGTAGTAGTTGTAAACCTGATATACTCTTTTTGGGAAGACCAGAAAGCAGGGCATTACAGTAATCAATCCTACTGGAGATAAAAGCATCAGTGTCTCCATGTTGGCCCGAGAGAGAATGGGGCGACTCTGGCGATGTTCTTTAGTTGATAAAAACCTATTTTAGTGATATTTTTTATGTGAGGAATAAAAGTCAGCTCAGGGTCAAAAATCACGCCCAGGTTCTTCACTAGTAAAGAAGGATTAAAAGACAGTGATTGCAGTTTTGGTAAAAGTTTCTCTCTCTGAGCCTCAGGACCGATGACTAAAACTTCAGTTTTGTCCTGGTTGAGCTGGAGAAAGTTTTCTGCCATCCAGGATTTAATGTCTAAAATGCAGTTAAAAAGTGCATCCATTGGCCATGTGTCATCAGGAGACATGGAGATGTATAACTGTGTATCATCAGCATAACTGTGAAAGTAAACTCCATGTCTTCTGATGACGCTGCCAAGAGGGAGCATATAAAGATTAAAAAACACTGGGCCTAAAATCGAACCCTGGGGCACACAACATGTAATCCTGTGGACCCTAGAAGAGCAGGTATCTAAACTTACCATAAAAGTCCTGTCTGTGAGATAGGATGTCCAGTCGAAACCTCTCAACCTCGCACACCAGCTCCGGCTCCTTCCCCACCAGAGAGTTCCACGTCCCGAGAGCCAGCTTCTGCAGCCGAGGATCAGACCGCCAAGGTCCCCGCCCATCCTACACAGCACCCGACCCCTATGGCCCCTCCCACAGGTGGTGAGCTCATGGGAAGGGGGACCCATGTTACCTCTTCTGGCTAAGCCCGACCGGGCCCCATGGATAAAGACCCGGCCCCCAGGGGCTCGCCAACGTGCCCCGCCTCCAGGCCTGGCTCCAGAGGGGGGCCCCGGTGACCCGCGTCCGGGCGAGGGAACACTGATTCCAATTGTTTTACTCATCATAGGGGTCGCTTGTAAACTCTTCACATACATTTCCGAAAATAAGATATAACTAAAAGAAATCTCATGTTTAAAGTCCTGGCGGTACCAGGGGATCAATGCTGTAAAAACATGAAAACAATGTGAAACTGTCACGTTATATCAGTCCCCTTATCCTAACCCCTTTTATGCTTAACCCTAACCTGTTTTGTTAAAAACTAAATGATAAGGACAAATTGGTCTTATCTAAAACTAAAAATAAGACATACAAAAACTAAATTAAAGACAAATTGGTCACATTTAAAACAATAGACAGAAACTAAAGACAGTATAAATTAGAAGCTCAACAAGGAAGGATGGAAAGTACACAGGGGGTGTCTATCAAAATTAATCTTTGCTAAAGGGGAAACACTGGGTTAGAGAAAGCAAGAAACTACGACGACGCGGGGACAAAGAAACAAAGAACAAGAAGAAACACAGAGAGGGGACATACACTGGCCTGAGGAAGACAAAATAAAAGTCAAAACGCATGGCTAAAGAAGGTGGCTGTAGAAAGCAACACAAAAAGCTAAGAAAAGCTAAGAATTCTAATGTTGAGGCTATGGCCTTTACTGAACGAACTGCATCTCCCAGCACCCATTGCGCTGCCCTCGACCCATTCTCATTGGTCTGTGGCCAGTGATGACATCACAGAGTTGATAAAAGCGGCGCGAATATTGAAATCTTCGTCTTTTGGTCCCAGAGCGGTGCCTGTGAGGAGACGCTTTAATCCACTGCTAGCATTTTCACCTTTTTCCGTTCAAACCTGCTGGACCAGGAAGAACTTCCCTTTTAAACTTCGAAGTGAATCGCCGAGCAAACAGACTCCTTGTCAGCGTAACAGATGAGTCCGCTGGCCATCTGAGCTCTATTGAAAACAGGCCTGAGTCCCTCAGCGCCTAAAAGTTGGACGTCCGCTTTTCTGACCTCTGTTTTGCGCAAAACCGCTCCTTTAAACTGGACACTTTCTACGTTCTTCGTCGTGGACTGTAGAGAGCTGCCTCCACCAAGTAGGATTAAACTGGTTCATATCTTTGGTCTGGGTAGAGGATATTAGGTCTTGACGGTTAATATCCGTTTTCTGTTGGTTAAAATAAGTCTGTCAACTTGTTAACCACTGTTATTCTTGGTCGTCTGTCGCCGTACACCGACCCTGAATGTGCATGCCTTTTGTGTTTTATTATGTGACTTTGGTTGCAACCAGAAGCAGTATATTATATTGTATTATTTCCTTGTTTGTTTATTGTCTGCTGCGGTTGGCGCGTGTCTGTTTAGACAGGTCGCGTGGCCTCAGTTGATCCCCTTTCTCCGTCGCCCCCGTTTCCTTTGTCCAAGCCACCATTGCTAATGAAACTAGCCTTTGTTGAGTCGCCACACGGTCTTCCTTTGTCTTCCTTTGTGAACCGATCGCGCCAATTGATAAGGCTTGAGTTATTTATCGCACTGAGTGTGCTAAACTGAACCCCCCCTCATCCGCTCGCTGTCTCCCACACACACACACACACCCTTCCCTTGACGTTAACTTTGTTCTATTTTTGCATGCGTTAGAATAGATGGAAATTATGAATGAAATGTATCTGTAAGGTTGACCTATTTCATTAATAAATTCCCTTAAGTAACGAGAAGTTTCCTGTGCTATTTCAGTGTGTGCTGTAAAGTTTGTTTTAACCCCGCGGACGAACTCTACGCCTTTCCAGAGAGACTTACAGTCTGGTTTAATTAAAATTATCTCATTTATGAGATTGGTGCCCCGAAATCTTTAATAAACAGGTTAAACTCGAACGTCATCAATAATTATATTAATATTAAATTATTGATTATAATTATTGATGCTCAGAAAACCAGACAACAAATATTTATTATTAATAGTTACAACACTAATTAGAAGGAAAGGAAAGAATGTAAATGGACTAAACTAAACTAAAAGTAAACAGATCCCTACAGCGAAACATAGTGATGGACAGTTTACTACCGTCTCTTCTTCGGAAGAGGCGGTTTCATTTCTAATCCCTAACCCTCCACCCTTTTTGGCCTGAAGAAAACCACTTTTGGTCGAAACGTCGCTGTCAGAGACACGTCTTGTTTTTAGAACATTTTTTTATTTCATAAAAAAAAAAAAAAACTTTTTGAAAAGTTACACATTTTATAACATTAAAACTGATTTAAGAACATCATCTTACAAAAAATAAAGCTTTAAAAAATATTTCATTTATATTTCTTTTGAGACCTTTTGGTTTTAATATAACTATCTAGGGTATGGCGGAGGGAGGCCGGACTACAGTTGCTTCCCGCAAGAACCGGCGTCGTGCCAATTCCCGCCAGACCCAACAGTCCTATTGGGGAAATGGTACCGTGTTTGGTCGAGGGATGGGCGGTGCACCCCCCACCTTTGCAGGGGGATGGGGCCCTTTTCCTCAACCTAATCCTCAATGACCACCCAGAAATCCCCTACCCCTACCCTTTCTACTGCAGAAACGTGCTGACGTGTTAGGAAAACTCACTATAAAATACACTGTTTCTGTGGTTCCGAAACCACATGCGCTCCATCGTCAGCAAAGAGCAGACTTTAGGCCCTGCAAGCACATATTGGGTGGTGCTGTAGCATATGTGATTACAAAACAAAGTTTTTGATGCTGGACCCTCTTGTCTTGTATTCTTCTTCAAATATGGATATTCAGTTGAATTCATACATGTTTTGTTAGCAGCACTTCACAATAAAGTCATGTGTTGGCACTTTGCAAACAAGAAAATAGTAAAACTCGGTTCAGACAGGCAAATTGAATGTGTCACCAGTTTGATTCTTCACATCCTGTTAATTCTTATTCGAGTAAGACACTCGATGTCAAAATAGCCAAACTAAAATCAATTTTCACTTCAATATGTACATTTGTTAAAAGAAAAATGTGAAAACTGTAATGTTTAATACAACATAGTTTAAATAATCCACAACAAGAAGCAGAGATACTGCATGCATAGTTTGATGAATTAGATGTTCAAAAGAACTGTAGCTTTTAAGTGGTCTAGGATCAATTATTGATTCTGAATGAAAGATGGCTGCATCTCCTCACCCAGTACTGAGCTGACTCATTTATAGTAACAAAATCCTCCTGCTGCAGCCAGCCTTCTGATAGACAAAACAAATCAATTTTACTATCACACTGTGCTCTTAGTATCAGCTGGACGTTTCTCTAAAAACACAGAGCTAAAAAATGCCACCCACATAAAACAGGGAGAAACCTATCAAAAACCCTGGGATTGTGGCTTCTACCATACATTGGAGAAACAGGGAGCAAGATGGCATTTGCTGCAGCAGAGGCTCCATCTACTGGACACAAAATGCATACAGAGTAAAATCTGAAGAGTGTCCTCCAGCCAAAAGCCGTCTAAAATACTACTCCCTGGGGCCGCTGGTCAGGCCTGTGGAGTCGGGTTCAGCACACCGGACACCATGAGCAATGGTTTCGGCCCCTCGACGCTCTGCCATGTTCCACAGAATCAATCTCTTTTTTTTCTTTTTTTTTTAAAGGACATCTGCAGCGTTCTCCATCTTCTGAGTAGTTTGATCATAATTCTCTTTTATTCGCACAGATACAGTCGCAGTCAGTATGCTTTCTCCCACTTCAGTTTGACCTGAGTTAACCCACTGACGTTCAAGAAAGAGGGTTAATCTGTTTTTGTGCACCTCGACTCACGAGATAAAAACCAGCGTAAATCTCACTGTGTGAGCTCACCGAACACAAGGGAAGGCTGAGACGGAAAAGGGTGGGAAGCAACACTTTTAGTGAGTTTCAAAAGAAGGATGCCAACAGGTCATCACAACTAAACAAAAATGAACAACATCCAACACCAGCATGAAAGCAAAACCACCACATGAACTCTGAACAATGTTAAAGGCATACTCTGCAAGTTTTACACCTTAATAGGTTAACTTAAATTTTTTTTTTCAAAAGTTATGGTGGAATTTTATCATCTATTATGTTAATTTTTAGAGTTATCACCACCTTACAGGGTCCTTGGCTTTTTTCTGCACTATAGAACTTTTGAGCAGCGACCCGCTGCTGGAAGTGTTCTGCTTTACGGCAGAGTCATACGGCCTCGCTGTTTAGAGACTGTAGAGATGCTGATCCACCAAAGAGACAGAGAAATCCCATATCAGAAGAAGCTAGAAAAAGAGAACGTGATAGAGAGAGCAAAGACCAGAGTAAATATCGGCCGGCTTTTCCTCATTGGAGAGTTCTTTTGGAACTAACGTCATGAACTACGGACGCAGAGTTAGCCGTGCTGCTAATGGATAGGTAAGTAATCAATGATTTCACCGGGTTCTAGTGTTTGGTCTGGCATGATGTTATACAGTCCTGAGAAAGCTATTTATTTAACGTGTGGAGGTGGATGAACATAGTTTGCACGGTATGCCTTACAGTAGTAATGTGAATTACACAACCGAGTCGATCTCTGTTAGCCATCTAGAGGCTAATGTGATGCTAACGTGTAAGACTCGGTTCTGTAGATAAAGCTGCAAACTCCGGTGTAGTCGCTGTATTTCAGTATATAAGTCAAACTTTTTCTTTTGGTTTTGTCGAGCTGGTGATTTATATTTTTGTTTGATTTTTTCCCAGAACACCTAAAGATGTCGGCTGATTCTAGTGTCGGGAGGTGTTTGCTACGTGGCGCTTAGACGTTCTCTGTATCTAATCTCAATGTTTTTCCAATTACCCCGACCTCCCCCACAAACTGAATACCTAGCTGTGAGGTCTTTACTCAAAATTATCCCAATTGTTACAGTTGAATTGCGAGCTGAAATGGCGCTTGTTTGTTGTTTGGGCGAGCGATTTGGAAAGCAGCCACTGGAACATGCCTCTTATGAACGAGAGAGATTTGATTTTACGACAGTGTTGAGGCTATGGCCTTTACTGAACGAACTGCATCTCCCAGCATCCTTTCCATGAACGAACTGCATCTCCCAGCACCCATTTCGCTGCCCTCGACCCATTCTCATTGGTCTGTGGCCAGTGATGACATCACAGAGTTGATAAAAGCATTGCAAATATTGAAATCTTGGTCTTTTGGTTCCCAAGCGGTGCCGTTAGGAGATGCTTTAATCCACTGCTAGCATTTTACCTTTTTCCGTTCAAACCTGCTGGACCAGGCAGAACTTCCCTTTTAAACTTCGAAGTGAATCGGCCGAGCAAACAGACTTTCCTGTACCAGGTAGTCCGCTGGCCATCTGAGCTCTATTGAAACAGGCCTGTGTGGTGGAAAATTGTTATGCAATTAGGAATTAAGTGTATATTCTCTGTTTAGTGAATGCATCTAGGGTAAAATGACGGGGCGTGAACGTTGGAGAAGACATCTACAGAGATAAACAATGATTGCTGAATACTATTTAAGTGTTTAGTTAGAAAGGTTGGTTAGGGTGATGCACGAGTAACTCTGTCCCCTCCATTGTCTGGCCAGACATGTTTGAATTAAATACTTAAACGCCTTCTGGGACTCAAGTCTTCTTTATTATGGAAACCCGGAGATACTTAATTTGCCATTACAGTCCCTCAGCGCCTAAAAGTCGGACGTCCGCTTTTCTGACCTCGGTTTTGCGCAAACCGCTCCTTTAAACTGGACACTTTCTACGTTCTTCGTCGTGGACTGTGGAGAGCTGCCCCCACCAAGTAGGATTAAACTGATTTATATCTTTCGGTCTGGGTAGAGGAGAATAGGTCTTAACGGTTAATATCCGTTTTCTGTGGTTAAAATAAGTCTGTCAACTTGTGAACCACTGTAATTCTTGGTCGTCTGTCGCTGTACACTGACCCTGAATGTGCATGCTTTTTGTGTTTTGTTATTTGACTTTGGTTGCAACCAGAAGCAGTATATTATATTGTATTATTTCCTTATTGTTTATTGTCTGCTGCGGTTGGCGCGTGTCTGTTTAGACAGGTCGCGTGGACTCAGTAGATCTTTCTCCGTCGCCCCCGTTTCCTTTATCCAAGCCACCATTGCTAATGAAACTAGCCTTTGTTGAGTCGCCACGCGGTCTTCCTTTGTCTTCCTTTGTGAACCGATCGCGCCAATTGATAAGGCTTGAGTTATTTATCGCATTGAAGGGGTGAGCTGAACCCCCCTCATTCGTTTGCTGCCTCCCACACACACACGCCCCCTTCCCTCGACGTTAACTTTGTTCTATTTTTGCATGCGTTAGAATAGATGGAAATTATGAATGAAATGTAATCTGTAAGGTTGACCTATTTCATTAATAAATTCCCTTAAGTAACGAGAAGTTTCCTGTGCTATTTCAGTGTGTGCTGTGAAGTTTGTTTTAACCCCGCGGACGAACTCTACGCCTTTCCAGAGAGACTTACAGTCTGGTTTAATTAAAATTATCTCATTTATGAGATTGGTGCCACTATATCTTTAATAAACAGGTTAAACTCGAACGTCATAAATTATTGATTATAATTATTGAGGCTCAGAAAACCAGACAACAACTTTTTATTATTAGTAGTTACAACCACAGTGATGTTGCGCGGCAAGCCTGAAGAGAGCGACAGAGAGCAAATATCATGAAAGTTGTAGAGTATGGCTTTATTGGGCCTAAAAAAATTTAAAGTATTTATGTCTTGTTTTATGTCGCGCTTTGCCACTATGAGGTCCTTACGCTCATTTTAGTGACCAGCCCTTTAGCATTGTCTCTTTTGGTGTCGAGGTGTGGGTGACAGTCGCAGTGGTGAGCCTGGGCATTGATGCAGAGGTCCTGCTCTCCAGACTTATAAAAGAAGATGTAGCTCTCCTTGGTGGGCTGCAGCTCCGTCACCAGACGTCGGCCCTCAGCACTGCTCTCCAGCTTGCTGTGATAGTCGCATACGTTTATGCTCGCCAAGAATGCTTTGGTTGTAAACACTCCTGTGGGTGTACAGAGAGCAAAAGGGTCACCTTTACACACCCACATCACCAGCAAGGGAGTACCACACCGCCGCCACCTCAGGGTGACCCAGCGCGTGACACCGACCCACCTCTGCCAGAGTCGCACTTCTTGCTCTGGGTAATCACCAGCCCCTTCCAGCTCTCCTCCTCGACAACCCGGCTCAGGCTGTGGTATTCTGCATGCGGGTCTGGAGTCGGCTCCTCCCCAGAGACACATTTCCCCATCCAACGGGAGTCCGAGATGAATTTCTGGACGCTTTCTAGGGACGGCCTCCTCCTGGTCCAATTTGCTAGGAGGAAGAAAGAAACCACCCACATTTTCACAGTCAGTGCCGTGTGCAGCCTCTTCCTCGGTGTCCGATCCAATTCTCACATGGCAGGGTTGGAGTTACTTACCGAGAAGGTGCTGGTCCCGCAGTTAGAACTGCAAGGACCTCCACTTGTCGTACAGGTGCCGCTCTTTGGAAAAGCCCGCCTGCCACCGCTCCTTTTTTAGAAGGCTCCTTCCCATCCACCGAAACCTGTCAAAGGCGCCACGGTCGGTCTCGAAACTCCCCTCCGTCGCTGCCTCTGGCTGCTACTGCCTCTCGCTGCCTTCCTGCAGCATCCTTCCCCTCCGGCCACCCTGATCGCCGTCGGAGGAGCTGAGGGAGAGGAGAGTTTGATTGTGAGCACTGTGCCCCCCCCGGTAGGGTCGGAATGGAAAACTGAGACGACCGCTTCGAGATCAAGGCTACTCACGCTCCCAAGGCTTGGAGGGAGGGAGTCACTGCCACCACATCATCGGCACGGTTTCAAACGCCACTGCCTGTACTCCGGGGACCTTTCCATCAGGGCTCTTTGCTCCTCGGGTAGCTTCGCGGCCTGCCACTGTAGGACCCGCCTCGCGTCACAGCTCGAGACGCTGGGCAAGTTGTAGCTGGAAGGCAGAGAGAGATTGCAGCACACAATGAGATTACGAGCAAAATGACATCGATGGGCATAACAAACACCTGGGCGGGGGAGATAAATAAATAGATGGAAAGAAAAGAAGAGACCAGACAAAGACAACCTTGCTTTCAGCAGGACAAAACTGCATTCACTGCTGGTGTAGACGGCTCAGCTCTCCTTGGGGATTGGAGATGGAGCGCCCCGACCTGGCGGTGAAGAAGCGACTGCTGTCGTCTCCCTCTTTGCCTTCCTGGTAGCCCGCCTGGATTTTAGATTAGTCTCCTAAAGCTGTAGGGGGAGAGGAGCACACGTCGGTCAAAGCAGTCGGCAAATCAGGCTAGTACTGCTTTGACGGTGGTTGAACCAGCTTAGAGCGGCAACAACATCTGACAGGGCAAAGGAGGCCGTGGGTCTGCCCGCCTCACTGTGGAACACGATGATGTTCCCGTGGTGTGTAGAGCGCTCCAACCACTCTGGATTGAGAACCGAGCGAGCATAACATTGCCATCAGTGGCTGGAGAACAAAGTAGCACAGCGGCTCAATCCCAAACCTCAGTGATTGCAGAGCCTGAAGAAAACTGCCGCTTACATCCAGGTTCTCCACCACAGACAGCTTCTGGCCTTGCTGGAGGAGCAGCACGGCCTCACAGTATTGCCAACATCGGGTCTTCTCCTCATCGGTGGCATAACGGCCCTCTTCCAGATTCCTGCAGATCCTGGCAACGTCCTCCTCCACCCAACTGAGAACCTTCTGGCACCTGGCCAAGCTGGTGCGACACGAGACCGCACGCTTGGGGCTGAGATGAAGCGGACACCAGAACCAGGGTGAGCAAACAGCCAACATTACATTTCAACATCATTTGCATGGGAGAAGACGGAGAGAGGCCAGAACCTTTTGCCGCATTCGCCCTCGCTCCTAAGGCTACGCATAGCCGCCTTGAGAGCCTGAATGAATGCCACGCATTCGACAACCTGCAAACTTTGAAGCGCACAAGGCCGTTGATATAATGGGAGATGGTGGAGGTGGTCAAATGTGCTGCCTTTAGATTGTCGATGTACATGTACATCTCTGGCACGTGGCGGACGTAGTCGATGGACACCTGGGCTGCTTCTGGCACCAGGAACCACAGCCAGCGGGAGACATTGGCCATCTGTGGGTTGTGGACAACACAAGTTTAATGGCACAGCACAGCAAACAGGGCAGCTTCACCGTAGCAGAAGCAACAGTATTTCTCAGTATGGACCTCTCCTGTATTTCCTTTAAAAAAAAATTAAAACAAGGGAAAAGAAGGGGGGGGAGTGCAGAAGCATCCGGTTTTGTCCTTTACACTGAAAATGTGAGTTTTTTCAATCATATATAGGAATGTTAATAGTCATTAATTCACAGCGACCCTTTTGGTTTTGTAATTTTGTCCTTAATGTACATATTCATAATTCTGTTTTCATGTTTAACTTGTGTGAATCTAAATGCGTCCATTGCCTGCAACTTTGCTGCGGTTACAGCTGGATTTCTCCTTTTTACACAAGTGCCTAATTTTCCCAGGACACCCAAGGCCGCAGCTCGATGATCGACTTGGTTGTCGTCTCATCTGATCTGCGGCCGCATGTTTTAGACATCCGGGTGAAGAGAGGGTCAGAGCTGTCCACTGACCACTACCTGGTGGTGAGTCGGCTCCGATGGTGGGGGAGTACGCTGGCCAGACCTGGAAGGCCCAAACGTGTTGTGAGGGTCTGCTGGGAACGTCTGGCAGAGTCTCCTGTCAGAAGGAGCTTTAACTCACACCTCCGGCAGAACTTCGAACACGTCCCGGGGAAGGCGGGGGACATTGAGTCCGAGAGGACCATGTGCCGCGCCTCCATTGTTGAGGCGGCTGACAGAAGCTGTGGCTGCAAGGTGGTTGGTGCCTGTCGCGGCGGAAACCCCTGAACCCCGTAAGGGATGCTGTCAGGCTGAAGGAGGAGTCCTATCGGGTCTTTTTGGCTTGTGGGACCCCTGAAGCAGCTGATAGGTATCGGCGAGCCAGGCGGACTGTTTACAGTGTGGATGGTGTGCTGCTGACCACGACGCGGGACGTTTTGGGTCGGTGGATGGAATACTTCGAAGACCTCCTTAATCCCACCGGCAATCTAGAAACAGAGTCTGGGGACTTTGGGTCGGGCTCTCTGATGCTGAGGTCACCGAGGTCGTTAAAAAGCTCCTCGGTGGCAAGGCTCCGGGGGTGGATGAGATTCTACCGGAGTTCCTCAAGGCTCTGGATGTTGTGGGGCTGTGTTGGTTAACGCGGCTCTGCAACATTGCGTGGACATCGGGGGCAGTTCCCTTGGATTGGCAGACCGGGGTGGTGGTCCCCCTGTTTAAAAAGGGGGACCACAGAGTGTGTTCCAACTACAGGGGGATCACACTCCTTAGCCACCCTGGTAAGGTCTGTTCAGGGGTTCTGGAGAGGAGGGTCCGACGGATAGTCGAACCTCGGATCCAGGAGGAACAATGCGGTTTTTGTCCTGGCCGTGGAACATTGGACCAACTCTACACCCTCGTCAGGGTCCTGGAGGGTGCATGGGAGTTCGCCCAACCGGTCTACATGTGTTTTGTGGACTTGGAGAAGGCGTTCGACCGTGTCCCTCGGGGGGCCCTGTGGGGGGTGCTCCGGGAGTATGGGGTACCAGGCCCCTTGATACGGGCTGTTAGGTCCCTGTACGACCGGTGCCAGAGTTTGGTTCGCATTGCCGGCAGTAAGTCGGGCTTGTTTCCGGTGAGAGTTGGACTCCGCCAAGGTTGACCTTTGTCACCGATCCTGTTCATAACTTTTATGGATGAGATTTCTAGGCTCAGCCAAGGTGTTGAGGGGATCCGTTTTGGTGGCCTAAGGATCGGGTCTCTCCTTTTTGCAGATGACGTGGTCCTGTTGGCTTCATCAGAACGTGATCTACAGGTTTCACTGGAGCGGTTCGCAGCCAAGTGTGAAGCGGCTGGGATGAGAATCAGCACCTCCAAATCCGAGGCCATGGCCTTGAGCCAGAAAAGGATGGGGTGCCTTCTCCGAGTCGGGGATGAGGTCCTTCCCTAAGTGGAGGAGTTTAAGTATCTGGGGGTTTTGTTCACGAATGAGGGAAAAATGGAGCGGGAGATCGATAGACGGATTGGTGGGGCATCTGCAGTTATGCAGGCGCTGTACCGGTCTGTCGTGGTGAAGAAAGAGCTGAGCCGAAAGGCGAAGCTCTCGATTTACCGGTTGATCTACGTTCTTACCCTCATCTATGGTCACGAACTCTGGGTGGTGACCAGAAGAACAAGATCACGGATACAAGCGGCTGAAATGAGTTTCCTCCTGGGCTCTCCCTTAGAGATAGGGTGAGAAGCTTGGTCATCCGGAGGGGGCTCAGAGTAGAACTGCTGCTCCTCCACATCGAGACGAGTCGGTTCAGGTGGCTCGGGCATCTGGTCAAGATGGACGCCTCCCTGGTGTGGTGTTTCAGGCACGTCCCACCAGGAGGAGGCCCGGGAGAAGACCCAGGACACCCTGGAGGGACTAAGTTTCTCGGGCTGGCCAGGGAACGCCTTGGGATTCCTCCCGAGGAGCTGGAACAAGTGGCTGGGGAGAGGGAAGTCTGGGTCTCTTTGCTTAAACTGCTGCTCCCGCAACCCGACCCTGGATAAGCGGAAGAAAATGGATGGAATGGATACTTACTTTCCGTTTGCCTCTGGCGATCTTAAGGACGTCCTTCAGGTGAGCCCGGTAGCCGCCCAAAAGTCGAACTTCTGGGGGAAACTGCTGGTACATGCCTTTTTCTTTCATGCTTTTCCTGGACCCTTTTCTGGGCTCTGCTGCAGTAGACATTAAAACACAGAACCAAGACACCAGAAAAATAATGAGCACCTTCTAAAGCAAAAGCAGCGAGTACAGAAGCCATGGATGCAAGTGGTTTTTGGTCCGTGGAGCCATCGACAACGCAGGAAACGGCCGAGGGACAGAGTTGCGCACAAGCGGTTTAGCCACAGAGCCAATTTAACCCAGCTGCTAATTTAGGCCCCTAATCCTCCTCAGACACGGACACAAACAGTAATACATTAATAAACAAAACCACACTTCCACACCAAGGTCCTTGTTGTTTCGGCTGGTTTTCTGGTCTCATTCAAAAATAATTTTATTTTGTATTTATTTTAGCGGGCCAAGTTGCTGCTTTTTCTCTCTGTTTTTAAACATTGACAGCTAGGTATTGCATGCAAAGTGCAAAAGTCTGGAGCTGCACTTGACAGCCGACAAAGTTTTGGTAAGAGAGCATAAACTCGCCGTACGGAACAGGACTTGATGCTTGGCCGTTGAGATTCCGTCCGAAAGACTGGGGAAGTGAAGGATGGGCGCTTTTATGGACTATGTGACGTAGGCTACACCAGAATATTAAATGAGGTCAAAGTTCACCTCCAGTTAACAAGCCTTGAATTAAATACATAAATTGATTAATCAAAGTAATATAAATACGTTGATTGATTTTTTTAAAATAGAAATTATTTAAATAATAATGTGATAATAATGTGAACATCGTTCGTCACAACGACTCCAGTAACTTCCACAAACCACCCAGTTGGACTGCTGGGGAAAAAAAAGAAAAAAAAATTGTGGATGAGCATCACCCAGATCAGCAATGATGTGGAATTTATTAATTCAGTTGTTCATTTATTTATACTTTAAATGAGCTGCAGAAGACGGACTGCTTCACTCCAAAAAGAATCAAGGCCTCACCTTAAACTTTTGCAACATCAGCTTGTTACCCTAGGGCAAAGTGGCACATGATTTAGATGCCTTAGACAACGTGAATCAAAGTGCTGTTTAGGCAGGCTTTTCAGCCCACATGGTGCTCCCCCTGCTGGTCAACATCTCTGCAGGAGAGAGCCAGCAGTTCCCAGGCGTGCTTGAAACAATGTTGAAACTTCTGCCACAAACAGATTGTGATTGATCAAGCACATCACAACTCTCCCATATATATATATATCAGCATAACTACAGAGCATATCAGCATAACTACAGAGCTAGCTCAGGATGACCCTAGCCACTCTAACTATAAGCTTTATCAAAAAGGAAAGTTTTAAGCCTGGCCTTAAAAGTAAACAGAGTGTCTGCCTCACGGACTAAAGCTGGGAGCTGGTTCCACAGGAGAGGAGCCTGATAACTAAAAGATCTGCCTCCCATTCTACTTTTAGAAATCCTAGGAACTACAAGTAAACCTGCAGTCTGAGAGCAAAGGGCTCTGTTAGGAACATATGGACCAATCAGATCTCTGATGTATGATGGAGCTTGATTATTAAGGGCTTTATATGGAAGAAGGAGGATCTTAGATTCTATTCTGGATTTAACAGGGAGCCAATGAAGGGAAGCTAAAACAGGAGAAATGTGATCTCTCTTTTTAATATTCATCAGAACTCTTGCTGCCGCATTTTGGATCAACTGAAGGCTTTTAATGGCATTTTGTGGACTTCCTGATAGTAAAGAATTACAGTAGTCCAGCCTTGAGGTAACAAATGCATGGACTAGTTTCTCAGCATCACTCCTGGACAGGATGTTTCTAATTTTAGCAATATTCCGGAGGTGAAAGAAAGAAATCCTAGAAACCTGTTTAATATGGGATTTAAATGTCAAGTCTTGGTCAAAAATAACGCCGAGGTTCTTTACGTTATTACTGGGGGCCAATTTAATGCCATCCAGATGAAGTGATTGACTAATCAGTTTCTGTTTAAGAACTTCTGGTCCAAAGACAGCAACTTCTGTTTTGTCAGAATTTAAAAGCAAAAAGTTTAGGGTCATCCATGTTTTTATGTCTTCCAGACATGCCTGTAATCTACCTAACTGACTGGGTTCATCAGGATTTATGGATAAATATAGTTGTGTATCATCTGCATAGCTGTGGAAATTTATCCCATGCTGTCTAATGATTCTACCAATTGGGAGCATATATATGGTGAACAGAATTGGTCCAAGCACAGAACCCTGTGGAACTCCACAAGTAACCCTTGAGAGTGAAGAAGATTGATCATTTAGATGAACAAACTGGAATCTATCAGACAAATATGATTTAAACCAGCCTAGTGCTGTTCCTTTGATCCCTGCAACATGTTCAAGCCTTTCTAAGAGAATATTATGATCGACTGTGTCAAAAGCAGCACTGAGATCTAACAAAACCAGAACAGACACCAGTCCATTATCTGAGGCCATGAGAATATCATTAGTAACCTTCACCAGTGCTGTTTCAGTGCTATGATGAGCTCTAAAACCTGACTGAAACTCTTCAAACAGCTCGTTACTGTTTAGATGCTCACAGACTTGATTAGCAACAATTTTCTCAAGGACTTTGGATAAGAAAGGAAGGTTAGATATAGGTCTGTAATTCACTAAGTCATCTTGATCAAGGGAAGGTTTCTTGAGTAAAGGTTTAATTACAGCTATTTTAAATTCCTGTGGTACGTATCCGTTTACTAAGGATAGATTCATCATATCCAAAATGGGGCCAGGAACCAAATGGAACACTTCTTTAAATAATTTGGTTGGAATTGGGTCCAACATACAAGTTGAAGGTTTAGATGAGGCTAATATTTTTGATAATTCCGAAAGCTCGACTGAATCAAAACAGCCTAAGCACAACTGAGGTTCTACAGTTCTTTCCGATGCTGCCTCATTTACTGAGGAAGAAGTAATCATGTTTGGGAGGATGCCAAGGATTTAATTTTTAATAGAATTAATTTTATTTATGAAGAATCCCATAAAATCATAACGGCTAAGAGTTGGGGGAAAAGTTGGCTCAACAGAGCTATGACTCTGTGTAAGTTTGGCAACTGTACTAAAAAGAAACCTAGGATTGTTTTTATTCGCCTCTATTAATTATGAAAAATATGCTGTTCTAGCTTGTCGAAGGGTCTTTTTATACAGCAATAGACTGTTATTCCAGGTTAAATAGGAATCCTCTAGATGTGTAGAGCGCCATTTTCTCTCCAACTTCCTAGTATTCTGCTTTAAAGTACGCAACTCTGCGTCAAACCAAGGAGTCAGCCTCCTATGGCTAGCCACTTTCTTTTTTAAGGGGGCTACACTATCTAATGCCAAACGCAATGAGGACGTAACGCTGTGAACCAGATCATCAATTTCTGAAGGGTTAGAGATGGAATTGCTGCCATCCACTGTGTTACCCTGAGAGACTAAGGAAAGTAAGAATGGAATGGGGGGGTTTGACGCCTCATGGAAGGTGCATCGAGGGGAACTGGCCTTGGAAGAGCTGGTGTTTGGGCACCCCCTCTCCAACCTGGACCGTCCGTGCACTCAGTCAGTCTCGGGACCTCGGCCTGCGATAGCCTCACAAGACGGAGGGGCTTCCTCGGCCTGGCTCACCATTCCGGCACTGCAGCTTATGTCTGCCCGCCACCCATTGCCACCTGGACCAGGGAGCAGACTCAGACCCTGAGGGTGGAGCGGGTCTTCGCCTTGTCCAATTCCCTGGGGGCGGCAGACTCTGTTATGGGGGCAAAGCTGTGGCTGGCTTTTCTAGGGGATGTCTACCGTCACAGCAGGGTTCCTGTGGCTGGGTTGAAGGCGGAGGACTGTCCTGTCCTGGCCAGAGGGGGATGCAACTGGAGAGGTTTGTAGAAAATATTTTAAGGCCTCAATACCTCCTCTTCCCCACAACCTACCTCCAATGCTGCACCCTCCTTAACCAGGCAGGGAAGGATCCCTCTTTCTGCTTTCAACTTGGTCAGGAGGAGCTCAAGCTCCGGTGGGTGCCTGACGTAAGGTTTTATGTAGGCAAACATGCGAAGCTCTCCTGGGACGGTCGTCATTTCCTGGAGCTAGCCATACCAGGAGCACCCCAATCAGCTGCCGCAAGGAATGCGTTGATTGCCAACAGAATCCTTGACGACATCGAGCCTCGGGGGCTCTGCTATTCAAGCAAGCTGGACCGTTACAGGGAGAACGGCTTGCCCTGGCTCCCACTCTGCCTGGCACGCCTGCCCACTATCATAGCAGGGGAGAAGAGGATGAAGAGATTAGTTTTTCTATCCTGCATCGGGATGATGGAGAACAATGCCTTCGTCAAAAACAAGGCACTGTATTAGCTCATAAGTGAGTTGCCCCTCACTCAGAAGGGGATGCAGGACCTCCAGCTTCTCTCTTGCTTCTGCCTGCCAAAAAGACACCTGCAGCTTGGCGCTGCCTTGCGGCGACAAACAGCAGTGGTTGAGTCTGCGTGTATTTTGTCTTTTTTTTTTTTTTTACAGTCGTCTGCATGGTGTTAACCTTTTAGGTACCATTAGCTGTTAAATACTTGAACCAGCTCTGAACATTGTAATTTGTAACTTTTCCAGGATGACATCTGTGGGTTAATTGTGTTATTTCTTTTTCTTTCTTTGAACAACTTATTGTTCATTTTTATTGTATCCTTTACGGTATTCATGTATTGGCTGTGCCAATGGCTGCTGTGGAACAAATTGCCCTTTGGGGATATTAAAGAATTAATCAATCAATCAGCAGTCACATGGCTTTTTGGTATGGCGGCTGCATGAAGATATTCCATACAGGATGCCTCAGCTTCCACAGCAGCCAGCCCCCAAGAAGCTGCGTGTAGAGGAGGAAGAAGAGAAGCCAGAGGAGCCTCCAGAAGATGCACTTCAGGAGGTTGACCCTGAGGAACCACCGCCAGGGGTCATCCTAAAAAAAAATAACATACCTGGCTGCGTGAAAGTCTACAAAATGGTCCTCACAGGAGTTGTCCTTTGTCAGCATTGACCCTGACGTAATCCACAACCAGGCCTACAAATAATACCTGGCCTCCTGTGAGACACACTCTGTCCCCACAAGGACATATGAGCCATTTAAGCAAAAAAGGAGGAAAATGGTGGACAGAACGTACTTTTCGTTTAGTTTTTTTGCTTTTTCATCCCTTTAAAACTGTCATTTCAGTTGATTGTAATGTTACAGAATTTTTTTAATGTAAATAGCCATAGTTTTGGTATTGTTTTTGTTTCTTAGCTCTCGTTTTGAGAGTGTTCGTGTGTTGTTTAAAAGAAGAAGAAAAAAACTCACATGGACTCTGCCTTGACGTGGCGTGAGGGCTTATGTGTCTCTTACAACCACAAATAATGGGTCCAAACCAAGAGAGAGGGATCAGTGACAGGGCAGTATACAGGGATAGCACCTACATACCTACTTATGCTCACTTTCTGCTGCAGAAACACATCTGCTACAGTGTCAGAAAAACTGACTCTAAAATACACAATTTCTGATACCTGACACACGTGCTGCAGTGCCAGAAGAAAAAAAAAAACACTTACAAAACCTCGGGGAACCAGGAGACTAGGAAACGTGGAAACAGACCGGGAAGATCAGAGAGGGAAGATAGCCGGGCGACAGGGTAGGCAGGAACCAGAAAGGGAAGAATGACGACGAAACAGTGAGTTGTGACAGTCAGAGAAAAGCTTAAGTATACTGAGGAGGTGTGTAAGTGGCAGGGAGAAGGCTAAAGGCTAATTAGGAGAGGCAGTAGCAGGTGAGAGGGAGAGAGCAGGTGGAAACAATCAGTGGCTGGGACAGAAGGCAGAATGGCTAGAGAAACTGGGAGGAAGACCAGGAGCAAAACTTAAGGACTAGACAGAGGATTGTACTAAAGAGGAATTAGCAACCAAACACAAGAACACCAGAGGGAGACAAAAACGCAGAGGAAGGAAAAACTCAAACCCAAAGCCCAAACACCCAAGGAACCCAACAATGACACTTTGATGTGGCAACATTGAACACGTAAGAAAACGTTTAATCCGAAGACTCGATCTTCTTTTGTACCTTTCTTGTTCCACCAGCCATCAGGTCCCCCTTCTCTTTGAGGAGGGAACCAACCGGTTGCTCCAATGACTTGATTTTTGTTTTGCACACCTTTGTCTTCTGAGTTAAGCTGTGTTGTTTTTGCAACAGAGGTTAGCATGACACTATGTTGTCATATTTGAGAGCTAATATCGTCCATACGGTCATTTAGCCGTTGTCCAAGTTAGCCGCCAAAATTTCTTTTTTCAAAGCGTCACATGCACTTTCTTCAGTTTTATCTTTAGGTTTTTTTTCTGGTGTATTTGTTGGGGTCAAGTTTTCTATCCCCCGCTTAGCAGAGGAGTTAGCAAGCTCCGTTTGCATAGCATAGTCATGCTCCGCTGCTCTTTCCGAATGTTTAAATGAGAGGGATTTGACCGCAGGAGGGTTCTTGGCATTTTTCATCTTGTTCATGGGTGAGTATACTACAGTCTCCATATTAGAAAATGCAGATATCAATCTTACAGGCTAACAAATCCAGGACGGTGAGCACCTTCAGTAGAACGCGACCACTTCCCTCGCCATTCCACCCGGAAGTCCTGCTCTGCTTTGTGACTACGACACTGGAGGTTGCAAGCAGTTCAACTCAGATTTCTGTTTTATACAAGAGTCTCATTCAACAGAACAAGAAAAAACATTTTGGTGATCGCAATGGGGAGATGATCTGTGGATGTCCCATGGTAAAGAGCGTGCTGCTGGTGTTTGCATACCTAAAGGAAGATTTAATGGTAACATTTTGAATTCTGACATAGATAAAGATGGTCATTACATTTTTTTTATGATTGAGGCTGCACACTCTATGTTTTAGTTCATGTGTATGGTTTTAACTGTCAGAGGGAGAATAAACTATAATTTGATAGATTGGAGGAGCGCCTTACTGCGGTGGTTATCTAAATATCCCAATTCCTTTATAATGTTTGGTGGAGACTTTAATACAGTGTTTAACAACTATTTGGACCGATTTCCTTCAAGAAGTTCAGACTCTAACTCATTAATAAGACTGTTTGCACAAAGATTTAACTTAGTCGATTCTTGGAGGGATTCTCATTCATCTTAAATAGCTTACACATGGTGTAATAAGACTAAAACCAGACACTCGCGTATCGATTATTGGCTTAAACGTTAAAACGGATATTTATCTTACACCACTCTCAGACCACAAAATGGTTAGCTTATCAATCCCATTGTCATCCTCCTCCATCACTAAAACTTCATACTGGAAGCTAAATAGCACCATTCTTGAGCATAAAGAAGTGATTTGTGAAGTTGAGATTCATTAAACTTTATTGCAATAAAGCTCTCACAGATAATACTGTACATTTTGTAGCAACTGGGAACTTTTGAAATATGAAATTCTTTAGAAAACACAGCAGTGAAGTGATACAAAAGATCGCATGCCTTACTTCCAAACCAATAGACGCCCTCAGTGAATCTGATAAAATAGAACTGGTTGACCTGCAGCATAGATTAGATGAGATTTACAAACGCAAAGCTGACAGAGCATTTGTTCGGTCTCGCAGAAAATGGCTCGAAGGAGAACAGAAATCGGCCTATTTTTTCAGACTTGAAAAACATCAATCTAACACCAACTCTATCCTACAACCAAACATTAATGGGACAATTTCTAATGATAAGGATATCATAGCAAATTATTGTTCAAACTTTTATTGCAAACTTTATTCTTCTCAAGGTAGTCTTACTTTTTTTAATTCTATAGACAGAATTACTCAGCTGAATGAGGAGGAAAGTCAGCTTTGTGACAGATCAGTTTCTTTGATCGAGGTTGCAGATGCTATAAAACATTTAAAGATTAACAAATGAACTGGAACTGACAGCCTTACTGCAGAGTTTTACAAACGGTTCGCTGACAGTTTAGCCCCTTTTCTTTTAGAAGTTTTTAAGGAAAGCTTTTAAGTTTTTATGTCAAGGTTGGATCACCCTCATTCCAAAACCAGGCAAGGATCCTTTGCTCTTAGACATAGGCGACCAATCTCTTTACTGAATAATGATTATAAGATACTGGCACAAATTCTGGCCAATAGAGTAAAACCCGTATTAGATAAAGTTATTGATGAGTCAATCTGGATTCATGCAGAATCGTCATATGTCAAACAAAATAAGATTAATTTTAGACATAATAGATTACCTTGTACAGGATGATAGTCTTATTCTTTTTTTAGATTTCTGCAAGGTGTTCGACTCCTTAAAGCATGAGTTTATTTTTACTGCTTTAAATAAATTTGGGTTTGGTCAATCCTCGTGTAATGCCGTTCGGACACTGTATTCTAATAGTAACAGCTCCATAATATGGAACACCGAAGTGTTCAAAATTAAATAAATAAAACATGATGAAACAAATAACATGAAGTAATATTAAATAAATATATAATGTGACATGAAATTGTGAAAAACAGAATTCATTTAAAATGTAATGCCCATTATTTTTCATTTATTTTATATTTATATTTCATTTAATTATTATTTTACAACAATTTATTTCCTAATAATAGAAATGATTTCAAGACATTTTTATTTAATTCCGTCAGTTTTTATTTCAAAACGTCATTTTAACAAAGTCAGCTTTTATTTCATAATGGTGTTTTTCCCCATGGCTTATTTATTTCAGAATGGTTTATTTTTATTGAATTACTTGATCTGCCAATCAGGGTGAGTGGGTTGTACCTGCCCGCTCATTGGCTGATGCTTAAAGATTGATTAGTCTTCCTGGATATCGTTCAATGTGGACAGACGGTACAGCTAGCTAGCAACAACAACAACTTATGTGAAGGGTCAGGAAGGATGGCGGAGTTGCATGAGATTTGTTTAGCCTTGGTTAATCTGGCAGATGAAATTGAAAGAAGTAATTTATCAGATGTCATCTTAACTCTTATTAACTTATTATCCACCTAACTTAGCTTGGATAATATTTTTCAAATGATTGGGATGATGACTGCTCTTCATGAAGCTAACATCGACGACAGCATTGTGGATAATTAACGAGCCATTGAGCACCGTGTCCGTATGGAAAACGCACAAGTGGAACTGTCTTCAAATGTTGGCCGACCATGTCTTGAAATCCCAGGGCAAGCCCTCAAAACTTTGGTGCTGTCCGGCATCACCATCGAGTTATTGCCGAAATGTTTTCGGTTTCATCCAGCACAATTCGGAGGAGAATAGCAGAAGGGCTAAGGTAATTTCAACCTGTTTATTTTGTATTTCGTGTATGCATGTATCCAGATAAAATAGGCCGAATATTTCTCCACTTTTTTTACGTGGATGTTTAAATATATTCCCCCAGTGTTACATTAGTGCTGCGCGGGGCGCCACGTACTCGATGAGACATCCCCGGTCTGATGTCTCATCGAGTTAAAGGTTAAAGGTTACAGGAATAGGCCTATCAGTGTTTAAATATGTTTTCGTGTAACCTAGATTATTCCAGGCCAGGTTAGAAAAGTATTTTATTCGTACTCAGTACTAAAAAGAGCCTTTTAATCAAATACGTTTTTAATCATACTTGAAAAATTTCTTTGATAGCTACTTTTTATACTTTTACTTGGGTATAAATATGGTGAAGTACTGCTACTCTTGGAGTATAATTATTAGTTCCCAAAAACTGTACTCAAGTAAATATATCACTGGGCTGCTTAACATATTTTAAATCAAGTTAAAGTTTAAAATAGCTGTCCAAGATATTACTATAAAAGTAAATTCTGAAATTGCTATTAGAGTACAGAGAACATCAGATCAGTTGTACTGGCAAATATTTTTTTAAGATGTCATCACACAGACAAAAAAGGTGTACATTCTTGTACTTCAAATAGTACAATTAAAAAATGTATAAAAATACTATAACCACAAAGTAAACATTTTGAAGCAGAAGAAACACTTTGTAAGAAGGTAGTATAGCCCAAGGGTCTTCAAGATGAAAGAATTGGAGGCAAACTGCAGAATGGTGAGGTTTTTCCCTTTGGAGCCAGCATGCTACCCAGGCTTTTATTCCATTGCTCTTCACAAGTCAGAAAAGAATCTCTTTCTGAAGCCTCCACATGGCTTCTTTTAAATAGAAAAAAACCATCACACCTGGGAGCAATCAGCTCCAATCAGCAGTGCTCCAACAATCAAACACAGAACAAAAGGAAATAAACATCCAAATAAATATACCTAGGTTTAAACAAAAGACAAAACTATTTCTAAAGTAAAAGAAACATTTTTAAACTAATACTAAAGAAACAAATCCTACTTCATTTGGCATGTCCAAATGACATAACCAATCAGAAGATGATCCAGAGAGGCAGTACTGGATGGGCCCTCCCCTCTCACAACCTACTTTGGATACAAAGAAAAAGCATTAAATTCAAAAAGGAAATTACATCAATATACAATCAAACCCATTACATCAAAACCAGTGCAATAGCCACATTTTAATCTGGTTAAAATATCAAATAGGAAATTACCTTTAGACTATAGAATTTATTAAAGGGACGAATGGGAAATCATTCATACCACTTCGTCACACACTTTTCAAATGAAATTTTAAACTTTTAAAATTAATGAAGGTCATACTTGCAATATGTGTCTTAGTCTATTTATGTTAGAACATGGTAAAGTTAATCCAGAAACAATGTTTACAAGGGTTTACCATCTGCTCAATTGATCTTCAAATGCCTCAAAAGATATATAAAATAACTGAACAAAAAAAGATTGTGGATGAACAAGAGTTATGTTAACATTAACTCTAATTTTGTGTCTGGTGCATTTCGGGTTAAAACAATATTATGTGTTAGGCTATAATTTCTGTTAAACTGATATTTTTTGCTTGAGTACTAATCCTCAAGGAAAAATTATGGTACAGTTTTCTAACCCTTATTTTTTTAAACACACATAAGTAAATGTAACAGCCCAAATGCAAGTAGTTATTACCCACCTCTTGAATGGATGGATATTAATGAAGAAGTTATTGCTTTTATGTGATTTATTTATTTATTTTATTTGCAGAAAGTCCGATAGGTATTCAGTGATTGAAGATGATGAACTGGATTCATTAGTTCTGGATATTCAATTCAATTCAATTCAATTCAGTTTATTTATATAGCGCCAATTCACAACAGATGTCATCTCAAGGCTCTTAACAAGAAGTCATTTCAATACATTTATACAAACATTCCAATCAGTTAAAAAGTTTCCTATTTAAGGAATCCCAGCAGATTGCGTCAGTCATTGGCGTGAGGTTGGGCCCCGTTGATGCAGACTTTCCAACCACAGCAATCCTTCAGCAATCCCTCATACTGAGCAAGCATGTAGCGACGGTGGAGAGGAAAACCTCCCCTTTAACAGGAAGAAACCTCCAACAGAACCAGGCTCAGTAGGAGCGGCCATCTGCCACGACCGTCTGGGGGTTTGAGAAGACAGAGCAGAAACACAGAAGGAACAGAAGATCTGATATAAGAGAACTTTCTATGTTACAGAAAGTAAAAAGTTAATAACAGGACACAGTGGATGTTCAGTTACTGGGAGGATCATCCCAGTCGATGCCCCCCGTCCAACAGGGCATTGCAGCCAAGCAGGATACCAGACCAGGTATATCTTCTATGGAGAGAAAAACACTGAGAGAAAACAAAGTTAACAGTCGAAATAACAGAATGTACTGTAATAAAACTGGAGAGTAGTAGGAGAGAAAAGTAGCAGAGTGAAGAAAAGTGGTCAGTCTGTCCTCCAGCAGTCTAAGCCTATAGCAGCATAACTACAGAGATAGCTCAGGATGACCTCAGCCACTCTAACTATAAGCTTTATCAAAAAGGAAAGTTTTAAGCCTGGCCTTAAAAGTAAACAGAGTGTCTGCCTCACGGACTAAAGCTGGGAGCTGGTTCCACAGGAGAGGAGCCTGATAACTAAAAGATCTGCCTCCCATTCTACTTTTAGAAATCCTAGGAACTACAAGTAAACCTGCAGTCTGAGAGCAAAGGGCTCTGTTAGGAACATATGGAACAATTAGATCTCTGATGTATGATGGAGCTGATTATTATGGGCTTTATATGGAAGAAGAAGGATCTTAAATTCTATTCTGGATTTAACAGGGAGCCAATGAAGGGAAGCTAAAACAGGAGAAATGTGATCTCTCTTTTTAATATTCATCAGAACTCTTGCTGCAGCATTTTGGATCAACTGAAGGCTTTTAATGGCATTTTGTGGACTTCCTGATAGTAAAGAATTACAGTAGTCCAGCCTTGAGGTAACAAATGCATGGACTAATTTCTCAGCATCACTCCTGGACAGGATGTTTCTAATTTTAGCAATATTCCGGAGGTGAAAGAAGGAAATCCTAGAAACCTGTTTAATATGGGATTTAAATGTCAAGTCTTGGTCAAAAATAACGCCGAGGTTCTTTACGTTATTACTGGGGGCCAATTTAATGCCATCCAGATGAAGTGATTGACTAATCAGTTTCTGTTTAAGAACTTCTGGTCCAAAGACAGCAACTTCTGTTTTGTCAGAATTTAAAAGCAAAAAAAAGCAGAAATATTAAGCAGCATCACCCAAATGCTGGCTGCAGAAAGATGATGGGACACCTACGATCCAGACATATACACATCCAAAGTAAGGTGATACTGGCAATAATGCATCACATGTCAGTAATGCCATGACAAATCTTTATTTTCAGTCATCAAAAGTGAACAATCTTCTCCTCTCAGTTGACCTGTGTAAAAAAATAAATGAATAATAATAATAAAGTGTAATGCTTACCAGAAGCAGTGACAATCTGTCCCAGTACCATTAGAATGAACAATATGTTTTTTATGTGGCGGTACAAAACAAATATCAACCTTGTAAAATTAAGTTCTCAATGTTTCATCTCTGTTGAAACCAAACAAAGTTAAACAGGGGGGTATTCCACGAAGCGAGGCTAATGTGAAATATCCTGGCTTGAATTAGCGTAACGGTTCACTCCAAGCTTATTCTGTTCCACCAACGAAGCTCAGGTGAGTTCAATCCGCACTGATTCAAGTGAGGGTCATGTATGTCAACGCTACATTAAAGGCAGCCCCTGTCAATCAATGCTAGATAAGTGTGAATGGAAGGAAAGGAAAAAGCCGCGTTCTTCTCCCAGGCTGAGAGAATTATTAATGCAGCCTATGAGTATCACCATGACATCATTACCAATAAGGGGAACACCTGCTGCATATAAATAAATACTCGTCAGGCTGCATTGTGTTATAATGTGAATTAGATGATGTTATGGGTCCATCTCAGACAAAAAGTGATTTATTTGTAATTATTAATAATGCTTGGTGTCAGGTGTGACATGGGTGGAACAAAAAGTTTCTGGTAGCAAGAAAATATTAAATACACTAATGTTATTCAAAATGGAAGAAGTAAAATCATTAGATTAAACAAATCATTAAATAATTAAGACTACATTTTAAAAGATAAGACCTACACTCCATTGCGTAATTTAACCACCAAAAAGAAAACTGCAGCTGCTGCAACCGATAACTTTATATGGGGGGGGGGGGTGACAACAGCAGTAGAATACCATCCCCGCAGTGTGACATCACATGGATCGTCCAATCATTTGATCAAGCTAAAATAAGCCTCACAGTTCGGCTGCCAGGGAGCAGGCTGGTCCCAGAGCATGTGTTGCCATGGTGAATGGGTGGGGCTTCAGGTTAGCCTCATTTGTGGAACTGAATCTGGGAAATTGAGCCAGGAATGATGGCTCAAATTCTAGTGTTAATGCATTTTTTTGCATATGACTCTTCACCTCTTTCTAATACATTTTTCCTCCACAGATGGAGAATTGTTGTACATGGTGGCATAGATGTCTTCTCTAGGCTGATTGTATACCTGAATGCTGCCACCAACAACAAGGCTACAACGGTTTTTGATAGTTTCTTGTCAGCCATCAGACAATATGGCATACCATCACCAGTCCGGTAAGTGATTACAGTACAGTGTGCCTAAAATTCTCCGTCACATAAACTTCAATATTTTTTTTGATCAGTTCAGACAAAGGAGGTGAAAATATCAAAGTTGCTAATTTCATGGTCCAGAGAATGGGGGAGAACAGGAGCTCTCACATTACAGGCAGAAGTGTTCCCAATCAGCGGTACGGACAATTCCCCTGATTGGCTGACAGTACAAATGAATTTATAAGAAAAGTAATTCAGAAGATTGGCTCATTGGTTTCACACCACATAGGTTGTTATTGTGAATAACTGACCTAAAGTTTGTGAAATAGAAATACCTTTTTTGTCACTTTAAATTATTTTCCTTTAAATCTACCCTTACAGATTGAGCGCCTGTGGAGGGATGTGTATGAAAATTGTTCACCCAGCTGGAGATCGAGGGACTGCTCAACCCAAGTGAAGACATTAACTTGTTTGCACTGCACAGATGATTTTTGGGTCATATTCAACATCATCTTCAGTTATCCAGGCAGCATGGAATCAGCATAATCTAAGAACAGCAAACAACCAGTCACCCCTGCAGCTCTGGTTGCAGCACAGAAAAGAGGGACAAGATTTGTCACAGGTATTTGATAAAGGTGATCAAATTAATCTTGTAATCGATGCATTGCCATGCGGACATAAATGATTCGGCATTAATGCAGTAGCCAACTATAATGGATTGTTTTCCAAATGAGACCGAGATTCTTATCCTTATGTAACATGGGCATCAAAGCACATAATGTAGATCAACTGGTGTTTTGCACAAAATCGTTCCAACTTTCCAAATGTTTGCTAATCATCGCTTATGGGTTTTCAAATAGTTCTCAGTATTAACAGATTTTGTGAGCATCTGCAGAGCATGTTTTTAACACAGCCTGAGACGTCGCTGACTTTTGAATTAAGTTTTTTTTTTGTTTTTTATGTTCAATTATATCAAATGCAAGGTGTGGCCAGACAAATGTTTAATAAATAAAGAAATGACCTCTTATATTAATGAATACGAACTCGTAATGAAATCGTCTAGATGCAATAATATTGCATCTCTTTGAATCATGACCATTTTAACTGAACTGACACGTGAGACAAATTAAGATTCACACCAACCCTTTCCAACAAATTAGAATCTCATTAAAAAGTCCATGTATTTCCACAATCCATTCAAGATGTTAAACCATCATGTACTATAGATTCAGGGCCTACAACTTAAGCTATTTTTCAAGTATTTAGTTGGTTACCTGTACATCATTTGGGCTTCCAGCTCAGAAAAGCCACAAAAACAGGAATTTAAAAAAATTGAATACAGTGATGACATCACCATTGTCATTTCATTCTGCCTGATCGGACCAGTGACGACATGTTTAGCCGCATGCTGTCATTCCATCAATGGTTGTCTAGGTGGTGTCCTGCAAACGATGTGGGCTACATTGATAACTGGAGAACTTTTTGGGGAAAACCTGGTCTGATCCGGAGAGACGGCATCCATCCCACTTTGGATGGAGCAGCTCTTCTTTCTAGGAATATGGCCGAATTTATTAGTCCTCCAAAACACTGACAACCCAGGGTCCAGACCAGGAAGCAGAGTCGTAGTTTAACCCACCTCTCTGCTGCTTCTGTACTGTTACCCCCCCATTACTCTATAGAAACAGTGTCTTGCCCACGGCCAAAATTAAATGGATTAAAAGTTAAGCCAACAAAAGCAAATTATGGAAATCTCATAAAAATAAATACAACTTTGACTGAACAGAAAAATAAATCTATTAAATGTGGTTTATTAAACATAAGATCTCTCTCCTCAAAGACTTTGTTAGTAAATGACTTGATTTGTGATAATCACATTGATTTCCTTTGTCTCACAGAAACCTGGCTGCAGCAGGAGGATTATGTCAGTATAAATGAGTCAACTCCTTACAGTCATTTAAATTTTCACATTCCTAGAAATACTGGGAGAGGAGGAGGAGTTGCAACCATTTCGTTCTGATTTACTAATTAATCCCAGACCAATTGATAGCTACAGTTCTTTTGAACATCTAACCCTTAATTTTCCTCATCCAAGTTGCAAAACATTAAGACCATTTTTGTTTGTGGTTTTGTATCGTTCACCAGGCCCTTACTCTCAATTCTTGGATCAGATCTCAAATTTTTTATCTGATTTAGTATTAAATACTGATAGGGTTATTATAGTGGGGGACTTTAATATTCCTGTGGATACTGAAAGTGATAGCCTAAATGCAGCCTTTAATGCTATTTTAGACTCAATTGGCTTTACTCAAAAATTACAGGGATCGACCGACTCGGGTAAACACACTTTGGACCTTGTACTGACATACGGTATTGAGTGTGAGGAAATAACAGTCCACCCACATAACCCGGTCCTGTCTGACCACTTCTTAATAACTTTTGAATTTACTTTAACTGACCATTTTAAATCTGAAAGAAAATGTCATTATAGTAGAGCTTTATCAGACAATGCTGTAACAATTTTTAAAGAATCTGTTCCATTCTTACTTTCCTTAGTGTCTCAGAGTAACACAGTGGATGGCAGCAATTCTATCTCTAACCCTTCAGAAATTGATGATCTGGTTCACAGCGTTACGTCCTCATTGCGTTTGGCATTAGATAGTGTAGCGCCCTCAAAAAAGAAAGTGGCTAGCCATAGGAGGCTGACTCCTTGGTTTAACACAGAGTTGCGTACTTTAAAGCAGAATACTAGGAAGTTGGAGAGAAAATGGCGCTCTACACACCTAGAGGATTCCTATTTAACCTGGAATAACAGTCTACTGCTGTATAAAAAGACCCTTCGACAAGCTAGAACAGCATATTTTTCATCATTAATAGAGGCGAATAAAAACAATCCTAGGTTTCTTTTTAGTACAGTTGCCAAACTTACACAGAGTCATAGCTCTGTTGAGCCAACTATTCCCCCAGCTCTTAGCAGTGATGATTTTATGGGATTCTTCATAAATAAAATTAATTATATTAAAAATAAAATCATTGGCATCCTCCCAAACATGATTACTTCTTCCTCAGTAAATGAGGCAGCATCGGAAAGAACTGTAGAACCTCAGTTGTGCTTAGGCTGTTTTGATTCAGTCAAGCTTTCGGAATTATCAAAAATATTAGCCTCATCTAAACCTTCAACTTGTATGTTGGACCCAATTCCAACCAAATTATTTAAAGAAGTGTTCCGTTTGGTTCCTGGCCCCATTTTGGATATGATGAATCTATCCTTAGTAAACGGATACGTACCACAGGAATTTAAAATAGCTGTAATTAAACCTTTACTCAAGAAACCTTCCCTTGATCAAGATGACTTAGTGAATTACAGACCTATATCTAACCTTCCTTTCTTATCCAAAGTCCTTGAGAAAATTGTTGCTAATCAAGTCTGTGAGCATCTAAACAGTAACGAGCCGTTTGAAGAGTTTCAGTCAGGTTTAAGAGCTCATCATAGCACTGAAACAGCACTGGTGAAGGTTACTAATGATATTCTCATGGCCTCAGATAATGGACTGGTGTCTGTTCTGGTTTTGTTAGATCTCAGTGCTGCTTTTGACACAGTCGATCATAATATTCTCTTAGAAAGGCTTGAACATGTTGCAGGGATCAAAGGAACAGCACTAGGCTGGTTTAAATCATATTTGTCTGATAGATTCCAGTTTGTTCATCTAAATGATAAATCTTCTTCACTCTCAAGGGTTACTTGTGGAGTTCCACAGGGTTCTGTGCTTGGACCAATTCTGTTCACCATATATATGCTCCCAATTGGTAGAATCATTAGACAGCATGGGATAAATTTCCACAGCTATGCAGATGATACACAACTATATTTATCCATAAATCCTGATGAACCCAGTCAGTTAGGTAGATTACAGGCATGTCTGGAAGACATAAAAACATGGATGACCCTAAACTTTTTGCTTTTAAATTCTGACAAGACAGAAGTTTCTGTCTTTAGACCAGAAGTTCTTAAACAGAAACTGATTAGTCAATCACTTCCTCTGGATGGCATTAAATTGGCCCCCAGTAATAACGTAAAGAACCTCAGCGTTATTTTGACCAAGACTTGATATTTAAATCCCATATTAAACACGTTTCTAGGATTTCTTTCTTTCACCTCCGGAATATTGCAAAAATGAGAAACATCCTGTCCAGGAGTGATGCTGAGAAACTAGTCCATGCATTTGTTATCTCAAGGCTGGACTACTGTAATTCTTTACTATCAGGAAGTCCACAAAATGCCATTAAAAGCCTTCAGTTGATCCAAAATGCGGCAGCAAGAGTTCTGATGAATATTAAAAAGAGAGATCACATTGCTCCTGCTTTAGCTTCCCTTCATTGGCTCCCTGTTAAATCCAGAATAGAATCTAAGATCCTCCTTCTTCCATATAAAGCCCATAATAATCAGCTCCATCATACATCAGAGATCTGATTGGTCCATCTGTTCCTAACAGAGCCCTTTGCTCTCAGACTGCAGGTTTACTTGTAGTTCCTAGGATTTCTAAAAGTAGAATGGGAGGCAGATCTTTTAGTTATCAGGCTCCTCTCCTGTGGAACCAGCTCCCAGCTTTAGTCCGTGAGGCAGACACTCTGTTTACTTTTAAGGCCAGGCTTAAAACTTTCCTTTTTGATAAAGCTTATAGTTAGAGTGGCTTAGGTCATCCTGAGCTATCTCTGTAGTTATGCTGCTATAGGCTTAGACTGCTGGAGGACAGACTGACCACTTTTCTTCACTCTGCTACTTTTCTCTCCTACTACTCTCCAGTTGTATTACAGTACATTCTGTTATTTCGACTGTTAACTTTGTTTTCTCTCAGTGTTTTTCTCTCCATAGAAGATATACCTGGTCTGGTATCCTGCTTGGCTGCAATGCCCTGTTGGACGGGGGGCATCGACTGGGATGATGCTCCCAGTAACTGAACATCCACTGTGTCCTGTTATCAACTTTTTACTTTCTGTAACATAGAAAGTTCTCTTATATCAGATCTTATGTTCCTTCTGTGTTTCTGCTCTGTCTTCTCAAACCCCCAGACGGTCGTGGCAGATGGCCACTCCTACTGAGCCTGGTTCTGTTGGAGGTTTCTTCCTGTTAAAGGGGAGTTTTTCCTCTCCACCGTCGCTACATGCTTGCTCAGTATGAGGGATTGCTGAAGGATTGCTGTGGTTGGAAAGTCTGCATCAACGGGGCCCAACCTCACGCCAACGACTGACGCAATCTGCTGGGATTCCTTAAATAGGAAACTTTTAACTGATTGGAATGTTTGTATAAATGTATTGAAATGACTTCTTGTTAAGTGCCTTGGTGCTATATAAATAAACTGAATTGAATTTAAATTAGAAAGTCATGGCAATTATCCTAAACCAGACCAAAACCTGAATCTGAGTTGAGACACGCTTGAAAATCCACCAAAAACGATTCATAGGTGTTGTAGTGCATAGGAAGACGAAGCATTTCGAAACAGGTGGAAGACGTCGGGACATTGCTGTTGACTACTTCGACAGTCATTTCTCTAGGCAGGATTTCCCATCCAGTCCAAAACTTGAGGGCTTTGCGTTGTGCGCAAGATGCTACAACAGAGACATTGCTTAGAAAAACAGTGATACTCATCAGATCTGAAAAATGTTGTGCGTTAATAAAATGCCAAGTGATGTGCTTGATTTCCTCCAATATTCCAGTCATTATGGGGTCATGTTGACCAAATATTGCCATATTTTACTGGTTCTTTTTTATAGGTGACGGAAAGATGGGAAGGCCGTCCATTAGTTTGACATTAGTATTCACACCCCTAGTCACTTGGTGTAGACACACAGACATTTTCAACTTTATGATGGCAGTTCAGTTAACTAAATCAAAAAAGGATTCCCATGAGTGGATCATCTCAGATCTAGACACCGTACCCCGTGTAGCTTTTTATTCTCCAAGCTCATAGGATGCTGAAGCGTTATGGAGGGATGGAGCGCATCTGTGACGGCACCTGTGCAGATTGCTTCAGCCTACTTATGCAAAAGGAGTGCATGCATGTGGAATGTCCGCCCATCAGAAAAGCCCTCGTCCAGAGACTCTGACGTCCGATCACTTCAATTGGAGAAATGTTCCCCAATTTCAAAACTTTGGCTGAAGTGGCGCTTCAGCCTCCATCAGGCCACAACAGTTGAAGTGCTCATAATACATGTAGGTTATTAATCTGCTGTATGTAATGGCGCAATTTTTTTGGATTGAATATAACTAAAATGAATGAAAGTGAACTCAAGAATGTGATTTAAAATTGATACGTAAAAATGTATTATGACCATATTTTTTTATACCCTGTCAGTCAAAATAACAGACAAAAAACTGAAGCATGACCTGATTACAATAACAAAACACCACAAGCTGAGCATAAACACAATAGTGGCATTTTAACTGCATCGATGGTATGTGCACAAATCTCTAAGTCGAAAGAGTTTGTGGAGTTGCTATAGATATATTTATAACAAATTTACATAAACTAAAAAAAAAAATTTTGTATTTGAAAATGCTACAGTTTGTATATTAGAAAAACCTGCATTTTCCACAAGTGAGTGGTAAGCAAATAAAACTAAATTAGTCCATACATTGATGATGATCCCAGAACACTTTGTTCTATGTAAACTGATGTGAAAAAACTTTCAGGACACTTACCATTTTCAATGAAGGTCCGGAGGTACCCCACCACTCTGCATTGATCCTCGAGAGGGCATTCATCATCATCTTCGTTGTCTTCCATGTCTGGCCACACTATCCTTTCAAGAACGGTCTGCATAGACAGCGCATTTCAGATAAGAGTATATTTCTGGTAAACTTGCTTAACCTTTTAAAAAATTGAGGATTTCGTTTAGCAATAACATCAACCTTTAGTCTTGTATTTACTTACTATTAAGGTGTGAAAATGTGTAACTTTACCTCACAACTAGGCGCAGTCTCTGATTCCCTAGGTAAGAACAAAGGAATGATGCCTGGTCTTTCCGTCAGAAGTGACCATACCATGGTCTCCTTGAGCCGGTTCCTCAGCTGTTTAACTTGACGGCTTGTTCGTGTTATGACCTACAATGATGACATTAAACAGAATGTATGATGGAAGCTAAACTGAGTTTAAATTTAACATATTTAAATAATATTCACTGTTATCGAAAAAGAAATTTACATTCTCTGACAAGTACAAAAAAATTTAAGGTATTCAAGAACAAATCTAGTCCACATCAGAATTTTAGGGATGTTTTACTTTGTTTCCAACGTTGAGGAGAATCGACTTACAGCCTTCATGCAGCAACTTTCGATTGGACTGGGTGACACCAGGAAGGTCCCAAGACAACGCTAGCTCGAGGATATTACTTTGATCCTTTTCAGTTAGTTCTGTACTGCCATCAACCTAGGACAGATTTAAAAAGAAAACAAAACTTCTGATATGATGGGTTTCAAACATCCTTAAACTGAATACCACAAATTCAACTTTTGGTGAAATGGTGAATGGTACCAAAAGTACAAACCAGCTGAATAGTGCTGCGAATATCTACATCGGGGCAATCCTCAATCTGAATTGTAGCTGTTTCAGGTGAGCCACCAAAAACAACATGGATGATCGCAGGACTTATGCCAGACACACAAGGTCCACCATAAATAAATGAATGGCCCATCATTCTTCCTAATATTAAAGATAAAAAATAAACTTTGTGGACATCACACAGACATACTGGAGAAACCCGGAGAAAACCTTTATAGAACCAAATCAGACGTCTGACTTTGGATTGTTGACACTTAAAAAAATATATATATATATTCTTGTTTTCACATGTAGATACATAAATGTGAAAGAAGCGAAGCCTTTATGCTTACATGTATTGCCATATAATAACTATTCTGTCTCTGACTCCTTGTACATTTCTGTACACAAATGTCTTACCTGCAACCAAAAACATGTCACTCTCAAGCAAGGTCTGAGAAGTGGATGGAGTCAAGTGATCTGGCTCACCATCAAACAGCCTGGTGACATCTGTGTTTCCTAGAAATAGTTAGACAGTAACCAGAAATAATTCAAGCAGTTATTTTAAATTCATGTTAACTCCTGTTATGGGAATAAATGTCTCTTCTTCCCTGCATAGGAATGAGGCTGGAGTCTGCATCTGGGTTTTTTTATATTTTATTATGGCCAGTCTAAAACATGAGCCCATCTGGGCCGACGCTCGAACTTTCTCACACCCCAGATCATGTCTGCCCTCTATGAAAGCAGCTTCTGCCTTCGGTCCGCCTGATGTTATGTCTTCATTGCAAGGTTAACCAGAACCCTCGTCACAGCTGCTGAGTCAGCAGGTAGATCAAAGTGGGTGAAAGGCCTCTTCCCTGACTCTAATAATTACTGGGATTAAATGATTTGATCAATATCATAGACTTTAGATCCAGAAATCATTTTCCCACAACACTCCCAAGAAAAAAAAAATTGATTAAAATGCAACATTCTGATTGACACCCACTTATGTTTGTTTATAAAATACATACCAAAATTCAAATGAAATCCACACTGTAACAAAGAAATAGCCTTCGAGAACATGAATTTCTTCACCCCTTCTCCAACAGCAACATCCCCTAAAAGAAAAATAATAGTATTATACATAAATAATAAAAGAAAGTACTTCTTGCCATTCGCTGGGTCTATATGTTATTTCAGATACAAAGACAATACCTTCCAATTTGCAGCTGACAGGGCGTGCCCACTCTACCTTCGGGACTTTGTAAAGAGACTCGTACTGGGAAAGTAAATCAGACTTTGTAGAGGAAGGCTGCTTTGGCTGGCTCCTGTTCACATTTCCACTCTGAAAGATACCAGTTTGCCCAACAGCCACACAAATGTCATTATCATAACATGTTAGAACTATTTAGTTTTGTCTTTTATGTTGTTGACTTTACTCCTGCTCTGTGACTACCTGGTTTTTGCCCTACAAGTGACTGTTCTTCATCTAGACCAGATGTTGTATAATCCAGCACTTCCACTTTGCCTGACGATTGCTCTGCTCTCGCTGACCCTACGGTGGATTCCAAGATGATAACATCTGGTTCCTCTGTCCTGCCGGACAGATTCCTGGGATCGCTGTAGCTACAGGATGGAACGTCTGCCTCTGTTGTGGAACTAAGGGTTTGCCTAGCCTGACCTTCAGTAATTGCTTGAGGTTCAGCTTCACACAATGAACTGTGAGAGGGATTAACAGAGATTCCACCCTCCATCACTAATGTAGTGTGTGTGACATACAGTTATGCACAACGATACTGCTGATTGTAAAGATTTAAAAACAAACTACCTTGTGCATTTGATAACATGGCTTTTCATTTTATTTAAAGGAACATTGGCATCACAGTTCAGACATTTTGTGAGTGGTCCTTGTTGCTGAAATGTTGTTTCGATCTACAGAAAATATATATTTAAAAATAAATGTCTGGCTTATTTTACCAACTGCCACAGTGCATGAGGATCAATTATCAATTGTAGATGTTAGATCAAATTTACTGCAGGGTTGGCTTTTGTCTTATTTAAAATTTTTAGAACTTGCAATTCAACAGCTAGCGGCAAAGTTTGATAGTTTTGATCCTTAATCAATATATTACTTACGTCTTCCAGAGGAATACTATTTTGCAGTGTCCTCATACAGATGAATGCTTGTCCAATTCCACTCAGTGGGCTGCGGAGAACTCTCACTGTGTGCCCTGTGTTTGGGCTTCGTGTGGCCGCCGAGATTCTCAGCAGCTCAAACCCGCCTGTGTCTTTAAGTTGAGGGAACGTATCCTCGATTTGTAACTTTATGATTTCTGGATCATCTTCCCTACCACAGTTTTTATTATATGTTTTTAATGACGGGTCATGTTTACATCATATGACACGTAGCATCACCTTGGAATGAAATCCGTTTCTCTCCTAGTCCAACTGCTTTGGCTGGTACCTTGTCTGACATGTGATCATTCAAGCAAAAGAAGGTGTGCGTGTAAATGGAAGATGGAGGCGGTGAAGAAAGCCTTCCTCTGTATGGGGCAAACAGTCTGGCGACCTCAGCTTTACAAAAAACTAAATAAATAAATTACTCACCATTTGACACAGTGTAAAAACTAATTTAGTAGCGACACAGAGAAATATGTGGTTCATCCAACAAGCTAACCTGAACGGAACCAATTACACAATTATGGCTGGATAGTTTAGCTGAAACAAAAACAGGGGCAAACGTCACAAACCTATATTAAGTAGGTAAAGCAGATTGGGTAGATATAGAGACTGATCAAGCGAGCTTTTACTAATGTTACTCACCGTGGAGCTAGTTGTGGCAGTGTTAGCGGTTGGTAAGGTCCATGCAGAGCTGTTACGTCACTATTACGCATCTGCTGCGATGCTGTTTCTGGTTGAGGCGAAGCTGTGCTGTCCAACCGGCTAGAAACCTCTCAGTAACTCAGACACGGACTTTCCTCCTGCAGCCATGACATTCACATTCACAAACTTTGCATTTAGACCTTTTTGCGCCACGTTTCACCTGAGCTTTAGCTCTATACTACATACCTAGTATATAGGACTCTGCATTGCACCGTTATGTCTTGGTAAAGGAGCAGCCAATAAAACAACTGGCTCCGCCGGTTTCCCTTGATTGGCAGATCAAGTAATTCAATAGAAATAAACAATTCTGAAATAAATAAGCCATGGGGAAAAACACCATTATGAAATAAAAGCTGACTTTGTTAAAATGACGTTTTGAAATAAAAATTGACTGAATTAAATAAAAAATGTCTTGAAATAATTTCTATGAAATAATTAAATGAAATATATATAATTCAATTATATAATATTAAATAACAATTAAATGAAAAATAATGGGCATTTCATTTAAAATTCTGTTTTTCACAATTTCAATGTCACATTATATATTTATTTAATATTACTTCATGTTGATATTTGTTTCATCATGTTTTATTAATTTAATTTTGAACACTTCGGCGTTCCATAGATATGCAGTGTGTGATTTGTGAAAAAAGCAGAGGGGGGGATTTTTTTTAAACTTTTTATTCATGAAAATAACGACAGGTTTGTGTGTGCAGGCTGCAGGGCATCTTGCTTATACGTTTACCCTTTAAAAACTGACTGAAAATGTGAAAAACAAAATTATTGTTGACATAAAAAAATTAAGATAAGATCAAATAAATTAAAGATAAGAAAACTTATCCAGTCATAGCAGCAGAGATTATTTTCCTCCCGTGGCATCAGCAGCACCTTGTCCGCCCTCTCAGACCCAGAACTCTCTCTGCATAAGTTCCCCTCTGGAACCCAGCCGGGGTCAGGTGCAGAAATACTTTTCAGATGTAAGAATCCCTCTATACCCTCAGTTTATTGAACCGTGCGCACGGATTTGGGGTGCTGCATGAAAGTATAGCTATTTGAGTCATTGCGGACCATGTCCGCGGTAATATTGATCAATTACAGTTTTGTCCCCACCATTTAAAAACTTGATGTTCTTTTATCCGCCAGTGCAATTTTCATATATTCAGTATCCTCTTTAATGGAAGGTGTTCTAATAATGCTGCGCTACCAGCTCCATGCTTCCCAGTGGAAAGACGGACACTGTGCGCTTTTTGGACCATTTCCACAAATTTTGCTATCGGTTTGTCTTCAAAGCCGTATAAAAAACATAAAAGTTGAAACATGGAGTTGAAACAAACCTGGTCACTAATGAGATCTTAGTCGTCTTATTTACACATAAAAGGAATAATACCCTTTTTTCAGTTTAAAGCTCTGAAAGGGTCCAGCACGATGCCCAAATCAGCGCGCAGAAAAAACGTTCGTATGGATTCCAAATCCATACGAACGTTTTATTAATTCAAATTCAAATTCAATTCAAATTCAAAAATACTTTATTGATCCCAGAGGGAAATTAAGTGTTGTTGTAGCTCATATAATTAATTCTTTAAGGAGTTGTTGTAGATGATGATGGCTGTGGGCAGGAAGGATTTCCTGTAGCGGTCTGTATTGCAGCGAAACTGAAGAAGCCTCCGACTGAAGACGCTCTGTTGTTGTATGACAGTCTCATGAAGAGGATGCTCAGGGTTGTCCATATTTTTTTTTGATTCTATGAAGAATCCTTCTTTGCATCATCATCTCCAGATGTTCTACAGTCATCCCAAGAACAGAACCAGAACAGAACCAGAACCTTCTTTATCAGGTTGTTGAGCCTTTTTAAGTCCCTGGCTCTGATGCTGCTACCCCAACAGATGATGGAGGAAGAGATTACACTCTCCACAACAGACTTGTAGAAGATCTGCAGCATCTTGCTGCAAACCTTGAAGGACCTAAGCTTCCTCCAGAAGTCCAGTCTGCTCTGTCCCTTCTTGTAGACGGCTTCACTGTTCAGTCTCCAGTCCAGTCTGTTGTCCAGGTGAACTCTGAGGTATTTATACTCCTCAACCACCTCCACTTCTTCTCCCATGATGGAAACAGTGTTTGACTTATCCCTGTTTCTTCTGAAATCTACAATCATCTCCTTTGTTTTGTTCACATTCAAGGTGAGACGATTGTTTCCACACCATGTCACAAAGCGGTCCACCAGCTCTCTGGATTCAGCTTCTTGTCCATCTCTGATACATCTGAGTATTTCTGCAGATGACAGGTCTCTGATTTGTACTGGAAGTCTGAGGTGTATAGAGTGAAAAGGAATGGTGAGAGTACGGTCCCCTGTGGTGCTCCTGTGCTGCTGACCACCTGGTTTTACCCACAATCCTTCAGTCTCACAAATTGTGGTCTGTTGGTCAGGTAGTCATTGATCCAGGCGATTGTTGAGGGCCCCACCTGTGTCTTCAGGAGTTTCTGACAAAGTAAATCAGGCTGAATTGTGTTAAATGCACTGGAGAAATCAAAGAACATGATCCTCACAGTGCTGCCTGCTTTGTCCAGATGACAGTGGGTTGGTTGAAGCAGGTGGATGATGGCATCTTCAACTCCAACTCCTCAGCAATAAGCAAACTGCAGTGGGTCCTGATACGTTCTTGTTTGCTCACTCAGGGGTGCCAACAGGAGTCTCTCCAGGACCTTCATGATGTGGGATGTCAGGGCAACAGGTCTATAGTCATTGATGACTGATGGGCGAGTTCTCTTTGGTACTGGAACAAGGCAGGATGTCTTCCACAACACTGGAACCTTCTCCTGAGTTAGGCTAAGGTTGAAGAGGTGCTGCAGAATCCCACAGAGCTGCTCTGCACAGGCCTTCAGGACTCTGGGGCTGACACCATCTGGACCTGCAGCCTTGTTCCGGTTCAGTTTCTCCAGCTGCCTCTTCACCTGACTTTTGGAGAAAGACAAGTGGGAGGGGGAGGCAAAGGGGGTAGCAGCATTTCCTGACTTGGTTGAAGTCAAACTTGTGGAATCAGAAGAGTCCATGGCTGAGGTGAAGGATAAAACATCCGAGGTGTAACAGGAAAGCTGTTGATCAGAGGAGGGTGGGATGTCTGTTTGGCTGGGAACAGGAGAGGAGGATGCTGAGCTAGTTCCTGAACTGAACCTGTTGAAGAATATGTTCAGTTCATTGGCTCTGTCCAGACTTCCATCTATCCAATCCTTCCTTTCCTTAAAGTCTGTGATCCTAAACTGAGGGTACATATGAACCTCAACATATGAACCTCAAAATTATTTCTGCACCTGACCCCTGCCGGGCTCCGTGCAGAGATGAAGGGAAGATTGTTGAGTTTTTTTTATCATTCTTCCTCTAGTCTGTCAAACAGATTCTGGGTTGATTGTGCAGAATCCCCTCTTGAACTCTGCTGCGGAGACGGAACGTGTAAACTGCAGCCATTAATTTATGAAGGTGTTCGCTGAAGTTGTTTCAATTCAATTAAATTCAGTTTATTTATATAGCGCCAATTAACAACAGATGTCATCTCAAGGCTCTTAACAAGAAGTCATTTCAATACATTTATACAAACATTCCAATCAGTTAAAAAGTTTCCTATTTAAGGAATCCCAGCAGATTGCGTCAATCATTGGCGTGAGGTTGGGCCCCGTTGATGCAGACTTTCCAACCACAGCAATCCTTCAGCAATCCCTCATACTGAGCAAGCATGTAGCGACGGTGGAGAGGAAAAACTCCCCTTTAACAGGAAGAAACCTCCAACAGAACCAGGCTCAGTAGGAGCGGCCATCTGCTACGACCGTCTGGGGGTTTGAGAATGTTGCAGAAATGTTACAGAAAGTAAACAGTTTAAGTCCTTCAGCAGAAGCACAGGGGTTGCAGAATTCACAGGAACAAAAAACTTACCCTGTTCTGATAATGAAGCATATGTTTGTGGGAGAAACAGAAAGGCGTTCACAATCTTTAACAACTTTTATTTTCAAGAACAAAAAAATAAAAAATCATCAAAAAAAGGTGAAAAACATGCTCCTGACTTGACTCCAAGCCCTCCGCCCTCTGTTGTATCAGGATATTGTCGACCGTGGCCTTATTAATATTAATTTCTGGGGAGCAGAATTAAAATTATTAAATTACAATTATTACCGTATTAATCCATTCATAGCAGCCCACAGGAGGCACTTTCATCCACACACATTCAACACACATACAGTGCACATAAAGCACTTTAAATACAGGGAATTTAATACTTGACACATTATTATACACTATATATACAGTCAATGAGCGGGAGCATTGACTGTATATATAGAAATTAGCCTTTAGCTTAGCTAGCCAAGTTTAGCATCAGAGCTAAAGGCGCGGGAGCAGAATGGGCGGGATTACGACAGAAATACACGCCAAGCAGGCCCGGGTCTACAGTGAAGATCCCGCCCTTATGCCCTTTTTAGGAACATGCTGCGTCAGAACTGGGGAGGAGGAGTCTGTAAATCCGCCATCAACCCATAAGCGCATTTGAACCGATCTGACAGGAGAGGCCCGGCTTGTCAAATGCCCGGTTGCGGATAACTCAGTGGGTTTTGTTTTTTTCCAAAGCTCCCCTCGACTTGAAAGCATAGGGCCTTATGAGGCCTCTCCTGGTTGTGTATATGGTCAAATAGGGGGGCTTGGCATGAAAAGGATTTTCATATTGTTGTAAGAAAGGAAGAGGAGATAATGTATGGAATGTGTCCTGATGTTGGTTCTTCCCCAAATCTGAAAAATTTAACAGCAGACAGCAGTGTCCTTCAAAATGTTGTTTACCACAAAATTTGCAGCATCGCACCATGAACAGAGAAAATAACCACGACTCAAGTCAAACACCCACAGTGCATAAGATAAATACGACTCATTTCTCCAACACATTGACTGTATGAAACTAAATGAGTGGTAGAGACACATTGATACAAAGGTATTGGTACAAGTGGTGCTTCTGGATTTTTGTGCAGCTATACATATTGTGGATCATGACCTCTGACTTGTGAAATTATCAGCGTATGGTTTAAAAAAAGGCTGCACGCATTTCTGGACAGCACAGAAGATCAGCCTGATCAAAACACAGGGCACTTTGAAAAGTGACTACCTACAGTACGTCAGAGATTGCCAGACACAGGGCATTGTGATGCACTCAAAGAGTGCCTTTCAGAGAAAAAGGTCAGATTTGATGAACTAATCTTAAGTCTGTCTGTCTAAAGACATTTTGTTTATTTGTGATTAACGTCTTGCTGTCCATCACCTTGTTTTTAAGCCTGGCAACAGTGGTTTTTTTAGTTGTCTTTGATTTATATTGTTCTATAGTGGACATGTTTAGTCCTCGTTTTTCACTCATTTTTTCCCTTACCCTAAGGACTCCCACTCAAAAATGACGTCAGATCCAGTGCAGAGAGATACAGACTGGTCCTAAAAACACACAAGAAATTTCAGGTCAATATCTATCATCATTCCTGAGTTGGGAAATTTAATTCAATAGTATAGACTGGGTTTTTTTATGCTCTGTCTTAAGTTCATAAATTGGCCTAGGAAGGTCACAGACACACAAAAGTGGTACCATTCTGAGCGGCCTGAGCCACATATTCTATTTCTATAGTTTGGTGGCCGTAGCCCCACCTAGTGGATGACCAGATTTTGGAAAAATGTCACTACCAATCGACTCCAAATGGTCTGAAACGTTCTCCTAATCACTTTCTGGGGAAGGTTTTTTCAACTCTGACAGAAATCTTTCGCTATGTCCGCCTCCCATTCGTTTCTATGGGGAAAATCGTTCCGTAACCCTGGAACAGAAGGTCGTAGAGACTTGCAACCAAGCTCTGTCTGCCATAATTCGACCCTTCTGAACAGGCCAGAAGTGTCCCCATGTTTCTACGACCTTCTGCGACTGCTGAAGGAGGAGCAGCTGCTCTCTGTCTCTCTCCAGATCCGTTTTTTTCTTAGTTACTTTATCTACCCAGCCCCTGGAGTTTCTGTATTGGACCGGACCTCTTCTTGGATTACTTTTTTAAGGACTTATCAACATGGCTTTTTGCTCAGCTGAGGATTTTGAAAAACTGCTCCACAGAATTGAGGGCATTGAAACGAAGCTATGTCATCTGGAAATTAATTTTGATCTCCACGCTGATTATGGACAAAATGACACAACTTTACCGTTGAATACAAACAGGGAACAGCCTATCAGCCCAGTGTTACATCAGTCTAACCGTGTCACAGAGACTCCCTACAGGCGTTTGAGCGGCAGAACTCTGCACTATAATGAAGACCGGCCAGCTTTAAAACGCACTGAATCATCAACCCCAGCCTGTTCTCCGAGGAAGAAAAAACAAAAGAAACTCCAGCACAGAGAAAGCTCTGAACCCAGAACTGCCGCTTCTGCTAAAAGTAAACAAAAGAGGTTTCAGCCAAAAACAAGAGATATTTCTCCACCCGGAATCCCGCTGAAAAACAGATTAGCTTACTCTGACTCTGTGTCGATTATTATGGGCTACATTATAGGCAAATTATCACCAAAAGTCAGTATGAAGGCTTTAGTAGGCTATTTAAGCTACAAAGTACTGCAGTATTGCCAGTATGACTATATGACCCTTGCCTGGGAGATAAGTATATTAGTCAGTTTCTTACAGAATGCTTTTTGGTCAGGTGAGTTTTTGTCACAAGGAAGGGTGGGATAACTTTGTAAACGGATCAGCTTTCGCTATACCTATAATCACATGTGAAAACTGAAGACAATAAAAATGCAGATAGGAGACTCTGAGCTATGTACATATTTGTACAGCAATAAACAGTAATATTTTCATGTTGCTTCAGACTAAGTGCACCCAAGTGATTGACCACTTTGCAAAAATGAAAACAAGACGTTACAGTTTACTTACTAAAAATTATTCCTTGAAGAGACACACAACAGTTATTCATTTATTCTTCTACTGTGGAAATAAAAGAACCCAGAGATGTAGGGGTGCTTTATTTTATTCTTTTACTTTTGTAATTGTTCAATTTGCAGATGTTTACTGAAATAGATATTTCAAAAAGAGTCATTGCTCTTCCATTTTGCTTTTATCTGTAAAGGTTTAGAAGTCTAGAGTAAAGTGCACAAGTAGGCCAAATGCATATCGTAGTACATTTCAGGTGGTTAATCAAAGATCTAGAAGACAACATAATCTGATATGATTGAATAGTTTAAAGAACTATTCGTTTTTTAAAATTATAAATTAGTGCTGAATGTTTTTTTTTCTTGCGTACTTTGTGCGCTCTCATGAATTCTTTATGCCCCAGGTGTGCCACAGTACAGTGTTAGTTCTAGTGACACCCCTGATCTTGCCTAGTGGGAGCATGTAGATATTAAATAAGAGGGGCCCCAGGATGAAGCCCTGGGGCACCCCACATGTGATTTCTGTTCGTTCTAATGAAAAGTTTCCTTTTGAAATATAGAAGTCCCTGTTCTTTAGGTGAGACTCAAACCAGCCAAGTCCTGCACCAGAGAGTCCGACCCAGCTCTCCAGTCGTTCCAATAATATATCATGATCAACACTGAGGTCCAACAGAACAAGCCCTGTGGTTCTACCACAGTCTGTATTTATGTCATTGAAAACTTTGACTAGGACAGTATCAGTGTTGTGGTTACCACGGAAACCAGACTGAAAAACATCAAAGCGGTTTGTCATTGTTATGAAGTTATTTAACTGCTGAATAAGCTTTTTCTTTTTGTTTTTTACATGTCCTGTTTGGCAGTGTGGAGCTCAGAATTGGTGTCTGAGTACCAAGTAGAAGACCAACAGATTTACTTTCACAAGCGGAGCAGTACAGCTTTTGCTATAGTCCTCCGCTTGATATATGTGTGAAAAATCTTTATTATGAATTGTTGGGGTTTTTATTTCCTGATGTTATGGACACGGAGACGGAAAATAAAGGGGAAGAAAGAAGGAAGATGAAGAAGAGAGGTAGGAAACAAACAGTCAAGAGAGAGGGTGAGTTGAAAATACAAGAGAGGAAGAGGAACAAAGAAAACACAGGAAGACATTGAAGTCTGCCTCCATACCCACAGGACGGCAGAGAGAGGGGAAAAAACAAAAAACCCGAAAAAGGAACATCGACAAAACAAAACAAACATCGTGAACTAAGAACTACTCAACCACATCACACAAGAATGGATATAAAAATACAACAACGTCACAGAAAAACTCATGGTACTGATTAATCAAGCTCTAGTAATGATAACCTCAGCCCAAGAATATATCCTTAAACACCAGAGACCCCACATCTATGTGTGTGTGTTAGCATGCTGGTGCATATAAGGTTTCTCCATAAGAGTGTTCGATAGTTGGTGTGAGCAGACATCAATCCGTCTCCCAGGAATCGATGCAGACATGAAGGAGATCGGAGCCAAGACGTCCAAAGGACCCCCAGAGCCCCAGGCGGACCCGGGCGGGGCCGACCGCATCCCCCAAGAGAGGAGCAAAGGAGAACCCCAGGGGAACGTCCAGCGGCCACTATGCAGGGGCCCAGGGGCAGCAGTGACGAGCCCACGGGCCCCGCTGGCAACCAGCCGCGCCAGGGGGGGCCGGTCAACGGACCGGGAGAGCCGGGGCCCAGGGGCACCCCACCCCCCAGCAGGGACCCGACAAGGGACCGCCCGACGAGGGGCCCCTGGCACTGCAGGGGCCACGGCCGGGGGCCACGCGCCGCCGCCGCCCCGGGCCAATTCCCACCGCCAACATCCCAGCGCCCCACCCCTGCCCCACGTCGGGGCGCCGCAGCGGATGGACAGCATCCCCAGGCCGGGCTCAGTCAGCATCTGGACGCCAAGTTGTACCAGCTCCCGAGTCCTGATCCCGCGCAACGCAGAGCGCCTAGACCAGGCATCCAACAAAGGCCAGGGCCGGTCCAACCCGCCAATGAACCGACCACGCATGGTGCGCACAGAACAGGTGATTGAACGAGCAGAGACGCTGGATCCGTATCCCGCCGATCCACCAAGCAGGCACCACCCAACAATCCCAAACAGCTTTTTCAATAAGCTTACTGATGAATGGAAGATTAGAGATTGGCCTGTAGTTCTGCATTAACATGTTGTCCAGATTATTCTTCTTTAGTAGTGGTTTAATAACTGCTGTTTTTAAATCCTGGGGGAAGAGGCCTGACAGGAGGGATGAGTTCACTATTTGAATCAGATCAGACACAATGACAGGGAAAACTTTCTTAAGGAAAGCTGTGGGTAGGATATCAAGGCTGCAAGAGTAGAAGTTTAATTGGTTAATGATTTCTTGTTTCTGATGTAGTCCAAGTTTCAGTGTTAGTTGTGACCCAATTCTAATTTGTGCTTTCAGACTATCAGAGAAATCACTAAATGGAGAGTCATTAGGTGTTGATGAGTCTGATGACATTGGGATACTTTAAGAACACTTTGCAGAGCAATGTACATCTTTAGTCGCTGCTGGAAATGTTTGTTCTCTGTCAGTCAGTGCAGCTGTCTGGGCGGTAAACTCTGCTTTCTTAAGTCCAAGGACACCGCATCAGTGTACCAGAATGTTTTGGAGGACTTCATGATTACTCTGCTGAGGATCTGTATGGAGTAGAAGATTTCCATGGCCCCTGCCCATACCACCAGAAGCACCAAAACTTGGTTTGATGCCCATGGTGACATCAAAGTGCTTGACTGGCCAGTCAAGTCACCGGACCTAGAGCCCGTTGAGAATTTACGAGGTATTATCAAGAGGAAAACGAGGGGCACCAGACCCAAAAACAAAGAAGAGCTGACAGCAAGAATGAAGGAAATCTTGGCTTCCATAACTCCCAGGCAATGCCACAGGCTGATAGCCTCAATGGCACGGCACATCGAGGCTGGGATTAAGGGATTCCCTACCAAGTATTGAAGATTGACATATTTTAAAAGTACCATATTTTAAATAGATTTGATGTGATCCTAATTTCTTTCTTTTTTTTTCTGCAAAAACTGAGGAGTAAAATGTAATGGCTGAAAATACTTCAGGGTTCCAAATAAAAGAAGACAGAGTCTCAGAAGGCGTTTAAAGCAACACCAAAGAGTTTTTTTTACCTTAAAATAATGTTTCCGAACTCGTGTTAGTGGTTGATCAACTCATAACCGGGTGAAACGACACTTCTGCATGCGCTTTGCGGCCCTCTATCGGCCATAACAGCACTATGTAAGTTTGGGTCGTTGGGTAGTGGTTTTGTAGTTCAAATGCAACTTGCTTTACGGCAGGCTTCACAAAATCCGGTAGGTGCAGCGTCCTGCAAGGCTCTCTGGGTGGAGCATCCTACAAGGCTCTCTTGGTGGAGCGTCCTGCAAGGCTCTCTGGGTGGAGCATACTCGTCAGGTACATATAAATGGAAGATACCTAGCAGCAGGTAGCTTGAACAATTGTCATCATGACGGAGCCGAAATTGTCTTCATCTGTACACTGGTGTTCCGATTATCTGTGCTACCCGCATGCACATTTCCATGTTACGTCACAATTCGCTTACTCAGCAAATCTGTCATCAAGAATTCCTACCTGGAAGTTCCATTTCGTCTGTCTTATTTCTTTGAAGTTTACGGTGAGTTTTATTTAAATTATTTTATTACTGGCTAATTTTTATTCAAAATATTTTAAGGCTTTCCTTAAGCTACTAGTTTCAAGTTTACATGACAGCCCTTGTATGTTAGTTTCACTTCTGTGATATCGTTACACTGCATGTAAACATATCCCATTAATTAGAGTCGTACAGTAAATGCGGTGTATTTTGCGGGCTATTTGTGCTTATCAACTATATTTTATTATTTGGAGTAATAATGCTGCTGTCTGCTCTACGTCTTACTGGCTTGGTATATATTCATTAGTTGCTTTACAAACTAACAGATTTCCAGAGTGTGTTATTCATCTATAGGCCTATTTAACAGGTAGGATATTCTGATCATGGTTTTTAGTGCATCTTTATATACGGGTTTTAGCTTTATATTAATCGGGTACCATGTTCTGTGGTTTGAAAGAACAGTTTTCGTTATTCATAATTTTTCGCTATATTAGGCATTACTGCTAAACTGCCACTTCAATCCCGTCACTTGAAAAATATTTTCCTTTGATTATGTTTAACATCAAAGCTAGCAGTTGTTTTCGGCATGTAATCATACTTTTTGAGGGGGAGCACTGACAGATGCGCGCTACGGTGGGACATTCTGAGGAGGTAGCACAGATCATCAGAACGGAGCTGTCAGCCATATAATAAAGAAATTATACCGTATCACGTCTGATTTCTTTATTATATGGGTGACGGCTCTACGCCGCGGTACATATGACAGCTGAAATATAGAAAATGTACCTGGGATGAAGACGTTTTGACACAAAGGCTGCCCAAGACGTGAAAATCTGTAACATTAGAGGGTATCGCTTGTAAATGTGAATCCCCTGGTATAACCATAACAGATTTTACGACAGTAGTAGAAAACAATACATTTTTCCCAACTGTAGGGGGACCCAGAGAGCAAAACTTACTTCGTGTTGCTTTAAGTATTTAAATTAAACATCTCTGACCAGAAACATGGAGGGAACAGGATTGCCATGAATTCCCTACCCAACCTTTCTGACTAATTAAATAGTTTCAGCAATCACTGTTTATCTCTGCAGCACGTCTTCTCCAACCTTCATGTCCAGCTCCGGCGCGGCGCCAGGATTTAATCTTTGGATGGACCGTAGTAATTTTGGGTGGGCCTTAATTTAACGAGTCAATATCTTCAATATAAAATGTATATAGCAATCAGGTATACACAAACTAACCAAAGTTAAACTCCTTTTTCCTATCTTTGGAATGTGAATATTGCGGGCAGAGCGATAGAGACTATGTGGTGAACTCCATTTACAGCAGTGTTAATTCTGAACACGTTATTATTTACCGGAATCAGTGGCGTAGGTTTGTTTTTAAAATTACTGGGGACAATAACCATGAACATGAGTGTGGTTTGAAGATTGGTGGGGACAATAAATAATCATTCATATATAGGTGTTTATCCTTCTGACGTTTTATTATAATATACACTGTGGTGTAATAACAGGTGTAAAAATCAAAAGGTCGTGTTTTATTTTGTTTTTCAAACGGTGCTGAAAACCATCATTAGACTGTTGTCTGGGAAAGATCATGTTTATCCACATTATCCACAAAGAATAATGTTGGCTACATTAATAATATATTTGCCCCAGAAGAAGAATGAGCAACAAACAAAACAAAATCATTTCCCCTGCAACCCTCGTCGTTCTGTGCGCAGAAACTTCA
>OY747708.1:260000-265000 GCA_963556495.2 Valencia hispanica | reverse complement strand
GCTGGAAATGGGCCTCTATACACCTATGTAGATATTGCACCAAGAATAGTCATTTACCACATTAGCAATGTATAGAGTGTATTTCTTTAAAGTTAAGACTAGTTTAAAGTTATCTTCATTGAAAAGTACAGTGCTTTTCCTTCAAAAATAAGGACATTTCAATGTGACCCCAAACTTTTTGAACGGTAGTGTATATATATATATATATATATATATATATATATATATATATATATATATATATATATATATGTGTGTGTATGTGTGTGTGTAGCTGGCAGTTACTCAGGGTGGGTCCAAGTGCAAGTGGGTGGGCCCAGGCCCAGTAGGCCCACCCACAACGCCACGGCTGGTCCAGCTCCTGGAGAACTGCTTCATGCCAGTCTGATGATAGTAAAGCATGAACCAGCACATCCCAGATCAGACTGTTCTGTAGTTATCTTGCTTCCCCAGCATCTGTCTCTCTGGTGATCTGACACATCTCTATCAGGAACAATTATGCTGGACCAATAACCTTGCTTCCCCTAACTCTTCACCTTGCCCTAAATACATTCACTAGACAATGTAATTAAATCCTAATTACATTGGAATTAAATCCTAATTACATTGGAATTAAATCCTAATTACATTGGAATTAAATCCTAATTACATTGGAATTTAATCCTAATTACATTGGAATATTCCCACATCGTTTTCAAAGTACCATATTTTGATTTATTTGATGTGCTCCTAATTTCTTTTTTTCTGCAAAAAACTAAGAAGTAAATGCTGATTTCTTCACAGTATTCTAATTTTTGGAATTCCTGATTTTGTGGGTTTAATGAGCTGGAAGCCCAAATTATGTACAAATAAACAATACTTGAAATCGTTTTAGTTGTGGGCCCTGAATCTATAATCTATGGAAGTTTAACATTATGAATGGAATTATAGAAATAAAATTTTCCATGATAATCTAATTTTTTGGAAAGGGTCTGTATCTTCATGTAAAATAATTTTTAAAAATGTAATTGAAAGCGTCTTCAGTGAAACTTTATATTTCCTCTGTATTTTGCTTCCAAGCAGCTGAATTTTTATTTATCACTGACTAAAAAACATGATGCCTCATGAAAGAATCATCCAACTGGATCATAACTTGGTGCTCATTCAGCCCAATAAAGATTATGTAAGTATATTACATGAAGCTGGTACGTCTAAACTGGTACCAGAGGGCTAAAACATCAAATATCATGAGATTTATCAGTATTTTCAGGAATATCCAGAGGTCAGTCATAACTGTGTTTGAAGGTCTCATAGATATACAGCTTTATATGGGTCATATTTTGGGTTTATAGTGTTAAAACAGAAAAAAGAAACTTGCAAAAAAAAATTTGCCATAACTATTTCATCAATTTGGATATTTCCCTTTCATTATATCAAAATCTTAAAACGTAATTATAAAAAAACTTTATTAACATCTCCAGCTTCACATTACAACAAAAACGGGATGAAAAGATGAGATACAGAGAAGATCAGATTGAAATTTTCCACTGAAGAGCTGGTACTTTTTATTTTTGCGACAAAATAAAAACATCTAATAAACTGAGGGAATTTTTTTAGGTGTTATATGGGAGATGATTATTTTTCTCCTTTAAGGATAGCATGTTCCTGTCATTAACTGCAGTTTACTCAGAGCTAGAAGAGCTCAGCTTTTAATGGCTGCAGGGTTAATCAGTGAAAAATTAACTGAAGGTTTCCAGGAAACATCATCTTCAGAGTTTACTTCTTCCCCGACTTCTTGATCCCACCGCTGGCTGCAGGGAAGATTAAACAGATACAAAGTAGTAAAGAAAACTGATAAAACTGGAGAAAGTTAAACAGGTTTCTAGGATTTCTTTCTTTCACCTCCGGAATATTGCTAAAATTAGAAACATCCTGTCCAGGAGTGATGCTGAGAAACTAGTCCATGCATTTGTTACCTCAAGGCTGGACTACTGTAATTCTTTACTATCAGGAAGTCCACAAAATGCCATTAAAAGCCTTCAGTTGATCCAAAATGCGGCAGCAAGAGTTCTGATGAATATTAAAAAGAGAGATCACATTTCTCCTGTTTTAGCTTCCCTTCATTGGCTCCCTGTTAAATCCAGAATAGAATCTAAGATCCTCCTTCTTCCATATAAAGCCCATAATAATCAGCTCCATCATACATCAGAGATCTGATTGGTCCATATGTTCCTAACAGAGCACTTTGCTCTCAGACTGCAGGTTTACTTGTAGTTCCTAGGATTTCTAAAAGTAGAATGGGAGGCAGATCTTTTAGTTATCAGGCTCCTCTCCTGTGGAACCAGCTCCCAGCTTTAGTCCGTGAGGCAGACACTCTGTTTACTTTTAAGGCCAGGCTTAAAACTTTCCTTTTTGATAAAGCTTATAGTTAGCTCAGGATGACCTAAGCCACTCTATCTCTGTAGTTATGCTGCTATAGGCTTAGACTGCTGGAGGACAGACTGAACAATCTTCTTCACTCTGCTACTTTTCTCTCCTACTACTCTCCAGTTGTATTATTTGCTGTTATTTCGACTGTTAACTTTGTTTTCTCTCAGTGTTTTTCTCTCCATAGAAGATATACCTGGTCTGGTATCCTGCTTGGCTGCAATGCCCTGTTGGACATGGTCATGAAGAGATGGATGAGATTCTGATAGGCACAGAGTCAGAGATCGAAATAGAGGAGAAGGCTGAATGACGCTCCATGGAAGCGCCAGGCCTCCGATGTGTCCCACTGCTTAGTGGCGGACAGAAACTGCTTCTTTGAGTGGCACTAATAATCTTTATGTTGAAAAAATAAACCCTGATCCTTCTGTAAATAATTGTGAATATTTGTTCAAATACTAATAAGGAATTAGCAGCATTATCATTTCTTTTAGCACAATTATATATTTTTTGGCATTGAAAAGTTTCTTTCATTTTCCTGCTAATCATTTTATAAAACTGTTTGCTATATTTGTTCATAATTCTTTATAAATTTACATTACACAATGGCATTCTAAATTATAAAAATATTCATCATAGACATTTGAGAGTTTCACAGTAAAAAAAAAAAAAACTTTTTTCCAACTCGGATTTTATGTTTTTGTGTGGCTTGAGGTCCAATATGATATCATATGTCCAGATGAAAAAAAAAAAAGGTATAAATTTAGCCAATCCAGGTTGTGCTGAAGTCAATGATACCGCATAAGGCAATACTAATGCTTTTTATTAGGAAATATAAAAGGTAAAATCTAAATTAGTAAAAACATCAATTTACACCCTGGACCCCAGAGGGTTAAATAGGAAACTTGAAATGTTTGTGATGAAATGACTTTTCTTATAAAGCACCTTGAGATGAAATTCAATTCTGCCAATAATGTTGTGAATTGGCGCTTTATAAATAAACTGAATTACTAAAGTTGTGACTTCATAACTGTATTTTGGTAATATATAGAAGCCAGACAGGTGTGATAAAAAGCTAAAGTTGAGGAAAAAAAACCCATAAAGCAATCTGAGTTTCCCTTTTAAAGAGAATAATTATGACTCATTAACACTGAATGTCTGCAGCAGGAATTACAACACAAACAGTAAATATTAGTGCCAGTTTGATTCAACTAGAACTTCCTTTATTGAGGAAAGTGTTAAGAGAAAAGTGTTTCTCTGGTCTCACCTAAAGGTCCTTTTCCTGAAGCTTTGGCCTTCAACGCCTCCATGGCCTTCTGATCTTCCTTCTGCTTCTGCTTGAAGGCAACATCATCCTGCAGACATTCATTATTTTTAATAATCCACAAGCAGTGCTTTCTATTAAACTGGTTTCCTAAAAACAAATAAATGTAACAATTTCCAGAGGTAAAAAAAACTTGTGAACGTTTTGCCCATTTTAGCGTCAGACACTTGAAATGATGTTTGAAAATATCCCAAACGTTTGTTGGTCAAGAAGACAATAAATGTTTTCTAGAATAGAAAATCTTAATCGGTTACTTCTTTTTAAATTGTGAAAAAAATAATCTAAACGGATTAAAAGTCACTTACATCATCCAGTTCCTTGTTTTGTTTCTTGGGCGCCTTGAGTGGTTTCTTTTTGCCTCCTGAAATAATTAAATTATTATTTTACAGTATTTTCATATTTAATAAAGGTACCATTCATTACATTTAATGTCACAAAAGCACAACAATAAAAGGTCCAACTGAGAAGCTTCTCTAGTCTGAAAGATATATAATCAGGATGAGTTGCATATATATTATTATAGAGATCAAGTTCATGATAGAAATTCATTCAGTTTCGGTTTTACTGTCATGTGAAAAACAAAGTACGGCCTTGTTGATTCCATTGGTTCTAAATAGGGAAAGCTGCTAATCAAACCCCTTAATTAACTGATCATCAGACTAATGTCCATCATTCTGGGTTCTAAAGCTTCTCCAAACTATTTATTTTCTCTCTAAAAAGAATGACAACATGATTAACCACACAACTTTAGGAACCATGTCCTTTGGAAAACTGAGACAAAAACAGAGATTTAGACAAAAAAGCACCCAGACATGTTAAAAGAGTTTCCCACTCCATGCATGAAGCATCCTAGGTGCATAATGAAGATTTTCACAGATCCTTCCTCATTTAAAACCATCACTTTACCAACAAACTCAAGAAGTCTTTACACCCTTGCTGTTATGTTCTTTTTTTCCCAACTTCTTGTAAAAAGTCTGTTTTTAATACAAATTCACATTTTTAAATGATCCAGCTTAGTTGTATATTTATTTGAATCAAAGTCAGCCACTTTAAAGGACAACACAGTTTTTCCTATGCTGTAAATTTGCCCCAACTCTTCAGTATGTTATTCTTAATTTCTGGTTTTATATTTTATTCTTGTGTAAATCTACATGCCTGTCACTTTGCTGCTGGCACACCCGAATTTCCCCATTTGAGGGACAATAAAAGGTTATTTCTATTAAATTTTATTCTAAAAACTGGCAACCACAATGATGATGATGCCCCTCTGTAA
>OY747708.1:165000-255000 GCA_963556495.2 Valencia hispanica | reverse complement strand
AATCATCAATTAGCCTTCTGAGCCAATGAGCAAACACATTGTACCATTAGAACACTGGAGTGATAGTTGCTGGAAATGGGCCTCTATACACCTATGTAGATATTGCACCAAGAATAGTCATTTACCACATTAGCAATGTATAGAGTGTGTTTCTTTAAAGTTAAGACTAGTTTAAAGTTATCTTCATTGAAAAGTACAGTGCTTTTCCTTCAAAAATAAGGACATTTCAATGTGACCCCAAACTTTTGAACGGTAGTGTATATCTAACCTTCCTTTCTTATCCAAAGTCCTTGAGAAAATTGTTGCTAATCAAGTCTGTGAGCATCTAAACAGTAACGAGCTGTTTGAAGAGTTTCAGTCAGGTTTTAGAGCTCATCATAGCACTGAAACAGCACTGGTGAAGGTTACTAATGATATTCTCATGGCCTCAGATAATGGACTGGTGTCTGTTCTGGTTTTGTTAGATCTCAGTGCTGCTTTTGACACAGTCGATCATAATATTCTCTTAGAAAGGCTTGAACATGTTGCAGGGATCAAAGGAACAGCACTAGGCTGGTTTAAATCCTATTTGTCTGATAGATTCCAGTTTGTTCATCTAAATGATAAATTTTCTTCACTCTCAAGGGTTACTTGTGGAGTTCCACAGGGTTCTGTGCTTGGACCAATTCTGTTCACCATATACACTACCGTTCAAAAGTTTGGGGTCACCCAAACAATTTTGTGTTTTCCATGAAAAGTCACACTTATTCACCACCATACGTTGTGAAATGAATAGAAAATAGAGTCAAGACATTGACAAGGTTAGAAATAATGATTTGTATTTGAAATAAGATTTTTTTTACATCAAACTTTGCTTTCGTCAAAGAATCCTCCATTTGCAGCAATTACAGCATTGCAGACCTTTGGCATTCTAGCTGTTAATTTGTTGAGGTAATCTGGAGAAATTGCACCCCACACTTCTAGAAGCAGCTCCCACAATTTGGATTGGTTGGATGGGCACTTCTTGCGTACCATACGGTCAAGCTGCTCCCACAACAGCTCAATGGGGTTCAAATCTGGTGACTGCGCTGGCCACTCCATTACCGATAGAATACCAGCTGCCTGCTTCTTCTCTAAATAGTTCTTGCACAATTTGGAGGTGTGTTTTGGGTCATTGTCCTGTTGTAGGATGAAATTGGCTCCAATCAAGCGCTGTCCACTGGGTATGGCATGGCGTTGCAAAATGGAGTGATAGCCTTCCTTATTCAGAATCCCTTTTACCCTGTACAAATCTCCCACCTTACCAGCACCAAAGCAACCCCAGACCATCACATTACCTCCACCATGCTTAACAGATGGCGTCAGGCATTCTTCCAGCATCTTTTCAGTTGTTCTGCGTCTCACAAACGTTCTTCTTTGTGATCCAAACATCTCAAACTCGGATTCATCCATCCACAACACTTTTTTCCAGTCTTCCTCTGTCCAATGTCTGTGTTCTTTTGCCCATCTTAATCTTTTTCTTTTATTGGCCAGTCTCAGATATGGCTTTTTCTTTGCCACTCTGCCCTGAAGCCCAGAATCCCGCAGCCGCCTCTTCACTGTAGATGTTGACACTGGTGTTTTGCGGGTACTATTTAATGAAGATGCCAGTTGGGGACCTGTGAGGCGTCTGTTTCTCAAACTAGAGACTCTAATGTACTTATCTTCTTGCTCAGTTGTGCAACGCGGCCTCCCACTTCTTTTTCTACTCTGGTTAGAGCCTGTTTGTGCTGTCCTCTGAAGGGAGTAGTACACACCGTTGTAGGAAATCTTCAATTTCTTAGCAATTTCTCGCATGGAATAGCCTTCATTTCTAAGAACAAGAATAGACTGTCGAGTTTCAGATGAAAGTTCTCTTTTTCTGGCCATTTTGAGCGTTTAATTGACCCCACAAATGTGATGCTCCAGAAACTCAATCTGCTCAAAGGAAGGTCAGTTTTGTAGCTTCTGTACCGAGCTAAACTGTTTTCAGATGTGTGAACATGATAGCACAAGGGTTTTCTAATCATCAATTAGCCTTCTGAGCCAATGAGCAAACACATTGTACCATTAGAACACTGGAGTGATAGTTGCTGGAAATGGGCCTCTATACACCTATGTAGATATTGCACCAAGAATAGTCATTTACCACATTAGCAATGTATAGAGTGTATTTCTTTAAAGTTAAGACTAGTTTAAAGTTATCTTCATTGAAAAGTACAGTGCTTTTCCTTCAAAAATAAGGACATTTCAATGTGACCCCAAACTTTTGAACGGTAGTGTATATGCTCCCAATTGGTAGAATCATTAGACAGCATGGGATAAATTTCCACAGCTATGCCGATGATACACAACTATATTTATCCATAAATCCTGATGAACCCAGTCAGTTAGGTAGATTACAGGCATGTCTGGAAGACATAAAAACATGGATGACTCTAAACTTTTTGCTTTTAAATTCTGACAAGACAGAAGTTTCCATCTTTGGAACAGAAGTTCTTAAACAGAAACTGATTAGTCAATCACTTCATCTGGATGGCATTAAATTGGCCCCCAGTAATAACGTAAAGAACCTTGGCGTTATTTTTGACCGAGACTTGACATTTAAATCCCATATTAAACAGGTTTCTAGGATTTCCTTCTTTCACCTCCGGAATATTGCTAAAATTAGAAACATCCTGTCCAGGAGTGATGCTGAGAAACTAGTCCATGCATTTGTTACCTCAAAGCCTTCAGTTGATCCAAAATGCTGCAGCAAGAGTTCTGATGAATATTAAAAAGAGAGATCACATTTCTCCAGTTTTAGCTTCCCTTCATTGGCTCCCTGTTAAATCCAGAATAGAATTTAAGATCCTTCTTCTTACATACAAAGCCCTTAATAAGCCCTTCCTTTTCTCCTACTACTCTCCAGTTGTATTACAGTTCATTCTGTTATTTCGACTGTTAACTTTGTTTTCTCTCAGTGTTTTTCTCTCCATAGAAGATATACCTGGTCTGGTATCCTGCTTGGCTGCAATGCCCTGTTGGACGGGGGGCATCGACTGGGATGATGCTCCCAGTAACTGAACATCCACTGTGTCCTGTTATCAACTTTTTACTTTCTGTAACATAGAAAGTTCTCTTATATCAGATCTTCTGTTCCTTCTGTGTTTCTGCTCTGTCTTCTCAAACCCCCAGACGGTCGTGGCAGATGGCCGCTCCTACTGAGCCTGGTTCTGTTGGAGGTTTCTTCCTGTTAAAGGGGAGTTTTTCCTCTCCACCGTCGCTACATGCTTGCTCAGTATGAGGGATTGCTGAAGGATTGCTGTGGTTGGAAATCTGCCCAACCTCACGCCAATGACTGACGCAATCTGCTGGGATTCCTTAAATAGGAAACTTTTTAACTGATTGTAATGTTTGTATAAATGTATTGAAATGACTTCTTGTTAAGTGCCTTGAGATGACATCTGTTGTGAATTGGCGCTATATAAATAAACTGAATTGAAAAATTGAATGGAATTAAACAAATGTGGAAATTCAAACTTTAGGAATTTGCACATGTTGACTCGGCACTTAGTAGTTACTCCAGTCTTGACACAACATTTTAATGTATTAGCCTTGATTTGCTCAGATCTAAAGGAAAACAATATTTACAATATAAAAATGCTTTAACTAGACTTTTGTTGTTTTTTAGGGTTGCCTCTTTTGCTTTGGCCCAAACACTACTGGGAGTGTTCAGACACTAACATTCTCAATGAGGTAAATCAGTTAAGTATAAATTACTGGAGATATTTGTAGCTAACTCCCCTGCTGTGCTCAACGGTTTTGTAATTGACACACATTTGTTAGATTTTTTGTGTGGAAATGAATTGTTTTTAGATTATTTTGCTGAGTTTTATTGGTTTCAAAAAGTCTATGCTGGTGTAGATTCGTCCAGGACATGAAAATCCGAAATGCTAGAAGGTAACTAGACTTCTGCTCATTTCTTGGAGACATTTTACCTCAAGCCTTCTTCATTTCAGAACTGTCAAGACAACAATCCATCAGTTAATGTCCAGCAGGTCAGGGAGAATTACAGAAGTTAGGAAAATAAGGCTCAACAATAGAAATGAATCACTCTTCTAATAAATGGGATGCATCTTTTATAAAAGTCTTTTTAACTTGTATTCAGCATATCAGGAAAACATATAAAGACAATCTGAAAACAATCAGAAACATTTGTGTCAGAGCAAAAACTTTTGGACATGATTGTGCTTAAAGAATTTAAACGAGTTTTACTGTCTCAGGTACAGAGGAGCTCAGCTCTATCTCTGGGCTCGAGGCTCATGCTGTCTGTCTCAGTACCACCTGCCAGGCAGAATTGCTCCAGTTCGGTCCTACAGCTCTGAACCAGCGTCTCCACCTCCTCGACCTCCTCCACCCACTAACTCCTCCCCTCCTGAGCAGAAGGGTACGGCTGAGGTGGTGAAGGAGCGCACCCTCTCTGCCCTGCAGGTAAAAACAGATTACAGATGGCAGTACCAAACTGCTCAAAATTAAATGAATAAATAAAACATTATGAAACAAATATTTGCATTAATAAACAAAAGACAAATATTTAATGTGACAATGAAATTTTGAATCACCTTAATGGATCATTCTAAGTTCATTAGTATAAAATATATTTTGATTTTCCTTTAAAAATGTATTTATTAATATGAAACAATTTTCCAGTAATTTTTTTCCTAATAATAGGAATTATTTTGTAGTTATTTTTATTTATTTCATCACTTTTAATTCCAAAATATTATTTTTCCAAAGTCAGCTTTTATTTCATAATGGTGTTTTTCCCAGTGGCTTATTTATTTCAGAATCTCAGTTTGCAGCAGAATAACTTCATCAGCCAATCAGGTTCAGTGGGCGGGACTTGAACGGCAGTTTCGCTGATGTTTAAAGAGTAACTCCAAGAGTTCCTCCAAACTGTATAAATGGGTCTTTACCAATGCAGTCTTTCAGCTTCTGGGGATTTTTTTACATTTTGGTGTAAACTTGTTTAATTCTACACTTTTTGGTCTAAAAACGTCTTAGTGCTGCCCTCTTAGGGTTGAACTGTGGCTACTGCATTTGAATGTTGTGATTGGTGGAGAGCGGTACATCTCTACGTCAGTCACATGGTCTCACAGACACGCCCCGTGGGTTTGGGAATAAAACTATCAGACATACCACCCCCCGTGGCGAGTTTGGAGTGGGATTGCGTTTTTCAGGTTACCATTATTATCACATTAGCACTTAGTTAGCATAGCTAACATATTGTTTTGAACGTTAGCCTATGTTAGCATCACCACTCAGAGACCGGACCCATCCTGTCTCTCTCTCCCTCCGCAGCAGCGCCGGCCTCAGGCAGCGCTGACTCAGCGCCCCGAGCCAGCGGCTCGATTTGATACGGCTCACGGGCGCTGGGCTCCATAAAGCCTCCCTCTACTCCTCTACCTCCGGTGACGATGGAGGAGATCCATTAGGTACCCAGATGAGATCAAGGCCAGCGCCGCCCGAGCTCGGCGCTGCTGAGGCAGAGGGAGACAGGATGGGTCCAGTCTCTGAGTGGTGATGCTAACATGGGCTAACGTTCAAAACAGATGAACGTCGATCAGAACCAAAACTGCCAGCGTCGCTTTGGTCACTATCCATGTTTCATTGTCACATTAAGCTAGCCGTAACCAGTGTTGCTAAATGTCCTACGTTTTTGAACTCACCATACATTTCGAACGTTCCTTGAATGCACCACTGGTGTGTGATGCATCGTAGTACAGACAAGCTTCTGCCTTAATTCCCGTTGAAAGATCGGCCTTATATACATGCATGTTTATTTTTTACTTTTGAATCAACATTAACTACCAAACAACTTTGTTTGTGAGTGGATGAAATGAACCGAAAAAGGTTTATGATTGGTCAGTGGACGTAGTCTGATCATGCAGATCATTCCCTTTGGGAAGGAGCAAGCTGGGTCTCTAAACTGCAGGAAAAAACAGCGACAAAGTTTCACAGAAAGTAGCTAAGGGTGGTCAGAAATGTCGCTAGATTTGTCGCTAGGCGCTTTTTGGAAAAAAAGTCGTTATGGGGGTCTGAAAAGTCATTAGAAATAGTTGCTAAGTGGGCAACACTGGCTGTCACTGTCCTCCTGACCACACCCCCACATTCCCCCCCTCCACTCATCCTCCACACTTGGCCACGCCCCTCGTTGCCTCCTGGCACCGCCCACTTTAGTAGAATTTTTCAAATGTTGTCTGGGGGCGGGGTTATGATTCTATGAGCTGAACTTCTAGTAAAAACCATTCCAGCTCCATCTAAACTCGCTCTCTGTCGGCCATTGCTCCTTGACTGAATTTATGTTTACAAGCTGAAGTAAATAAACTGTCATCAACCAGAGATGTCACTGCAATGGTAGGCAGACCTTCCAGGTAAGGTCTGCCCCCCCCCCTGCTGTCCTGGAGGGGAATTACTTTGCAACACTGACACATCAACGGAGACGTATTAAAGGAAATCATCTCCGTCAATACTTGCTTATGCCTGAGCCCTGATTCACACCGTGTGCAGAACGGTGTCTGTACGGCTGCCTCATAGAGGAAAAACCATGGAGAACAATCAGAGCATTCACACCAGCCCAGTGTGGTCCGGATGCTGAGCTCCATTAACATTACGGATCAAGTCTATTTTTTTCAGACGCCAGATGCATTTTTTAATGAAGTTAAAGAAATGACATGAGCCAGACAGGAAGTGAGTTAGGAGCAGCCAAGTCAATCCGGTATATTTAAAAATTAAACCAGTGTTTAGGCGTTAGAAGTTGAAACTAGACTTTATGCTTCTCTATTGTTGCAAAGCAATTCCCCTCTAGGACAGCAGGGGGTGCAGATCTTTTCTGGCGGGTCTGCCTACCACTGCCGTACAAAGAATATTTTCTTATAAACCAAAGGGGGGCCCAGTAGAAATAGTTTGGGAACCATTGAAATGAAAGCCACTGGGAAAACACTATTATGAAATAAAAGCTAACTTTGGGAACATGTTGCTTTGGAATAAGAAGGGATTAAATTAAATAAAAATGGCAAAAAAATTATTCATATAATTAGCAAAAAACTACAGTAAAATAATGTTTTATATTAATTAATACCTTTTTAAAGGAAAATGAAAAATATGTCATACTAATGAGTTTAAAATTTTATTTGCGTCCAGTAGTTTCACAAATTTATTGTCACATTATATATTTGTGTATTATTTATTCATGTAGATATTGATTTCATAATGTTTTATTTAATTTTTGGCAGTTTGGTGTTCCATAATTCCAACATGGCAATAAAACAGGATTATCAGAGCTAGATGTTTATTTTAATTAACAAAGCCTTAAAGAAACTCTACTTTCCTCTGTATGTCCCTTCAGCAGGCAGGAGAGTTGGGGAAGCAGTGGGGTCAGAGGTCGGCGCAGACCGTCACTGCCACAATGAACTACTGGTGGGGGAGATACGAGGAGTTTGTAGGGCTCAACGAGGTCCGCGGGGCTCAAACCAAAGTCACTGAGGTCAGGAGACAGACTAACATCGACAATCCCAGTTCTGTTTCTTTTACCTCCAAAAACCAAATTCTGATTTTATTCAACGTTTTCAAGACCGTATGACGGCTGTGTTAATGTTCAGGCTGAAGCAGCATTTATGGTGGCCAGAGGGATCGTACGAGAGGCGCACACGAGCCTGGAGGGCCTGCAGGGCCGCTTGAAGGAGGTCAGAGACCGACTGGACCGAGTCTCCAGGGAGGAGGCTCATTATCTGGAGCTGGCCACGATGGAGCACAAGCTGCTGCAGGTTAGCTCAGACTTTTTCATTCACATAGTTACATAGATGAGTGTTGGAACTGTTGGAGAGTCTCTCACTCAAGAACACGTGTAGATGAAGGCTTTCTCATCGTCAGACGTCCAAGAAAAAAGCTTATTAGCTGGATAGAAATCTTTCAAAAGTTTCACCACACTTTGACAAAATAAGCCCAAAGTCCAAAGCAGAACAAAACCAGACTAAATAAAACCCAGACAGAACAGCAGAACATAATCCAGTAAGAAGCTTTAAAGTGGCAAAATGCAAATAAAGAAAAACCAATGAGTTCATCTGGAGAAACAGATTTTTCAGAAGGATATCAACAGTCAGCACACAGCTTCAGTTAATGCAGCTAGAAACTACTGATCAGGCCTGAAACCTAGGTGTAGTAATGGACTCAGACCTGAACCTCCTGGGTCACATAAAGGTCAATAACAAGGTCAGCCTTCTATCACCTGAAGAACATTTCTAGGATTAAAGGACTGATGTCGCAACAGGCCATCATGTGTAAAGCTGCAGTGCTAACAGCTATGATGAGGCATTTTTCTTGTTCTGAAACTAATCAAGTTTGATCTTATTATGTATTTACATTGACTGATACATCATTACAGCCTCTTGACTACTTATACAAATAACTGAATTTATACAATATAGCGCTTAATTTTGGCAGTAACATCTATTTAAAATGAACCGGTGGAAAACACATCAGCGGATGAAGCTTGGCTGATAAAGAACCGCTAACCTTTCTTCTCCTGATTGCAGGAGGAACGCCGTCTCCGGACTGCCTATGAGAGTGCAGAGGGTTCAGAGAGGGAAAAGTTTGCCTTGTTTTCAGCAGCAGTCAGGGAGAGCCACGAGAAGGAGCGGGCGAGAGCGGAGCGCACCAAGAACTGGTCCGTCATTGGCTCTGTGCTCGGGGCCCTGATTGGGGTCATGGGATCGACCTACATCAACCGTGTTCGCCTTCAGGTAAAAATAGAAGCTGACTGAATGAACTGAAGGAGGCTGAACCTGAACCCGGCAACACTAGATACTAAAGAAGGCGCCGTATGAATGGATCAATTTTTTAAGCTAATATAACTGACAGGCTTTAGACAAGGCTCCCACATAAACGCAAAGCAGAAGGTCAAACATTGCCTAATCCAAAGAGTAGAAAATATGACAAAACAGATCTTGTCTTTGGTTTGGTTCCACCAACACCTTCAGATGCTCAATGAGCTCATAAATAAAGTTTTGCTCATCGTGGCACAGAGTGAAAAACTGCACACAACTGAGGAGGATCATAAACTTCCCTTCACTATGAACATGGTTCCATCTATGATTCATAACAGAGGCCAGCAGACTATGAGTTATTCCTCTGTCCAATATGAGCATCTATGGGATGTTAACGAACATACAGGGACTTTGTAGAGATCTGCACTAATGGATCAAAGACTACGGCTGGGAAACTAGGAGGACTGAAGGCGTTCATGAAGAGCGTCTCCTCTAATATAGCAGCACTGCATTAATCACTGCGACACATCAGCGTTTAAACAGCCGAGTCCTGATCTTAATGATGTAATGATCGATGACTTCGTTACAGTCAGCTACATGAAAACACAAACGGTCAAAGCTCTGATTTCTGTGGTTCTGTGTGAGAAAATGGACTCCGACAGACAATCGTTCTGTTTCACAGCGAGTCCAGATAACCGTCATGAGGGTCCAGGGTCTTTAAACTGACCGATGAGATTCTTTAAACCAAACTGGGCCCAGCAGAAATAGTTTGGGAATCACTGGTTTAGAGGAAGGAGCTATTTCTCTCCTTCATTATTGACAACATGAGGACAATATTTAAAGGAAACCAACCAGTTCAAATGAACTTTATAAAAGTGGTCAAATATCCAGAAGAAATATAAAGAAATATTACATGAATATAATTATCTCTGCAGGAGCTGAAGCATCTTCTTCTGGAGGCCCAGAAAGGTCCAGAGAGCCTCCAGGAGGCCCTTAAAGTCCAGGCTGGGAACCATCGCTCCCAGCAGGACCAACTCCGGGAACTCATCCACAGCCTCAGGGTCACTCTGGCTGAAGCCTTCACACACAGCAACAGCGCCCCCCAGGGGAAAGAAGGACCAACCGCAGCTCCACCTGCTTTTTCTCTCTCCGCCTTAACAGACCTTCAGCTCCACAACCAGAAGACGGCGTCTCTGCTGACTCAGCTCCAGCAGGGCGTCGGTAAGGTCGAAGGTGAACTGCTAACGGTGAGGAAGCTGCTGGAGACCAAAGCGGCAGCTGGAGCGCCGACCCAAACACCCACTGCTGGCTTACAGAGAGCAGAGACCCAGGACCGGTGGGGCTCTGAGACGGTGCTGAGACATCTGGAGGACACCAAGAGGACGCTGGGAGAAGGAATCAGGATGAACAGCGTTTATAACGCGGCGTTTACCTACACCGCTGCCGCCATCACCGTGTCTGCTGTGTACCTGCTGCTCAGAGGCTCTGGTTAAACTGGAGCAGGACTGCAGTCTGAGCAGCATTATGACTTTGACAGGCAGAGAGAGTCCCTATAATATAATCCTATATTCCAGACTCCCACATTCATATCTGATCTGATTTTGTTACTTTAGCTCTCATTGTTTGGCTTTTCTTATCTCACTGATGGAGAAATTGTGATTGCTGTTATTATCAGAGCAAGCTGCTACTAGGAGCAGTTTTTCCATATTCTGTTTTATAATGATTGATGATCTTCTCTCCAACTCCTAATAATCTAAAAACTACTAAGATCCAATCAGATCTCCAGGACATGATCCACTTTTAACCTGCTGATTATTTTCCTCTAAAATCTCCTGAATATTTCTGACTTGAAACCAATTGGCATCAAGCAAAGTTTTGTTTGCATGACTTTAGAATCAACATATAAGTGATTTTAGGATTTATTCAGAGAATAACTGTATGACTGATTGGTGGTATAATCCCAGCTAATCCAGTGTCAAAGGAAAGATTTAACTGGAGTCATCTATTTAACCATCAGCGTTGGGAAAAGTTCATAAGCTCCAGCTTCACTGGAGATGATTGACAATAACAACACTAGTTATATCTCTTCAGAAACCTGTAAAAGGACCTTTAGTTGTACTTATTTTATTTTTTGGAGGCTGTTTGCTGCAGTAGATCCTGGAAAACTTGAACATGTGAGATGTCTGACATTGTGCTCTGGTAACTGCTCTAGATTAAACTCACTTCATGGCTGATATTTGTCTTCTACATGGCTGTTCAGTTCCAGAAGTAACCAGCAGGAGGCAGCAGGTTGTAAGGAAAAAACACTCAGCAGTATCATATTCATGCAAATATATCTGGTTTATTTGATAAAGACTCTCCTTCAAACCATATCTGACACAATATTATCAACATCAGACATATACAGCGTCTCTCACAGGTATTACTCTCCATGGTTTCCTTCTAGCCTCCATAAAGATCAGATATGTGGAGAGGGTGGTTCTCCCTCTGGAGCTGCGTTCTGTTGTATTCTACTTTTTTGGGGCTATTTTTTATTATGCAGTACATATGTTTTAATTATATCTTTTTTTAAGCTTTAGAAGTAATAGGCTTGTTTATATTATTCAGGGTAGTAAAACATGACTCTGTTACCAGTATTTTATAGGGTTTAAGGTTTTAAGTAAACAAACTCTTGAGTAAAGATATGAACTGAAAGCAGGGAGGATCAGCTATAACTCTAGTTCCTGGTACGGTCAGGAGACCTGGAGAAAATAAATGACCTGTCAAGATGTAGAAGGAGGAGAGAGGAGTCATGTGATATGTTCTTTGTTCTTTTGGAAATAAAAATGGTACAGCCTTGTAGAAAAGCGAGTCAGATTTTGTCTGGCTCCCATCTGCAGGTGCGTCCTTTTGAAACAGATATCTGTTGTGGTGTGTGTTGTGTTTACTCTCTGTCTCTCAGTTCTGGGTCTTATTTTGAAACAGTTCCCGCTGGGGTTTTGGAGTTCGGCGCCCCGCCTCTATGAGTAAAAAAAAAGCGAGTTCCAGAGCACATTATGAGAAGAAGCCGACAAAATGGTGGAGGATGCGGGCATTTGATTTGGTTTTGAGTTTTCTCAGGGCTGGGAGAGATTGAGTGTGAGTAATGAGTGTGGTATAACTGATTGATACATGTGTTTGTGGCAATTATAGTGATTTTGTGTTTTTTCTTTGAGTTCAACAGAGAATCGGAGAGCGACTGGATTGATCCTTGCTAATCAACACCCGGGTGGTTTTGTATCAATCTGGAAAAGCGCTAACACCAAATTAATAGGTATTGATCGATTTAAACGTTCTCCATTTAATGTTGACGTGTTGTTTTTTCGGTTGAGGGCCGACCGAAGTGCGGACCAGGCTTGAGAGTTGGCCGCTCACCTCCGATGGGACGCTGTCGGAATTCTCCCAGGCTGGCAAACGGGAAGGTAGACAGCAGTTTAGGGCCTGTGTGCTCTCTGTGTCGAGACGGATTACCTTGGAGAGGCCGGCGTATCTTCCAAACGCACGTTTGAGCCACGTGAATTGGATTGTGTTTAAAGGTCCGGCTTTAGGTGGCTCCGGTAGAGGTTAGTGTTTGATGAGATTGTAAAAATTGTTGTTCTTTCTTTCTCTCTAGTGTGAATGTGTGTGTGATTGGGGAAGTCGAGGTGACGGAAAAAAGGGCTACCATGTAGCTTTTTGCACTCCGGCCTCATATAGACTTCTCATTTAGGGGAACTAACCGACTGAATCTAAAACCATAATTCCTCTGCGAATCTTAAACGCCTAGACAATGCCCGCGCTTCTTGTATAGACAATAAGCGTAGAAGCTTGACATTGTAGAGGAATAAGGGAATATCATTTTCAGTCAGCTAAAGTACCACCATAAGTTAGCTTACGGCTAACGCACAGTTTGGATGAGTTTCGCCTGGAAATAAAGGCGTTCAACCTTGTGCAACTACGTAAACACGTCTAAAGCATTGTCTAACACATATATATAGGACTGTTATTATGGATAACTGGTAGTAAACTCCATAGAATATATATAAAATAACTTTTTATGATAACGGAGCGGTCACGTTTGGCTTCCGGTTGAGCTAGGTTGCTCATGATGACAGCTAATCTTTGGTAGCTTAGCTTCCGAACTGTATTTATTTGGCTCGGTTAAACAGTCATTCGAGTATTGATGGCGAAGTGTGGTTTTGTTGGAGGCATTTTGTTCTTGTCTTTGGTTGGTTTACTTATGAGTACGGTTTGTTAGGTTTAGCATCGTAGTGCAGAATTAGCCATCTGTGCATCGGAGTATTCATTCCGCGGTGTGACACGGAAGTTTTATTGGGCCGGACTTTGATCTGTCAGTCCGGCGGAGTTTTTTTTTTTTTTTTGGAGCAAACTGTTGACGATTTTGTGTTGCAAAGCGAGTTTAAAATGTATTTCTTTCGGTATATGTTTTAATGATGAATAAAAATTGCTTTATATTGGGAGAATTCTATTTCTTCGTGTGTTTCACCGAAGTGTGCGTCCCGAGTTTTGGCGCAGGCCGGACTCTATTAGGAATTCTTTGATTTTTAGATGAAACGGCAATAATCTCCGTATATAAATAAATTAATGATAAGATAAACAGTGCGTTATAAACCTTTTTAGCTTTCCTTCGTTTCGGCTTTGCCTAAAACATTATTAAGGTTAATGTTGCATGAATAAATAATATATAAACTCCTTCATTATAAAAAGAAATAAATTAAATAAATAAAAACTGTGCCTGCCTTTACTGTTAACTGCATTAATATTGGGATAAATTTGGGCCTACGAATTGATAGTTTATCAATTAAAATAAATAATTTATAGAGTTAATACAAATAACCTACTTTGTTAAATTTTAATCCATTTTGGATTTTTGTTACGAATATTCAATGGCAGCCGAATATAAATTACTCCCTGCTCCGCAGGGACAAAACTGGTGTAGTTTAGATGCCCAATTGTTAATATACATTTCTAAATTATATTCTGTTTTAGTTGATAAGCCCGGTAAAAAAGATAAAAACCAGTTCCAGGGCCTTATGACGGCCAGGTGGGCTCGTCATGGTGCCCGAGGGGATTATAAGAGAAGTCTCTCACAGAATGTGTTCTGGGGAGGAAAAGTGACAGCTACTAAATTTAGTTAGCAACAAATTAGAATGCACCGATAAATTGTTCTTGGCGTATAATGCTAAATTGATGGATGAGATGGAGCAGCACGAACGCAGGTTAACTAAAGTTCAGCGACAGATGGATGAGGTGCTGCAGGATCAGGAAAGATTAGCATCTGTGGTAAGGGGTCAAGCTGCAGACCTTTCAGGGAGTGCCAGCCCCAGTCAACGTGATGAATGTGCAGCGGTTCTACAGGTCAAAAATATGCAGACGTTGGGGGACAAGGGGAGTGAGGGACCATTTAAGAATACCAGATCTCAGGTGCCACTGGGGGCAAGTGGAGGCCCTGATTTAATGCTTCCTTTAGTGGGAGCATCAGATGGTTCAGTAATTTACAAACCATGGAAGATGGCTGACATATCTGCCATCATTCTGCAACTCCCTGCTTTGACTGGTGGAGGAAACTGTTGGATAAATAAATTAAATCAGCTGACTTCAGGGCAAACTCTAGCGGTGGGGGATTGGAAAGCTATTATGGGTAGAATGTTGACATTGACAGATTATAATGAGATGATGCTCCAGTGCCAGTTAGCATGTGTACTTGATGAAGCCCCATTCACGCATCATGCACATGATCTTGCCGAGTGGGTCAGAAGAAAATATCCTACTCCGCCTGCGTCTAAAATTTTGAAATTTCCCTGGTCAACTGATGTTACTCCCGCAGAACATATGGCAAAATGTAAAGATAAATGGGTTACCGTTACTGGAGAACACCCTCGAGATCCGGGAAATAATCAGATTTGGTTTAGAGAAGCAGTTTTAGCAGGCATGCCAGAGTCTGTTGCTACATTAATGAAACGGAATCCTGATTCACACATTTATGATCAGCCTACATGGGAAAGACACGTAACATATTATTTACAAGATGTGCAAGATTCTGCGTTAAAGGACGCTGAGGAGAATAAGAAAATGGAGACTGCTTTGTTAAAACTACAGTTAAAAGAGGCTCAGAATAAATTGACTGACTTGTATCAGTCTAAAAAAGTGAAGCAGATGGTGGCTGAAGCAACACCTACTGTTGGATCAGCGACAGTGCTGCCTTCTTTTCCTGTGATGTATGCTGAAGCTGCGCCGAATCCGCCATTTACTGCTCCTTATAGGACATGGCAGCCTCGTGGCAGGTCGCGTGGCAGGGCCAGGTTTGGGGATTTTAGAGGCATGGGGAGAGGGCAGCCAGGTGCTAACGGTTGTCACAGGTGTGGCTCCAATGAACACTGGGTGAGGGAGTGCCCACACCCACAAGGGGGCGCTATACCTCCCGGTCAGCCACCTCTACATATGGCTCCGAATCAGCATATGGCTCCTCCCTCCTATCCAGGAGGACAGAGTGGGCCTCAGTATTGACAATGCCCACAGAGTACCTTAGTGAGCAGGACAAAGGGGGATCCGATGCTCACAATAGACGTACATGGACATACGCATTGCTGTGATACCATGAGTGGTCAATTTTTGCTGAAGGATGACACTTCACAAGTGGCTGATATTTTCTGGGCCAGATTGACTACGATGTCTGCACATGAATCTTCTGCGGCTGACTTTCTGAGATGCTGGAAGCCTTGGCTGCTTGAACTCCAGCCTTTTGTTCCACCGCCTGACCCATTCCATGTGACCTTCCTCTATGAGAGAAACGATCCTACTTTATATCAGGAACAATTTGAAACAGAACTTGAAGGCCAAAGTTGGTCTGTGGCTTCGGGTCCATGCTTTGTGGGGAGGGAAGGTGTTGCACTGTATGCTGATCTGACTTCAGAGCAGCATAAGTGGTATATGATGGAAGCTGAAGCGCTTCCACACATATCGCTTTTGTTGCATCCGAAACATCAAGCTAAAGATTTGGGGGGAATGGTTAAGAGGGGAGTTGAATTAAGGGATTGGGTTCATACCCAGATACCTTCAGTCTCTTTTTCTCCTTCTACTCAGATGTACAAAATAGACACGCAGCTCTCTGATACTACCATTCTGGAACATTTGCAGCTTTCTAGAAATCATGGCAGAGAAAAAACAGATCATCCTGATGCAGTGGAGGCCTTAAAGGTCGTGCCTGACTCTTTGTGGTCAGATGGTCCCACTGATGTTGGTCTAGTGCAAACCACACCCATCACATTTGAGATGAAACATTCTGATCCAATCTGGCGTTCTCAGTATCCACATAAACCTCAGGCTGAGGAAGGTATTGCAGACACTATTGCAGGCTTACTTGAAGTTGGAGTTTTAGAACCATCAAACTCTTCATATAACACCCCTATTCTTCCTGTGGAAAAACAAGGTACTGGTAAATACAGAATGGCACATGATTTGCGTGCTATTAATGAGGCCCTTAGAACCCCTCCCATTTCTACACCGAATCCGTATACAGCTCTGGCATCACTGACTCCTGATTTAAAATGGTTTACCTGCATAGATTTGGCTAATGCATTTTTCTGTTTACCGCTCCATCCTTCTGTCAGGGATATTTTTTCATTTACATTCAGGGGCAGGAAGCTACGTTATAGTAGGCTTCCGCAGGGTTTTGCTTTATCTCCAGGTATTTTTAATCAGGTGTTGAAGCAGTCATTAAGCACTGTACAGCTCCCTCCAGGCTGTGTACTGACCCAATATGTGGACGATTTACTTTTAGCATCCCCTACTGTTGAAACGTGCATAGCAGCGACTCTAGTTGTGTTGCAACATTTGGGAAAAGAGGGATTCAAAGTCTCCCGCGATAAGCTTCAGTTGGTCAGGCAGGAAGTCCAGTTCCTGGGGCGAAGGGTGACCGCTCAAGGCGCTGGACTGACGGACACCCACAAGAATGCTATTTTGGCCCATTCTAAACCTCTCACTGTTAAATCAATGCTGTCATTTCTGGGACTGACAAATTTTTCCAGACATTATGTGCCTAATTACACAAACCATACCACACCACTCAGGGCTCTTGTAAATGCTCATGGTATGAAAAATCTGCATGCTAAATTAGAATGGGACATACCGGCTGAGGAGGCATTTATTAAGTTAAAACAGGCTCTAGCACAAGCAGCTGATTTAGCCACTCCTGACTATACATGTCCATTTTTTCTTAACACATCAGAAACAGATGGGGTGGTTAATGGGATTTTGTTTCAGAAAAAAGGTGGTCAGAGACACATTCTTATGTATCTTAGCATAAAGCTGCAAGCTATTGAAATGAGACAGCCACCTTGCACGAGACATGCAGCAGGAATTACACACCTAGTGGAGAAAACTTCACACATTGTTAGGGGTTATCCACTTAATGTTTTGACATCTCATGGAGTCATGGCATTGGTTAATTCTGAAACATTTACTCTTTCTACTTTGCGTCAGCAGCGGATTAGCAGAGTTTTGGAGGCACCAAACATTATTTTTACACATGAAGGAATAAACATGGCTGACCAAATCACCACCTCTGGGGAGCAGCATGACTGTGTCAGGCTGAATTCTGTTGCTCAAAAAATACGTCCTGATTTACGGTCTGATCCCTTATCTACAGGTTTTGTGCTCTATACAGATGGTTGTTGTTTCAGAGATGGACAGGGCCAGTTGAGATCAGGTTTTGCAGTTGTTGAGCAGAATGGAGATTCACTACAGACTGTCGTTTCAGGGAAGCTGGACGGCAAGCAGAGCGCACAGCGTGCTGAGATAAGGGCTCTTATTGAAGCATGCAAATGGGGAAGAGATAAAGACGTCACGATTTACACTGATTCAAACTACGGGTTTTCTGTTATACATTATGAATTACCACAGTGGAAGAGAGCAGGCTTTGTTACTGCTACTGGTAAACCTGTACACCATCATGCAGATATTATGGAGCTTTTGGATGTTGTACAGTTACCAGCTAACCTCGCTGTTCTTAAGTGTAGGGGTCACAGCAAGGCTGACACCGTTGACGCATGGGGAAATAGGGCGTCATCGAGCGGTCTAATTCAACTTTAAATTTACAGCTGGCAGAGAACCACAGGTTTCATCGCACCCTGACCCGGATCCTCGCAGTGATCATCAGCATCTGAAGGGCCTGGTCTCCTCCTTCCTTCCGACCCCTCTCCTGTCCCTCACGCTGCAGCAGATCTCTGCTGACCTGGGAGAATCTCTTTGCAGCGGGTGGTGTCGGTTCTGACTAGGCGGTGTCGACTGCCGAAGCCAGGAGGCGGGGCCTGACCCACCCAGAAGATTGGTTGAAGTTGCTGTAATCATCCAGTGTAATCTATATGTGCAAAAAATTGGGCGAGATAAGCAATTTGGACTTGCTTTTCTCGAAGAGGGATTGTACCGAAGAGAAAAGATCGCAAGAAATCAAACACATTTCACAGCAGGTTTTGACCACCTCACAATCGGTGGGGGAAGCTATTGGAGGCGGGGCCTGTCTGTGCATTTGTGTTTATTGGGGGAAATGTTCAGTTAATGAAGTAACTGTCATTTCAGTGAGGGCGATCTGCAGAAAAGACAGTAACTTTGGGAAAAATAAAGAGTCCACTGTACTGAATCATTTCATCACTCTGGTAGCCACCTGCTGCCAGAGAAATAAACAAGAGCGAAGACTAGAGAACAAAATAATAAAGACTGAACACTTATTAATCATTTTTCTTGTATTTTACAGGTTGTCTAACCGATTTTTATTTACAGGTGCAGATTGCTAGACACTGCCTAAGAGGGTGTCAAAGAATTTTTAAGTAGTCTATTTGTAAGATTTTCTTCTTTATATTCAGTTTTTACGGTTTTATAAAACTTTTTAGTAATAAGCTAAAATATTTTAAGGAGTGTTTAAAGTATAATCAGGTTAACTGACTACTAATTTTTGTTTTACTTATTCTTTTTTCATTATGATGTGGTTTTTGTAGGATGTTTTTGGGGTTGGTGACAATTGCTAGAGTTTGCTTTTACTAAAAGAATATTGAGAATTAGGTTAAAACATAAAAAACAATAATAAATTAGAAAACAATATTGCTTAAAGGTAAAGATTAAAAAAAAAACAGACACTCTTATTTTGAATAATCATGTTAGAAAGAGGGACGATTTGTTAAATAATATGTTTGGTAAATGGAAGACTCTGGCAATGTCTATAATGGTTTCTTTAGCAGTATTTGTGTCAACTATGGTGTTATGTGGATGTTGTTGTATTCCTTGTATACGTTCTTTGCTCACAAAGTGTATTGAAAAAGCTGTTGGTGATAATATGCAAGGTCAATATCTGTTACTCCCTCACATGGAGCCTGAAGGAGAAGTACAGAGGAGTGGTCAATCTATTTGAAAAATAGATTGAAAGAGGGATTTGTTGTATTCTACTTTTTTGGGGCTATTTTTTATTATGCAGTACATATGTTTTAATTATATCTTTTTTTAAGCTTTAGAAGTAATAGGCTTGTTTATATTATTCAGGGTAGTAAAACATGACTCTTTACCAGTATTTTATAGGGTTTAAGGTTTTAAGTAAACAAACTCTTGAGTAAAGATATGAACTGAAAGCAGGGAGGATCAGCTATAACTCTAGTTCCTGGTACGGTCAGGAGACCTGGAGAAAATAAATGACCTGTCAAGATGTAGAAGGAGGAGAGAGGAGTCATGTGATATGTTCTTTGTTCTTTTGGAAATAAAAATGGTACAGCCTTGTAGAAAAGCGAGTCAGATCTTGTCTGGCTCCCATCTGCAGGTGCGTGCTTTTTGAAACAGATATCTGTTGTGGTGTGTGTTGTGTTTACTCTCTGTCTCTCAGTTCTGGGTCTTATTTTGAAACAGTTCCCGCTGGGGTTTTGGAGTTCGGCGCCCCGCCTCTATGAGTAAAAAAAAAGCGAGTTCCAGAGCACATTATGAGAAGAAGCCGACAGTTCCCATGGACCTCATGGTTCCTGACAAAGGAACCTTTAGAGAACATCTACATTTACACTCACTGGATGCTGCTTACTACTCATTTGGCTTTTGGAAGCAACTGTTTGTACTGGATTTAATTTAGGATCATCAGAGTAAAGGAGGCTGAATATAAATGCACACACTTGTCAGATTTTTGTTTGTTGCTCATGCATTCTCTTCCAGCCACTTTTTAGTTATGAACTATTTGGTGTTTGACTAATAAGATCATATCAAATACAATCCAACTAAACTATTTGTTGTGTCTTTAAGCCACAGAGGTTCTGTAACTGTGTCATTTAGTTCCTATCTGGTTGGGGTTCCTGTCTTCCCCCGGGCCCAGCAGGTCGTATTCCCGGTACACGATGTATTCCTTCAGTTGCTCAGGCAGCGGCAAAAAGCTCATGAAGACAGGCGAGCGCAGGCGGAGGCGACCGAGACAACGACGGATCTGCAGGCGGCAGAGATGCTGCAGGCACCGGGGGTTTTCTGGAGAGGGAAAAGGAAAGAAGGTTTGGTTTTCTCCTTTCTTAACTGACTGCATGGGCGCATCTAGATGGGGGCCAGAAAGGGGCCAGTGCCCCTGTACTGCAGAGATTACATTAAATCAGTTTCTTATGCTGTTGAAACTGTAGCTAATTGGCCCCTCGGATCAATTTCAAGTTTTTCTTTAAAGGGGGGTATTATGCAAAATGGACTTTCTGAAGCTTAATATCCTGAGAACCTGTCTTTCCCTCATTAAAAACATACCTGAAGTGTTGCTCTGACCCATTCACTCATGTTAGAGGAATCTTTGAGTCTCTGCTGGTAGTTCTCGGGGTTGCTGAAACGCCTGCTCCCACCTATCCCCGCCTTTTCCACCCATCTCCTCCCCCGACCTTACATACTCAGCAGAGAGCCCCGCCCCTGCAGAGCTCCCCCACCCTCTCCACCTCACACACCTCCGGCTGAGTCCCAGGTGCAGTAATTATAACACACCAGCTGCAGCTGCGCGTCTTTTGTGGGATTTATTTTCCGACTCCCTGCTGCGATGATGCACGGTATGTGACGAACTGAAGGGGGAGTGTCAGAAAGAGTAGGAGGGGCTTAGAGAGGCACAGGCGAAAATCAAGGTGTCCAACACGGAAGTACATTTCTTTAAGGTGGATTTAGATATATGACGAACTTTTAAAAGACTTAAGGTGACAATTTTATTGGAGTGTTCTATAGAAGGGTAATATGTGCCTGGAAGAAGCATAATACCCCCCCTTTAACAAAAAAATAAAAATGATGTTTCACTTTTAGCTTTAGTCATATCGAGTTAGGATCACAGTTTTCATCTGTTAGATCAGGAGTCTGCAGAACCCTGAGGGCCTGCACGTTGTATGATGAATGATGAACCCACTGGTTGATTTGGTCTAGAAGTGCCTCTGGCTGACTGCTAGGTTTCAGCTACCTTGTAATCTGCAGATATCCGACCACTGCTTCTGCTCCATCAGAGCCGCCTTCAGTTTGCAGCACAGCCTCACATGATCAACGTAATCCAGCAGGACTCGAACCACATGACCCGACAGGTCTTTCAGCCAATAGACGGTGATGACCTCACAGAACTGTGCTGGCAGAGAAACTTTACTTATAATGTAAACATGGCTGTAATGTAACAGCGTGCTTCAACCAGTCTGAGCAGGTACAACATTAATCTTCAAAATAACCTGAGGAAAGCATCCATGGCAAACATAAAACTGTCTGATTTTACACATAACTGAGGACAATAACCTAACAGTCATGCACTGGGAGGAAGGTCGCGTATCTGATATGGATCTGAGAAATGAGAATATTATTTTCTGTTGTTACCAAAGTATCTTTAATCACAGCACAGGTCCATCCCTCGTAGTCCTCAGGAACGTGGGAACTGTTTCCATAAGGACAATCAAAGCAACGCTCCACGTCATAACCGTAGTTACACAGCATCCGGAGAATGACCTGATGCACACAAACGCATCATGATTAGAGTTCATGAAGGATGTTTATTCCAGGTAATACCATTTTTCTCCGGTTACCTCGTCTTTGAGAGCGTACTGCAGCGCTGAGGGGAAATGTGTGGTGTTTATCCTGGAGTAGTAGTTGACGTTGGCTCCGTGTCGCAGCAACAAGTTGATCAGATCGTAGTTGCCCAGGCGGAGTGCAACCTTTAAAATAACAACAGACAATTTTCATCACAGCTGAGGCGATTTTTAGAGGCGCTTTCCATCGTACAGCAAATATCACATTCGGCCAACTGGAGCGAATGTCCTGAGACTCAGAGGAATGTTGTTACCTCAGGACAAGTGTGACCATTTATAGAGAAGTACATAATATCCATAAATATGTTCACTTTGAGGCCATTAGGACAGAAATGTGATTTGGAAGTCTCTCATCCGCAGGGTTACCTGCAGACATTTGACCGGGTCTTGGTTGGCCATGGCTCCGGCCTCCAGAAGTAGCTTCACAGACGCCATGTCATTATTGGAAACAGCAAAGAAGAGAGCAGACCTCCTCTCGTCGTCGTAGCTCCGCCGGATCCAGGGATGGAGCATGTAGTTGGGGTCATAACCCGCATCCAGCAAGGCCTGATGGGAGTGGAGAGAAGAAACATCTTACCTAACTAGATTTCCTGAATAAAACTGGGTCAAATAACCTAAATATGTTTAGCCTGAGAACATTAAGTTTCATCTGAGCAGGACAGTTGATTCATTGGAGAAACTTTTCATCTGTTTCTAAAATCTAACACTTGCGTTTATAAAGAATGTGTGCATTCAGACCTTGATGCAGTCTGTGTGCGCCTCTGCAGCTGCTGAATGAAGAGGACTGATCCCGCTGTCATTTACATCTCCCATGTTGGTGACGGGCAGCAGCAGCTTCAGCGACCTCAAAAACAAACACACCCACATTTATATCCCTATGAGGACATTATTAACTGAATTCATTATTTTTGGACCTCAAGAAGAACGATCCAGATTCAGTCCACAGCTTCAGTTAATGCAGCTAGAAACCTGGGTTGAAATCTGGGTTCAGACCTGAACCTCCAGGGTCACATGAAGAACTACTTTTTATAGATACATTTATATAAAATTTTCTTTCTATCTTCTTATTTGTATTGTTTTTAATATTTTGTCCCTGCCAGCACTTTAATAAAGCCAACTCTGCAACAAGAGCTATATTCTGACTGTGCAACCAGCTGTGCTGCACTGGCTGCCTAAGCTGCCAGAAGCCTAAATGCAATGGACACTTTTAATCTGTATTTCATAATAAGGGGGTATTTACCTTTTGGTGAAAAGATATTAGAAAAATGATTTCATTTAAGATTGCTAAATTTGATGAAAAACAACAATTTGTTATCGAACGGCCAATGGTCGATCAACATCACTTGGTTTAATCTAATTTATGGAAGAAATTACAAACTGCATTAAAAAAAATTAATTTATCATTGGAATTAAGATTTACTTGCAAAAGGATTTTGATACAATTGATCAGCATATTTTATTAAATAAACTGGAAAAATATGGATTAAGAGCCATGCCACAAAAGTGGTTAAAAAGCTTCTTGTGGGATGGGCAGCAGTTTGCACAGATGGACCAGAATAAATCTACATACAGGAAAATCATATGCGGTGTACCACAAGGTTCAATTCTAGGGCCAACACTGTTTTTACTCTATATTAATGACATTTGTAAATTGTCCAAACTTATAAAATGTATTCTTTTTGCAGATGATACTAATATTATATAGCCACAGCAGTCTGCTCACAGCCAGGACATCTCCAGCTACCTCCCCACATACACCACCACTCCCTACAGCCCTCGGCCATCCAGCTCCAGAGTCAGCCTGTCCTTCACAACATGGCAGGTGAGAAGCGAGCTCAGCCGACTGAAGATGAGGAAAGCAGCGGGTCCTGATGGCATCAGCTCAAGGATCCTGAGATGCTGTGCAGACCAGCTCAGTGTGATTGTTCAGCACCTCTGAGACTGGGGAAAGTACCACTGCTTTGGAAAACATCATGTGTGGTACCAGTGCCAAAGATCCCCCCGCCTGAAGGATCTCAACAGCTACAGGCCTGTAGCGTTAACGTCTCATCTGATGAAGACCCTGGAGCGGCTGGTTCTGTCCCACCTCCGCTCTGTGGTGAGCTCATCGTTAGACCCGCTACAGTTTGCCTACCGGTCTCACATCGGGGTGGATGTTGCCGTCATTTTCCTCATGCAGAACGCTCTTTCCCACCTCGACACCAAGGACATCACTGTGAGGATCATGTTTTATGATTTCTCCAGTGCATTTAACACCATCCAGCCTGCACTTCTAGGGGACAAGCTGCAGGGCTCTGGAGTGGACCATCACCTGACATCATGGATGCTGGACTTCCTCACTAACCGTCCACAGTTTGTGAGGCTACGTGACTGTGTATCAGACTGGATCACCTGCAGCACAGGGGCCCCTCAGGGAACTGTTTTGGCCCCCTTCCTTTTCATGCTGAACACCTCTGACTTCACCCACCACACTCCATCCTGCCATCTCCAGAAGTTCTCTGACGACTCTGCGATTGCTGGTCTCATCACAGAAGGGGACGACAGTGAGTACAGAGACCTGAACGAGAACTTTGTGGACTGGTGTCAAAAAGACTGCCTCCACATCAATGCGGGGAAAACCAAAGAGGTGGTGGTGGACTTCTGCAGGCAGAATTGTCCTCCCCACACTCCAGTGACCATCCAGGGAACAGCTATAGAAATGGTGGACTGTTATAAATATGTTCACCTGAACAACAAACTGGACTGGACGGATAACACCAAGGCTCTCTTTAAAAAGGGTCAGAGTCGGCTGTATCTGCGGAGGAAGCTGAGGTCCTTTGGGATGCAGAAGAACCTGCTAAGGACTTTTTATGATTCAGTGGTAGCATCAGCCCTTTTTTATGGAGTGGCTTCCTGGGGCAGCAGCATCTCAGCTGCGGACAGGAAACGACTAAACAAGCTGGTGAGGAAGGCCAGCTCTGTGCTGGGGGGCTCCTTAGATGCAGTGGAGGTGGTGAGCAAGAAGACATTGATGGCCAAGTTATCATCTATGATGGACGATGCTCTTCACCCTATGCATGCCACAGTAACATCACTGAACAGCTCCTTCAGCAACAGACTTTTTGGGGAAAACCTGGTCTGATCCGGAGAGACGGCATCCATCCCACTTTGGATGGAGCAGCTCTTCTTTCTAGGAATATGGCCGAATTTATTAGTCCTCCAAAACACTGACAACCCAGGGTCCAGACCAGGAAGCAGAGTCGTAGTTTAACCCACCTCTCTGCTGCTTCTGTACTGTTACCCACCCATTACCCTATAGAAACAGTGTCTTGCCCACGGCCAAAATTAAATGGATTAAAAGTTAAGCCAACAAAAGCAAATTATGGAAATCTCATAAAAATAAATACAACTTTGACTGAAAATAAATCTATTAAATGTGGTTTATTAAACATAAGATCTCTCTCCTCAAAGACTTTGTTAGTAAATGACTTGATTTGTGATAATCACATTGATTTCCTTTGTCTCACAGAAACCTGGTTGCAGCAGGAGGATTATGTCAGTATAAATGATTCAACTCCTTCCAGTCATTTAAATTTTCACATTCCTAGAAATACTGGGCGAGGAGGAGGAGTTGCAGCCATTTTCCGTTCTGATTTACTAATTAGTCCCAGACCAATTGATAGCTACAGTTCTTTTGAGCATCTAACCCTTAATTTTCCTCATCCAAGTTGCAAAACATTAAGACCATTTTTGTTTGTGGTTTTGTATCGTCCACCAGGCCCTTACTCTCAATTCTTGGATCAGATCTCACATTTTTTATCTGATTTAGTATTAAATACTGATAGGGTTATTATAGTGGGGGACTTCAATATTCATGTGGATACTGAAAGTGATAGCCTAAATGCAGCCTTTAATGCTATTTTAGACTCAATTGGCTTTACTCAAAAAGTACAGGGATCGACCCACTCAGGTAAACACACTTTGGACCTTGTACTGACATACGGTATTGAGTGTGAGGAAATAACAGTCCACCCACATAACCCGGTCCTGTCTGACCACTTCTTGATAACTTTTGAATTTACTTTAACTGACCATCTTAAATCTGAAAGAAAATGTCATTATAGTAGAACTTTATCAGACAATGCTGTAACAATTTTTAAAGAATCTGTTCCATTCTTACTTTCCTCAGTGTCTCAGAGTAACACAGTGGATGGCAGCAATTCTATCTCTAACCCTTCAGAAATTGATGGTCTGGTTCACAGTGTTACGTCCTCGTTGCGTTTGGCATTAGATAGTGTAGCCCCCTTAAAAAAGAAAGTGGCTAGCCATAGGAGGCTGACTCCTTGGTTCAACGCAGAGTTGCGTACTTTAAAGCAGAATACTAGGAAGTTGGAGAGAAAATGGCGCTCTACACATCTAGAGGATTCCTATTTAACCTGGAATAACAGTCTACTGCTGTATAAAAAGACCCTTCGACAAGCTAGAACAGCATATTTATCATCATTAATAGAGGCGAATAAAAACAATCCTAGGTTTCTTTTTAGTACAGTTGCCAAACTTACACAGAGTCATAGCTCTGTTGAGCCAACTATTCCCCCAGCTCTTAGCAGTGATGATTTTATGGGATTCTTCATAAATAAAATTAATTCTATTAAAAATAAAATAATTGGCACCCTCCCAAACATGATTACTTCTTCCTCAGTAAATGAGGCAGTATCGGAAAGAACTGTAGAACCTCAGTATTGCTTAGGCTGTTTTGATTCAGTCGAGCTTTCAGAATTATCAAAAATATTAGCCTCATCTAAACCTTCAACTTGTGTGTTGGACCCAATCTCAACCAAATTATTTAAAGAAGTGTTCCATTTGGTTCCTGGCCCCATTTTGGATATGATGAATCTATCCTTAGTAAACGGATACGTACCACAGGAATTTAAAATAGCTGTAATTAAACCTTTACTCAAGAAACCTTCCCTTGATCAAGATGACTTAGTGAATTACAGACCTATATCTAACCTTCCTTTCTTATCCAAAGTCCTTGAGAAAATAGTTGCTAATCAAGTCTGTGAGTATCTAAACAGTAACGAGCTGTTTGAAGAGTTTCAGTCAGGTTTTAGAGCTCATCATAGCACTGAAACAGCACTGGTGAAGGTTACTAATGATATTCTCATGGCCTCAGATAATGGACTGGTGTCTGTTCTGGTTTTGTTAGATCTCAGTGCTGCTTTTGACACAGTCCATCATAATATTCTCTTAGAAAGGCTTGAACATGTTGTAGGGATCAAAGGAACAGCGCTAGGCTGGTTTAAATCATATTTGTCTGATAGATTCCAGTTTGTTCATCTAAATGATAAATCTTCTTCACTCTCAAGGGTTACTTGTGGAGTTCCACAGGGTTCTGTCCTTGGACCAATTCTTTTCACCATATATATGCTTCCAATTGGTAGAATCATTAGACAGCATGGGATAAATTTCCACAGCTATGCCGATGATACACAACTATATTTATCCATAAATCCTGATGAACCCAGTCAGTTAGGTAGATTACAGGCATGTCTGGAAGACATAAAAGCATAGACAGAAGTTGCTGTCTTTGGACCAGAAGTTCTTAAACAGAAACTGATTAGTCAATCACTTCATCTGGATGGCATTAAATTGGCCCCCAGTAATAACGTAAAGAACCTCAGCGTTATTTTTGACCAAGACTTGACATTTAAATCCCATATTAAACAGGTTTCTAGGATTTCCTTCTTTCACCTCAGGAATATTGCTAAAATTAGAAACATCCTGTCCAGGAGTGATGCTGAGAAACTAGTCCATGCATTTGTTACCTCAAGGCTGGACTACTGTAATTCTTTACTATCAGGAAGTCCACAAAATGCCATTAAAAGCCTTCAGTTGATCCAAAATGCGGCAGCAAGAGTTCTGATGAATATTAAAAAGAGAGATCACATTTCTCCTGTTTTAGCTTCCCTTCATTGGCTCCCTGTTAAATCCAGAATAGAATTTAAGATCCTTCTTCTTCCATATAAAGCCCATAATAATCAGCTCCATCATCCATCAGAGATCTGATTGGTCCATATGTTCCTAACAGAGCCCTTCGCTCTCAGACTGCAGGTTTACTTGTAGTTCCTAGGATCTCTAAAAGTAGAATGGGAGGCAGATCTTTTAGTTATCAGGCTCCTCTCCTGTGGAACCAGCTCCCAGCTTTAGTCCGTGAGGCAGACACTCTGTTTACTTTTAAGGCCAGGCTTAAAACTTTCCTTTTTGATAAAGCTTATAGTTAGAGTGGCTAAGGTCATCCTGAGCTATCTCTGTAGTTATGCTGCTATAGGCTTAGACTGCTGGAGGACAGACTTACCAGTTTTCTTCACTCTGCTACTTTTCTCTCCTACTACTCTCCAGTTGTATTATTTGCTGTTATTTCGACTGTTAACTTTGTTTTCTCTCAGTGTTTTTCTCTCCATAGAAGATACACCTGGTCTGGTATCCTGCTTGGCTGCAATGTAAATGACTTTTCTTATAAAGTGCCTTGAGATGAAACATCTGTCAATCGGCGCTATAGAAATAAATTGAATTGAATTGTATGCATACATATAATTTGTTTGTTTGAATTGACAGAAATGTTGTTAAATACTGACTCTGATTTGAAATAATCTAAAGTTGAAATAGGAGTGATCTCTCAGACTTGTACCTGCTTTAACTGGGCAGATTCTAGTTTTTCCCTTTCATCAAAGGACACATGAGGTAAAAAGCTCACTGAAGATGTCCTCTGTGTGAGGCCCGGTGGATGGGCAGGTGGCCGGTGTGATTGGAGACGTTGGCGTCAGCTCCGTGCTCCAGCAGCAGGCGGATGACGGATGGATTCCCTGAAGCTGCTGCTTCATACAGGACGGAGGACTCATCGTGGGCCTGGGAGAAGATGTCTGCTCCTGCAGCACAGATATAGTGTTATTGGTTCCTAACTGTACAATATAGGTCTGAGAAGCATCATAGTGCTGCTTGTATTACAATGTAAAAAGTTTTATGGATAGAGATGATACAAACATTCATTAGTGGAAAAGTATCAGAAAGAAGGAAAACATGTCTCCCTTCAGTATGGAAAGCTGGATCCACCATTTGAAGGGAAGTTATTGAAGCACCATATGTCCTAATCATGAGTTTCTAAGCAATATAAAGCTATAATATGTAGTAATATGCAGTGTCACTGTGAGCCGCATGTATGCAGAGGAAACAGCTTGGATGACTGTAAATGTTGTGTAAATTATTTAGGTACTATGCATTCAGGCTCTAATGGTGAGATAAATGTGATGACACTTGCTGTTTAATGGTGGAGAAGATATGAGGAAACTGCAGCTCATCAAGAAGAAATCTGTTGGGATGTAAAACATGAATCACATTCTTTATTCTAGTATCTGAACTTCTATTCTGGCTGCATTTTAGTGCAGTTTTGGTTGCAGGTTTGAATGCCGGCATGGGGTCTGCATGTTCTCCATGTGCATGCGGAGGTTCTCTCTGGGTACTCCAGCTTCCTCCCACACTCCAAAGGCAAGACTGACAGGTTTCCTGTTTCTGAACAGTGTGAGTGAAGGTATGTTTGTCCTGTGTGTGTGTTGCCCTGTAATGACCTGGCGACCCCCCCCACACACACACAATGACCCCGCCCCCATAATGACTCCGCCCCCGTCAGGTTAAGTGGATTCAGACGATGGATAGATTCTCTTTAATATTCAGGTCACATTATTAGTACAAATTCCCAGATATTATAGCATATTTCATGTTTTTCTAGTTTCACGCAGGTCTACGTTGTATCTCATCACTTGGGTTTTTTTACCATAAAAGCGAGAAATATTAATCTAGCTTCAGAACTTTGATACTGTCATGTGTAGTGCAGATAGTTAAGTGCTCTAACCTGCTGTATCCGGTTTTGTGCTGCGTTTTCCTGTTTTATTTTGTATACTAATTTCCTGTGTCGTTTCAGGCAGCTTCACTTCCTGAGATTCCCTGCTAATCAGTCTCTGCCACACCCTAATGTCATCCACCTGTGTCACATTGTCTCCCTTGTTTGTTAGAGCATTTATTCCTCACCTTGTGCAGCTTCCCTTTGCCAGTTCGTCTTCGTTCCTAGTGTCAAGCGTTCCAGCCCTCAAATTAACTTTGCTCTCTTTTGAGATTTTTGACCCTGCTTGTATTTTTGGATTTGATTCAGCCTCTGTCTTGGAACCCTTAGCCCTGATTGGATTTTCTGTGAACCGACCTTGGACTGTAATAAAGGATTGCCGATTTCATGCCGCTGTGTTAGTCCTGCATTTGAGTCCTCTACACCTGTGCCGTACGATAGATGAGACATTACGCAGGCTGCTATATTTTAAGGGTAACTAATGAAAAACACTCAAAAGTTAGAGTTTCAAAGTATTAAATGAATAAAACAATTACTGCTTAAATTGAATCATCTTGAACCTCAGTGGTTCTGACCAGCTGTTTGTGTAATGATTTATAACAATATAGCTGTAGTTAGAAAATAGGTTGACCATAGAAAAGCTAAAGATGTTTGTTTGATATTATTCTCCACGCTCTCCGCCTCACCTTTCTGTAGGAGGAGCTCCACCACCTCCAGGTGTCCTCCCTGAGCAGCCAGGGCCAGCGGCGTGAAGCCGTAGTTACTGCGGGGGTCCGGCCACGCCCCACCCTCCAGGAGCAGCTTCACCAGCTCCACGTTGCCCCCCCGCGAGGCCTCGTGGAGCGGGCGGCGACCGTGGCAGCCCGCCTGGTTCACACTGGAGCCGCGGAGGAGCAGCAGCTTCACCAGGTCGGTTCGGTCTGATCGGATGGCTGAGGACAGACAGAGGGACACATCACCTCTTCCTCTGAGCCAAAGTTAAAGATTTAGGATCTAATTTAATGCCTTGAACATTTTGTCACATTAGAAACACAAACTTCTTTTCTGTACTGTGATTTTCTGAGACGTATAGAAAGATAACAAAAGTAAACCCAGGCTGGCTGCTTCATCTGACCTGGACCATCCCAACATAAACACGCTCCAATCTAAACTAGTCCTGATGATTTAAATGCCCTGGAAAAATACAGTTTGATCTAATCCATCCCATAATATATCTGGCTGGAAGGTGAAGCTCCACCCCAGACTCAGGTCCCAATTTAGCTCCACCCATCTTCCCATCAACTTTGACCCTGCTGAAGAAAAGGATCCCCCACAGCATGATGCTGCCACCACCATGCTTCACCATGGAGACGGTGTGCTTAGGATGAGGTGCTCTGTTAGTTTTGAATAAATGAAAAAGGTTTAATTTTGTTCTCATCTGAACTGAGAACCTTCTCCTCATGTTTACTGACTTCTTGCAACTTAATATTGCGAATTAAATATTTAAGATTAGCTTTAAATAATCCAAAACATTAGAAATCAGTTTTTTCTAATAAGCTCAGTTTGTTCCTTGTTTTCTCTGCCTCAGTAGTTAATGTTATAAAATCAAACTGCAGCGTTTCAAAGCTTCACCGTAGAAACAAACGAACACCAAACTGTGTGAAACCAAAAGCAAAGAAGAAGAGAGTCTAAAATAAATCCTGTAACACAAACATAATTAGATTAATGCTTCAGCCCACCTACAAACAGCGGGGAGTCCTTGTCTTGGTCCTGGCAGTCCGGCTGAGCGCCGCGCTCCAGGAGCAACCAGACGTTTTCTATCAGGCCCTCTTCTACCGCCAGGAAGAGCGGCGTCTGTCCGTGAAGAGTTCGAGCCTCCAGAGAGTCTGGAGCTGAAGCTGGAGAACAGTTCAGTTTATTTATGTAGCGCCGATTCAGAACAGGAGAACTTCCTCAACATCAGATAAATCAGCGGGAACACAGGAGACTTCACGTTAAGGAAGGAAAAATTCTCAAATAAATTCATCTTTTATTGCAGCAGAATAATCTTAGAGCAAAAATGTATCCATGTTCAAGATTCTTTTTATATAAATAACCATTTCCACAATTACTGACACCTTCACATTTCAAGGGAGTTCCTATAAAACAAACTGAAGCCTTGTTTACATTTTTAATCACTTTCTTAGGTTGAGCCAAGTTTTCTGTATCTTTGATTTATTAATCCATTATTTCCACATCTAATATTGCCGATATATATTCAGTCAAAGCATTAATAATGATAAAGTATTAACCTGGAGCTGTAACAAACAAGGCGGGGCCAGGACCTGGCTCAGGTTAAGGCTTCACTGAATGAAGAACAAAAATGCTTCAATCTAAAATACATTATAGTTGGTCAAAGTGAGACCTCTTGTTTCTGCACAAGCTTTATTATTATTATTATTATTTAATAACTCCAAACCCAAACCTTTGTATATGAGCTCCAGGATGGTCCGGTTGCTCTGAGCTGCAGCTTCATGGAGAGGGGTCCATCCTCTGCTGTCGGTCTGCAGAAACTTCTCCTTCAGTCGGACACACAGATCCTCCAGGAGCTTCTCATCACCTGCAGCAACACATCGGTAACTTTATTCTCTACCAACACAGGGATAAATACCTGGACACTGATGCTGCTGAAACAGAACATCACAGTTGGATTATTTATGCTTATAATAAATCACAGAGCAGAGGTGTTTTTCTCTGGCTTTACCTCGTTTTATAGTGGAGAAGATCTGGGAAACGTCCGAAGAGGCCAAATCAGCGCTGCATGAAAACACAAATTCACAGGATGAAGCTGGATTGCTTCTTTTTCTCCACTCAGTTCAAAATGTTTACATGATTCATAAAATGAGCCTTTATTGGCCTCATCAGCGTGTATTAAATAAATCTGACTGACGTTACAGTGCTTGTTTGGTTTGAACCAACGTTTATTTATTGATTATTCTGCAGGAGACGCTCAGAGATGAAGCTTCCTCCATCAAACATCTGGACTGAACTGACCTCAGCTTGTTTCCTGGTGAGGACTTTCTGTGCAGCTCCTTCTGCTTGCTGCTCTCCAGCAGACTCTGTTCAATCATGTACTGAAGTGCTGCATCTTCCTCATCCTCATCATCCTCATCATCCCGGCTGGGATTCATCACATCCAGAAAAAACCTCCAGACGTTGAGTGAAAGAGGAACAACCAAAGGCTGGAGAAGCATATATGTGTTATTGGAGCATGCAAGTTTAGAGGATTATAGACAGAGTGATATATGAATATGTCAGCAGGATAGAAAGTATAAAACATAAATCTTTAATTTCCCACAGATTATAACCTGGATGAGTTCCATTCAAGCCATTCAATAGAAAAGATCCATATTTAAACTTTTACTAAAAATCTGCTTCAATATAAAAATCTATTCAGTTTTAATCCTAGAACCGCTCGGAAAAAGATTTCAAATGTTCCGCAACCCTTCATTAATAAAAATCTCTAATATTTATTCATTCCCTTCATAAAAATGATCGACATGTTTCAACCTTTTTTAATTCAATTCAATTCAGTTTATTTCTATAGCGCCAATTCACAACAGATGTCATCTCAAGGCACTTAACAAGAAGTCATTTCAATACATTTATACAAACATTCCAATCAGTTAAAAAGTTTCCTATTTAAGGAATCCCAGCAGATTGCGTCAGTCATTGGCGTGAGGTTGGGCCCCGTTGATGCAGACTTTCCAACCACAGCAATCCTTCAGCAATCCCTCATACTGAGCAAGCATGTAGCGACGGTGGAGAGGAAAAACTCCCCTTTAACAGGAAGAAACCTCCAACAGAACCAGGCTCAGTAGAAATCTGTGGCCTGCATCATGTAAAGCCCCTTTACTGTGACACCTCTAAATAAAGTCCTGGATCCTCAGTAGAGGACAGCGACTGGTCCGGTTCGGTCTGGTTCACGTGAAGAAGTAATTATTGAACCACAAGCTGCATGGAGACAGCAAACAGGGGAGAAAGTCGTCTGCAGACACCAAAGGTCAATTTTAAACCAATGATCACAACCAACACGTCTACTGAATTCATCAACCCCATGGTGAAGCATGGTGGTGGCAGCATCATGCGGTGGGGAAGCTTTTCTTCTGCAGGGAAAAAGAAGCAGGTCAAAGAGCTAAATCCTGTTAGAAGCTGCAGAAGACCTGAGTCTGGGGTGGAGCAGGACGACCAGCCAGAGATATTATGGGATGGATTAGATCAATCTGTAGTTTTCCAGGACATTTAAAGCTACAGGAACCCAATCATCAGGACTAGTTTAGACTGAAGCGCGTTTATGTTGGGATGTTCCAGGACATATGAAGCAGCCAGCCTTGCTCCACCTACCTCCACCCTCCATGGACAAAGCCAGGATCCTCCTACACCATCAGCACCGGTGCCCCCTAGGGGTGGGTTCTCCACCTCAGCTGACCTGTCTGTGAAGGTCCTGAAGTTCTCAGCTGGCACCGGTTATTGTTCTGACCCAGGATGTGGATGAGTCTGGTCCACTGGAGCGCTCAGACTGAGGAGATGATGGTGGTCTTCCAGAGAACATCATCATCCTCAGCAGCAGTGCTGTGGAACCAGGAACCATCCTTCCTCTGGAGCTGAGAAGATCCTCAGACCTACTTCCTGTTCGGAAGAAGGTCCATCAGAGACCGGACTTCCTGGAGCAGCCCCATTAATCTGACCTTCTACAGGAGCTGCTGGTCATCTTCTCCACCTCCATCGTTCGGTTTGTCCTGAGTTCATCCATCACTATGAGGTTTGGATCATCAGAACCGGACCGATCCAGGCTGAAGGGAACCAACACCTTTCCCCTGATCAAGGCGGTCCCTGTGGATGGATCTACCAAATATTGTTTCCTCACAGTTTTATCATTCTACATGTTTATTTATATTCTATGTTCACTTAAAGAGACAGGAACGGATTGAGCATCGTGTGTTTCCGGGGGGTGGGGGGGGGGTGTTTTTAATCACATAAAGCACTTTGTGCTGATTTGATCACGAAAAGTAAAATTTGATTGATTGATCAGGTCTGACCTTCCCTCCATCCAGGACTGGTACAGGTCAAAGGTCAGCTAACGTCTCTGCAGACTGTTTAGACTTTATCCTCCAGGGGGCGCTACATTTTCTCCCCCAGATCCACACCAATCATATTAGCAATAATTCAGCCGTATCTTGTTTTTTAATAGTTATATACACATTTACCAGAACCTTGGTGAATAAAGCTGATTCATGTTAGAAGGTGCAGTGAAGCGTTTTTGCTGAGCAACAAATATTAAAAAATAAGCCTGAAGCGTGGATTCAAACTTAATATCAACACCCAAAATCTTTCACCTTGTTTATGGCCAGCCGAGGAATTATGTCAGTTTTAAAATTGAAGATTTGTAGAAGCAGAAGAAGAAACAGGTCAGTGAAAGCAGAGCTTCATGGCCTCCGAACCTCCAGATCTTCCAGGAGAAGCAGTTGGAGAAAACCTGAGGTTCATCCACTGTTTACACGGCCGGGTCCGAGTTTCACCTGGTCAGAGACTAAACGGTTTCAGCTGTGGCTCTCTGGCAGCAACAGAGGAAATATGACACCAGTTACTAAATTTACTCACAGCAGAAACGTTTCTGACTCAGAGACCAGCAGGAAAATTACAGGCAGAAAACTCGCTGCATCTCTGCACCACTTATTACATTCATCTCTATTGGAGCTCATTTAGGTACAACATGTAAATTCTAACTTCTATTATTATCTAGTTCAATGCATTCATTAATAATCCTTCATTTTTTATTTTGTTGCCATAAGGATGCAAGATTTCAGCACATTAAGTGTTTATAAAAAGGTTCAATTAATATTTTAGTGACTGATGTAATACTGAATTATTGTGATGACAAACCACTGCATGGTTCAGAACCGATGTGTCCAAACTTTTTACCACATGGGCTGAAAATGAAATTGAAAGTTATAAATCCAAAATTTTTGCCACCTGCACCATAATAAGCTAAAGATACAATATTTAAATAAAACATTGAATTCTTGTAGAAAACCGGTTTGTAAACTATTGTGGCTCCAGAGCATTAAAGTGTCTTGGATGTTTGCCGTAATTAAAAAATGAAGGGTAAAGGTAAAGCAGCCAGAACTGGACACCCCCCCCCACAGTTAAATGAAGCCAGGTCTGCTTCAGAGTTCATCACTAGATGTTTGTGCTCCTGTTTGCTGTTAAATTAAGATAAAAAGGACCAAAAATGAGCAGAGAAATACTTTGATGTACCCAACAGTTTCCAAACCTTCCTGATACAAAATAAAATATCCATCTGAATCAGCTGGATGGCCAGATTTACACCATTTATGATTCTGGGTCACAAAAAATATAAACATTGTTTTCTGTACTAAAATCTTAATATCCAAACATTTGCAGTAAAACTAAACGATCAACACAATCCTTATTGCAAAGATAAAAGGTGTCACAAACGTTCAGTTTTGCCTACCCGAAGACATATTTCTATTAAAATACCATCCCAGTAAAATCAGACATGAAAACAGGTCATGGGTGAAAAAGGTGAGAAGGACACAGTGAGCTAGGGGGGTCCGGGGGCATGCTAGACATTTTTGAACATTTCTTATTTAAAGCATTAATCTGATGCATTTTGAGAGAAAAAATGCCCACAATTACTAGACAGTTTAAATGTACAAATTTATTGTTGCAAGTGTCTGCCAGGTTCACATTTTATACACACACACAGCCCTTATTATTTCTTCTTCTTCGTTAGTGTCTGCAATGCTTGCTTGCGATTTTTGGCCAGATGTTTAAGCCGTGCCCGCATAAACATATATATATATATATACACTCAGCAAAAAAAGAAACGTCCTCTAACTTTCAACTGTTTTTACTTTCAGTAAACTTAATGTGTGTAAATATTTGTATGAACACTAAAAGAGTCGACACCATAAGACATAAACTAAAAATGTTTCACAGACATGAGACTAACAGAAATAGAATAATGTGTCCTTGAATGAAGGGAGGCTCAAAATCAAAAGTACCAGTCAGTATCTGGTGTGGCCACCAGCTGCTTGAAGTACTGCAGTGCATCTCCTCCTCATGGACCAGATTGGTCAGTTCTTGCTGTGAGATGTTACCCCACTCTTCCACCAAGGCACTTGCTAGTTCCTGGACATTTCTGGGGGGAATGGCCCTAGCCCTCACCCTGCGATCCAACAGGTCCCAGACGTGCTCAATGGGATTGAGATCCGGGCTCTTCGCTGGCCATGGCAGAACACTGACATTGCTGTCATGCAGAAACTCACGCACAGAAGGAGCAGCATGGCTGGTGGCGTTGTCCTGCTGGAGGATCATGTCCGGATGAGCATGCATAAAGGGTACCACATGAGGGAGGAGGATGTCTTCCCTGTACCGCAAGGCATTGAGATTGTCTGCAATGACAACAAGCTCAGTCCGATGGTGATGTGATATACCGGCCCAGACCATGACGGACCCCCCACCTCCAAATCCATCCCGCTCCAGGGTACAGGCCTCGGTGTAACGCTCATTCCTTCCACCATAAACACCAATCCGTCCATCACCCCTGGTGAGACAAAACCGTGACTCATCAGTGAAGAGCACTTTTTGCCACTCCTGTCTGGTCCAGCGAAGGTGGGTTTGTGCCCATAGGCGGCGTTGTTGCTGGTGATGTTTGGTAAGGACCTGCCTTACAACAGGCCTACAAGCCCTCAGTCCAGCCTCTCTCAGCCTATTGCAGACAGTCTGAGCACTGATGGAGGGATTGTGTGTTCCTGGTGTGACTCGGGCAGTTGTTGTGGCCATCCTGTACCTGTCACGCAGGTGTGATATTCGGATGTACCGATCCTGTGCAGGTGTTGTTACACGTGGTCTTCCACTGCGAGGATGATCAGCTGTCCTTCCTGTCTCCCTGTAGCGCTGTCTTAGACGTCTCACAGTGCGGACATTAGCCACATCAGCAGTCCTCATGCCTCCCCGCAGCATGCCTAATGCACGTTCACGCAGATGAGCAGGGACCCTGGGCATCTTTCTTTGGCTGTTTTTCACAGTCGGTAGACAAGTCTCTTTAGTGTCCTGCGTTTTTAGAACTGTGACCTTTAATGCCTACTTTCTGTAAGCTGTTAAGGTCTTAACGACCATTCCACAGGTGCATGTTAATTAATTGATTATGGTTAATTGAACATTCATGGAAAACATTGTTTAAACCCTTTACAATGAAGATCTGTAAAGTTATTTGGATTTTTACAACATTATTGTTGAAATACACAGTGCTGAAAAAGAGAGGTTTCTTTTTTTGCTGAGTTTATATATATATATATATATATATATATATATATATATATATATATATATATATATATATATATATATATATATATATATACAGTGTGTACATATATGTGTACAGTCGTGGTCAAAAGGTTACAGAATTACATAAATATTGGAAATTGGAAAAGTTGCTGCTTAAGTTTTTATAATAGCAATTTGCATATACTCCAGAATGTTATGAACAGTGATCAGATGAATTGCATTGTCCTTCTTTGCCATGAAAATTCCACTGCATTTCATTGCTGTCATTAAAGGAGCTGCTGAGATCATTTCAGTAATCGTCTTGTTAACTCAGGTGAGAATGATGACGAGCACAAGGCTGGAGATCATTATGTCAGGCTGATTGGGTTAGAATGGCAGACTTGACATGTTAAAAGGAGGGTGATGCTTGAAATAATTGTTCTTCCATTGTTAACCATGGTGACCTGCAAAGAAACGCGTGCAGCCATCATTGCGTTGCATAAAAATGGCTTCAGAGGCAAGGATATTGTGGCTACTAAAACTGCACCTAAATCAACAATTTCTAGGATTATCAAGAACTTCAAGGAAAGAGGTTCAATTCTTGTTAAGAAGGCTTCAGGACGTCCAAGAAAGTCCAGCAAGCGCCAGGATTGTCTCCTAAAGAGGATTCAGCTGCATGATCGGAGTGCCACCAGTGCAGAGCTTGCTCAGGAATGGCAGCAGGCAGGTGTGAGCGCATCTGCACGCACAGTGAGGTGAAGACTTTTGGGAGATGGCCTGGTGTCAAGAAGGGCAGCAAAGAAGCCACTTCTCTCCAAAAAAACATCAGGGACAGATTGATCTTCTGCAGAAAGTCTGGTGAATGGACTGCTGAGGACTGGAGCAAAGTCATATTCTCCCATGAAGCCTCTTTCCGATTGTCTGGGGCATCTGGAAAAAGGCTTGTCTGGAGAAGAAAAGGTGAGCGCTACCATCAGTCCTGTGTCATGCCAACAGTAAAGCATCCTGAGACCATTCATGTGTGGGGTTGCTTCTCATCCAAGGGAGTGGGCTCACTTACAATTTGGCCCAAAAACACAGCCATGAATAAAGAATGGTACCAAAACACCCTCCAACAGCAACTTCTTCCAACAATCCAACAACAGTTTGGTGAAGAACAATGCATTTTCCAGCAGGATGGAGCACCGTGCCATAGGGCAAAAGTGATAATTGGCTCAGGGACCAAAACGTTGACATTTTGGGTCCATGGCCTGGAAACTCCCCAGATCTTAATCCCAATGATAACTTCAATTCAATTCAGTTTATTTATATAGCGCCAATTCACAACAGATCTCATCTCAAGGCTCTTAACAAGAAGTCATTTCAATACATTTATACAAACATTCCAATCAGTTAAAAAGTTTCCTATTTAAGGAATCCCAGCAGATTGCGTCAGTCATTGGCGTGAGGTTGGGCAGATTTCCAACCACAGCAATCCTTCAGCAATCCCTCATACTGAGCAAGCATGTAGCGACAGTGGAGAGGAAAAACTCCCCTTTAACAGGAAGAAACCTCCAACAGAACCAGGCTCAGTAGGAGCGGCCATCTGCCACGACCGTCTGGGGGTTTGAGAAGACAGAGCAGAAACACAGAAGGAACAGAAGATCTGATATAAGAGAACTTTCTATGTTACAGAAAGTAAAAAGTTGATAACAGGACACAGTGGATGTTCAGTTACTGGGAGGATCATCCCAGTCGATGCCCCCCGTCCAACAGGGCATTGCAGCCAAGTAGGATACCAGACCAGGTATATCTTCTATGGAGAGAAAAACACTGAGAGAAAACAAAGTTAACAGTCGAAATAACAGAATGTAATGTAATAAAACTGGAGAGTAGTAGGAGAGAAAAGTAGCAGAGTGAAGAAAATTGGTAAGTCTGTCCTCCAGCAGTCTAAGCCTATAGCAGCATAACTACAGATAGCTCAGGATGACCTAAGCCACTCTAACTATAAGCTTTATCAAAAAGGAAAGTTTTAAGCCTGGCCTTAAAAGTAAACAGAGTGTCTGCCTCACGGACTAAAGCTGGGAGCTGGTTCCACAGGAGAGGAGCCTGAGAACTAAAAGATCTGCCTCCCATTCTACTTTTAGAGATCCTAGGAACTACAAGTAAACCTGCAGTCTGAGAGCAAAGTGCTCTGTTAGGAACATATGGACCAATCAGATCTCTGATGTATGATGGAGCTGATTATTATGGGCTTTATATGGAAGAAGAAGGATCTTAGATTCTATTCTGGATTTAACAGGGAGCCAATGAAGGGAAGCTAAAGCAGGAGAAATGTGATCTCTCTTTTTAATATTCATCAGAACTCTTGCTGCCGCATTTTGGATCAACTGAAGGCTTTTAATGGCATTTTGTGGACTTCCTGATAGTAAAGAATAGTAAATAGTAAGTAAAGCTCTTCAAACAGCTCGTTACTGTTTAGATGCTCACAGACTTGATTAGCAACTATTTTCTCAAGGACTTTGGATAAGAAAGGAAGGTTAGATATAGGTCTGTAATTCACTAAGTCATCTTGATCAAGGGAAGGTTTCTTGAGTAAAGGTTTAATTACAGCTATTTTAAATTCCTGTGGTACGTATCCGTTTACTAAGGATAGATTCATCATATCCAAAATGGGGCCAGGAACCTCTTGAGGACTGACTTGTGGTCAGTATATACATATGTGTATATACATATATATATATACATATGTGTATATACATATATATATATACATATGTGTATATACATATATATATATACATATGTGTATATACATATATATATATACATATGTGTATATATACATATATATATATATACATATGTGTATATATACATATATATATATATATATACATATGTGTATATATACATATATATATATATACATATGTGTATATATACACATATATATATATACATATGTGTATATATACACATATGTATATATATATATACACATATGTATATATATATATACACATATGTATATATATATATACACATATGTATATATATATATATACACATATGTATATATATATATACACATATGTATATATATATATACACATATGTATATATATATATACACATATGTATATATACATATACACATATGTATATATATATATACACATATGTATATATACATATACACATATGTATATATACATATACACATATGTATATATACATATGTATATATACATATGTATATATATATATACATATGTATATATATATATACATACATATGTATATATATATATATATATACATACATATATACGTATTCCCCTGTGAATTTTAGTGCCCCACTCCGCCCCTGCACATCCGTATTTACGCAGCTAATCAATCAATATTTGTGCTACATTTCAAGCATCCAGCAGACTGTGAGAGAGGCTTTGGTTTAATTAATCGTATCATAACAGCATCGAGAAATCTTGAAGTGGAACATTTGGATCAGCTGATGAGCATAGTCAAAGCTTCAAGCAGATGAGGCCATCAACAGCGTGTTCAATCACTGGATACGTGAAAAATAAGGTGAAATTTAAGTCAATCAGATTTGTGCTCATCTAGTGTCATTTATTTACAATGTTCATTTATGAAAATTGATTATTAAATACCGTCACCAGTTTATGAGTAGCAGAAATACAAATAATCGTGTGATTATATTTGTATTTTGCAGACAGTTACAGGACCTTCTCCCAGACCACAGCCGGACTCTTACCCAGCGCTCAGCAAGAGCTTCTCACCACGATCCATGCTTATAACACAAGTCAGACCTTTATAATAAAAATGTTAAGTTTGTTTTCAAAATTTTTGTTCATAGTTCACTTGGCAGTTCATGTCTCTCCAGTTACAATGAGATATTTATACTTACAATAGTGTTAACACACTACACAGGTCATAAATAAGATCTTTGTATTTTTTATTGTTAGTGGGATAATGTACTTAATTAAAAAGTATTCTCACAGAAATTTAATTGCTTTATTTGATTATTTTAATAAACTTTGTAAACTGGATGGATGCGATGCTGGCATGACCACAGTGCACACATCTGACGTTGCTCACAGAGGTCAAAGGGAGCGCTCAGGGCGTTTGTTTGCTCAGACACATGAAAAAAAGGGGTAAGGGATTTCCATGCCTGTAAAATCTGATATATTTGAACAGCAGAGAATTTTTTTCCCTGAAAATATGTAGGGGGGAAAAATCTGACATTTTGTAGAGACGATTGTAGCAACAAAAAAACAAAAAAGAAACCAATGGGAATGTAATTGAAAACATGTTTATTTCAGTTTGTCTCCACAGTTTATGACCTGGGTCTCTCCTTCTTGCCTTTGTAAAGCGCCAACAGAGACACGTTGGCCACTTTCACCACCTTGAAACGAACTCCAGGAATGTCTCCCACAGCGTGACCCTTACGACCGAAACCGGCCACCAGAACCTCGTCGTTCTCCTGCGGAACCAGAGAGAAAGGTCGTTACAGGAGAGGAAACTCAACGACAGCAGATTAATAGATATTACTAATAAATCCACACATGGTTACAGCTTCCACTAGTAAAATATGAATAAAGAGCAAATAAAACATGTGACGGAGTTGTGCTGCTGATCGAAGCAGTTTACCTCGATGTAGTTGAGGCAGCCGTCGTTGGGGACGAACGCTGTGATCTTCTTGCCGTTCTTGATGAGCTGGACTCTTACACACTTTCTAATGGCAGAGTTGGGCTGCTTGGCCTCCACACCACTGCAGAAAACACCAACATGTGATCAGCTAGGTGTTAAATGCATTAATAACATGTCAGCTATTAAACATCTGCTGGGACTCACACTTTCTCGAGGACGATGCCCTTGGCGTGAGAAGCTCCTCCGAAGGGGTTGGCCTTCAGGGCGGTCCCCAGGTGGGCCTTCTTGTACTGCTTGTCGTGCCATTTCTGCTCACGGCGGTGATTGCGGAGCTTCCTGGCGGTACGCAGACCACGACACTTTCCTAAGGAGAAAGATGCCAGCGTCACATCAAAAACAGCTTCTGCCATCTTTGCTCCAAATGTTAGATCAGTCATTCATACTGTCCACCATAACCAGGGAGCTACACTGGAGCTCCAGTCTCACTACATTGATTTTTATGTCAATAACCTTTTAAACAAACAGTTATTGTTTTTAGGCACCAACATTGCAAAAATTAGTCAAAATCTGCAGAGTTTCTAGTCCTGGCAGCGAAACCTCCATAAACTAATAAAAATAATTTTGAATTAAACATGACAGAAATATATTTAATAGTGGTGTATAAAAGCTGAGTAGCTAGAACATCATCTTGTTTTAAATCTATCCCCATTTATATGATTTTGGGGAAACTTTTTTTTGAATATAACCCAAGGAACCACTACCAACCACATTTACTTTTCATTTTAATAGGAGGGAAAACATTGTGTCTAATTTTATAGAAATAATTATTTCCTTTCAAGTTGGATTTATACCTGAACCTGAAATAGTTCGGGTCATTTCAGAGTCCTACATCACAAGAATGGGTCCGAAATAAATAGTCCGCTTTCTTTCTACATGAATCCCGAAAAACAATAAAAATAAGGGGCGAATCTTACAGGTATTTCTACTACATTCACATAAAGAAGTTTTCCGGAGACACGGAACAGATAAGTTGAATTCAAAATGGACAGCCGCAAAAATATAAATATATTTACACACACAATTCGTGTTGAGCCTTTTGACGGTATTCGCCGAGTCTACTTATTTCCACACTAAATTCAGTGTTTTAATGAAGATACCTTCAAACAACAATCGTTATTAAGCGCAGCTCGCTAACCAACCAGCGGCTAGTAGCACAGCGACATTATGGCCGCTCCACGTTGCGGAGAGACGCCGCCGTATAAACCTTTGTTTCCCCCTTCACTTTGGCATTTTACCGAACCAAACCCCCGGGAAGAAGCTCCGGAGATGTTCAGACATAACATCGATAGGAAACATGTGCAGAAACGAGAGACAAACGTAGTATTTTTGATGAAAACTGAGCCTTACCCATGTTTGCAGAAGCGAGTCTGGGATTGGAAAGGAAGGACCCAGCATGCACCGCGGCAATGTGTAGTCCGGGGACCTCATCTGGGTGCGACTATAGAGCGCCTGAGTAAAATTAGGTAGAAATCGTTGAACCATTTTACATTTCAGAGACCAAGTTTAGAGTTTAGTTACACCTAGTTTCACTTAAATAGTTTTAATTAAATAATAAAAAAAAATTAATTGTCGGTCTTGTACATGAATATTTTTTCTTTCGATGCGTGTTTTTAGTAGCGTGTGCAGTTAGGAACTATAAGTTTTATTAATAACGTTGGTAAAAAAGCTACACAACAACCGATGCATTTGTTACTAAGAACATGAAATGTCTACTGGAAATTTATTGAAAATGCAGCTGCTGATCCCTTTTATAACTTAAAATAATGCATTGATTTAATTAAAACTATTAGTAACCTATTAATTAATGTTCTGTGTTTGTCCAGCAGATGGCGCTTATTATCCCATTTAAAGCATTTACATTTACCACACTTTATTTGTTTCCGCGGAGAATATCTATCTATCTATCTATCTATCTATCTATCTATCTATCTATCTATCTATCTATCTATCTATCTATCTATCTATCTATCTATCTATCTATCTATCTATCTATCTATCTATCTATCTATCTATCTATCTATCTATCTATCTATCCATCCATCCATCCATCCATCCATCCATCCATCCATCCATCCATCCATCCATCCATCCATCCATCCATCCATCCATCCATCCATCCATTATGCAATATAAGATAATTGTTTTATGCTCCTTACTTCTCTTTACTGGGAATGATTTTCTGATTTAGAGATTGCTGTACTTTTAATCCTCAGGAATGTAACTGCTGACTTGAAACTGATCAAATATGGAAACCATAAGTGTTTAATCAGTGGGTGGGGCTCCCTCTACCTTGTTGTCCCTGGTCTTTGCTGGTTGGCTGACTCCTCAGTCCATCAGCAGGGCTTACAGGCGGTGGGCTGATTTAAGTAGATTAGGTTGTGCAGGGATGGAAAGGGAGCGTTTACTGGCATCACACTCTTATCGCAGCAGCCATGGCTTTTCTGTGGAAATATTTCTGCATCCTCATCCTTCATCTGCATTCATCTTCCTCATTCCACCAACAATCTGCCAGGAGGTAAGTAAGAACGACACAAATAAGCACTGAGGTGTAGTCTTACCTTCTGTCCTCTTCTTACTGTCTAATCTTTGATTCTTGACACCTTCACATATGTATTTGCTGGTCTGGTGCTCTGCTCTAATTTAATGTTGTTTGTCTTCATTCAAAGCATGTTTTTACTGCGACTTCATTTGAGACAAAATAGGGACTCACGTGATCTTTAAACACTTTTCATGTTCTTTTGGCTAAAATGCCAGCCACAGTTTAACATCCAGCAGGTTCTGTGTAACATTTATATCCTTTGCTAAAAAATATGTTTGGATACATCTTTGAAAATATTCATCAGAGTCTGTAACCTAATCTTCTTGGGCATAAAGAGGAGATGATGTGAAAAGGGAAACTTTGTTATCCACTGAACTTATAAGTGATTTGATCATTAACAAACAGGACATCAGCTTCATAGAAACAGTTTAATTTGTGGTTCAAAATTCTGAGATCCTCTGAATCAACTTTACATGGAAAACAATCTCTAGTTTACATTTTTGTGACTACATATTAAAAACAAGCTATGCAGGTAAAATATTTCACGCAGAATTGGGAACAAGTATTTATTCTTAGCAATGTGAGAACACCGAGCAAGGAAAAAAACAGTCATAAGTCCTGCAGAGGACTGTTGGCAGCAAAGTCCTGCTCTGCATCTAACAAATAAGGAGGCATAAAAACACTGGTGGTAAAGGTTGGTTGATTATGGGACGTTGAAATGGGACGTCTGAACCGTCAGGAAGTTTGACAATAGAAATAATAGTTAGTGTCAAAACATCACAGTAACAGCAGCAACCACTAGACTTTTGTTTGTTCTTTATTTTGTTTTTGGATGTTAAACTTTCCCAGAATACCTAGCTGCTGCTTTCTTTTTTAAAGGTTTTTGTGGCCTTTTTTAATATACAGAAATAGGAGAGAAGTTGGGGAAGAGACACTTGGCAAATGTCCACAGGCTGGAGTTGAACCTCAGACGACAGCTTTGAGCACTAAGGCCTCTGAACATGGGGCGCACATCTTAACCACTGTGCTACGCCACGCCCCTACAGAGCTGCTTTCAAACTTTATTTCATGTATTACTTTATTCCATTATGACCTGTCTAGGGTGTAACCCCGCCTCTCACCCAATGACCGCTACAGATAAGCGCCAGCTCTTCTACGACCCTGCAAGGATAAGCAGTGTAGATAATGGATGGATGGACCTTAGCCAATATTAAAATTGTGCACTTTTTATTTTTTCCTGTTTCCTCACCTTCATCTAGATGTACAATATTCAAGTACAGCAGATCTGACCTTTTACACTTCTTAAAATAACTGCTTTTCTCCCTTTACTTTGAAAAAGCATTGGCTGGACTTTTAGCTTGAGCTGTTTTCATCACTAAATCTATCTATCTATGGTCAAAGAGTCTCGTCTCACTGGAGGTCATCACAGGTCAATGGAAAATCTTCTCTTTTAAAAATGATTCATGATTAGTTACGTTTAAACACTAAGTTACATGTTGGATGAAATGTGAACCTGCCCTTTTTTCAACAGATGACTGTATAAATGTTTCAAACCATAATTGTGAAAGCAACCAATACAGTTGGAAAAATGACTTCTATTGAACATTAAGTCTATTTCCATTATTCAGCTGAGTTTTCAGACACACACAAAAGAGAAACAGAACCAAGAAAGCTTGCAGAGGCTTTTCAGAACCAGGCCGGATCACTTGCCCTGTTTTGGTTGTCAATGTCAAACTTATTTATATATCACACTGAAAAACAACAATAGTTGACCAAAGTGCTTCACAATTACACCAACAATTGTAAACTAGCCAATAGAATAAAAATGTGATTTAATTAATAACACAGAGAAGAGTTAAGATATCTAAGAACTAGTTAGCATCTCATACTTAATGAGTCAAAGGCTGAAGGGAGAAGAGGTTAACTTTAGACCTATATTTAAATGATTCTCTGTTCTGAGTGGTGGGAAAACGTAGAGCTGAAGTCTAGCTTGATTACCTCAAAGTTTTCAAACTGTGTCACTCTGTGACTTCCTGTAAAAGCATTTTCTTTCTTCATGTGCAATTCGGCTCCGGATATTTTAAAAGTAGGAAACCATCCATAACCATGCTAATAACGTGCTAATAATGTGATATTAACATGCTATTAACATGCTATTAACGTGCTAATAATCTGCTATTAATGTGCTGATAATGTGCTATTAACAGGTTATTAACATGGTAATAATGTGCTATTAACATGCTATTAACGTGCTATTAATGTGCTATTAACATGCTAATAACGTGCTAATAATATGCTATTAACATGCTATTAACGTGCTATTAATGTGCTATTAACATGCTATTAACGTGCTAATAATCTGCTATTAATGTGCTGATAATGTTCTATTAATGTGCTATTAACATGTTATTAACATGCTAATAATCTGCTATTAATGTGCTAATAATGTGCTATTAACATGCTATTAACATGCTAATAATGTGCTATTAATGTGCTAATAGTATGCTATTAACATGCTAATAATGTGCTATTAACATGCTATTAACATGCTGTTAACGTGCTTTTAACATGCTAATCACGTGCTAATAATGATGTAATATTAACATGCTATTAATATCCTTATAATGTGCTATTAACATGCTAATAGCATGCTATTAACATTCTATTAACATGCTGTTAACATGCTATTAACATGCTAATAAGGTGCTATTAACCTGCTATTAACATGCTATTCACGTGCTAATAATGATGTAATATTAACATGCTATTAATTTGCTAATTAAGTGCTAATAACGTGCTATTATTAACATACTAATAATGGGCTATTAACATGCTAATAACGTGCTATTAACATGCTATTAACATACTGTTAACATGCTAATAATGTGCTATTAACATGCTATTAACATACTGTTAACATGCCATTAACATGCTATTCACGTGCTAATAATGATGTAATATTAACATGCTATTAATATGCTAATAATGTGCTAATAACGTGCTATTAATGTGCTAATAACATGCTATTAAAATGCTATTAACATGCTATTTGCGGGCTAATAATATGCTATTAATGTGCTATTAACGTGTTATTAACATGCTATTAATGTGCTATTAACATTAATGTGTGAGTAAAGGCAAGTGACCCAATAGGCAGCACTGTATATCGATCTGTGTAATTTTATAATGATCTAAAAGGTCAAATATCTTTTCACATTTTTAATTCTAAAGGCCTAAAATGACCCCCCCCACCACCACACACCTTTTGTTACTATACTGTAATATAACAAGGCTTTATCATGACATATGGTTTCGAGTGACTTTTAACAAAATATTAGTGGGCTGATCCTAGTGAAAATGTTGTAATAAATTGTTTATAGAACAATATATTCCCCATATAGGGGTTAGACCAGGCTGTTTTATGTTGTAAAGGAGTACATAGGTACCATAAACCCCTGGATGCTCATCTTCTCTGTGTTGGCTTTCAGTGCATCTAACTCTCTGACACATATTTGATCCTGTTTCTTGTTTGTTTAATCCTCTTTGTTCCTCTTGCTTCTTAGCTGCCTGCTTGCTTTTCACTAACAGGCCGATAAGCTTATTTCTGTTTTCTAACACGCCATCATTCTCTCCCTTTGGGGTATCCTCCCACTCTACTGACAAAACCAGTGACCCAAAAATGTATGCAAGATCAGCTATACTGTCTATCCTTTGCATGGGGTGGGGGGGGGGGAGATCTATCTCTAGCAGTCATGGGGCAAGAGGCGGGGTTCACCTTGGGCAGGTCGCCAGTCCATCACACGGCCATCATCATCATCATCTTTTAAACTCTTAAGAGATGAAATCATGCTTGGCCGCCTTTATTTTTATGGCTGAATAGCCTAAAGGTTAGTAAGCAAAACTAGTACATGTCTATAGAACCAGTCATCCACAACGTAATTCAATGTGCATTACAGGGAAATAAAGGGGCAAAAGTAAATAAATGACTTTAAAAACAAGAAATACATTAAAAGAAAGTATGCAAGTATTAGATAAAATAAAATAACAAATTTAAAAACAAAATTAGCTAAAATATGAAATAAATTAGCTGATAATATCATCTCTGGCCTTTATAGGAAACCTGCATTAACCATCACTGTTTACAACAGGGAGTTTGTTCCAGATCTGAAGACCAAACTAAACACGTCCTCCCATTGTTTCATTCTGGGAACAGTGAATTAACTGTAATCTGATTCAAAATGTGGTTTTAAATGTTTTGCTAGTGTTAAGTTTTGGTTGTAAGCGATGTTCCACAGATAGGTTTAACACAGTTAATTAAAGATGTTGGCATTCAAAGGTCGGTGTTTTGGTCTGATGGGGTAAAACTCCTGAAACAGAGATGATAATGTCTCCTTGTGTCTGCAGGATGTATACACAAGCAGATGTTTGTAAGATGTTTAAGGATTAAGGAGATGCAAAATCCCCTATTGGCTGAAAGCTGATTCCTTTCCTTATAATCTGCAGAAACCCATTAATTGTATGATTATATAATTTCTGCAGCGCCTCAATCTGCTAACCCATTGCAATCTTGTTTTGGTTGCAGGGATTTGGTCAATCAGGGAGGATTTGACCGCTCCATTGTCTGTCTAGTTTTCTAACTGAGATACATAATGCAGCTGTTTATCATATAAAATTGTTAGTTTTGGACCGTGTACATGGTTCTGCTACTTTTGACTCCATATCTTGCTAAATAATATTTTTTTAAATATAAAGCCAAAGCAATGGTATAGCACTTTTGTTTTTACTTTTCTAGGCTATAACAACTCGATTCTAAAGTCATATCTTTAATTTGTTCTAATAAATTTAAACGTTTCCCTTTGTAAAATGTTGGGGGTATATATTTATATATATATATATTTCATCTGCTCTGATAAAAAGAGCAAAGAGAAAATAATTTCTGTTACATGTATCTTACTCAGGTGGTTTAGTTAACAGGAGGTTCTACCTTCCTCAGATCTGGTGCTGGATGATCTCTCTAGCTATCTTTGGAGTTTAGATGAAGTTTGGGCAGCATCACCAGAAATTGGGCCAGTTTAAAAGAGGAAAAGAAAAGATTAATCAGATCCCCTGTTTTGAGTTAAGCTGATTTCAGTATTAGATTTTGGTCTATTATTTTCTACTTTAGACATTTGTTAGAAAAGTGGGTCATAGCGGGCCCACTGTCTCTCTCTGGGCCCGGCTCATCACCAAGTGTTGGTTTCAGCACTAATCCACCAGGTCACCAGCTGGGTCACTGGACCCACCAGATGCTCTCTTCATGGGTTAAACTTGACTCATTCCTTTTATGGATTAGTCTTTTCTTGTTATAAATGTTCATTATAAAATCCTACTAGCCTCTCTAATGGTCAGGGATAATTATTAGTGGACAGTACTGATCATGGCGAGGTCTTATTAAAAACAGTTTCCTGATAATGTCCTAAAGGATGTTCTGATAGAAAGTGGACCTCATGGTTCCATGAGCAGCAGTGAGTCATCCTGGGATCATCAGGGCAGTCTTTGGAAACATTTAGCTAAATAAACTTCTGACCTCTGAGCTCCCCTATGAATGCCATTATTGCCCAGTCTCCTTCTGGTTGTTGAATCATGACCCTTTACTGCAGCGCTTTAGACGTTGTTCTGGGTTATTTTCTGACCAGAAATCTGTAAAATCTTTTCACAGCACTGTGTTTATTATTTTTATTCACTGTAAACTGATCATTATAGATGGGGAGCATTTCTGACCAATTATAGATTTTAGTAAAATTGACTAATTCTATTTATTTGTCAGTTATTTCAAACATTAATCAATGCATTTACATTTAATCTCAAACATTAAGGCGACAAACAAATGTCAATAAAAATATATAAATAAGATGAAGTCAAAGTATATTTCAGATAAAAACCTGATTGTACAGAAATAATGACAATAAAGGTTGTTGTTGATTCTCCTTTAACTTCTATTCACAGCACGACATCTGTAGTCCTAGGTAAGTCCTCCATCCATCTGTTTATTCATCCATCCATCCATCCATCCATCCATCCATTTATTCATCCATCCATCCATCCATCCATTTATTCATCCATCCATCCATCCATCCATCCATCCATCCATCCATCCATCCATCCATTTATTCATCCATCCATCCATCCATCCATCCATTTATTCATCCATCCATCCATCCATCCATCCATCCATCCATCCATCCATCCATCCATCCATCCATCTGTTTATTCAGCCATCCATCCATCTATCCATCTGTTTATTCAGCCATTCATTCATCCATCCATTTATCCCTCCATCCATCCATCCCTCCATCCATCCATCCATTTATCCCTCCATCCATCCATCCATCCATCCATCCATCCATCCATCCATTTATCCCTCCATCCATTTATCCCTCCATCCATCCATCCACCCATCCATCCATTTATCCATCCATCCATCCATCCATCCATTTATCCATCCATTTATCCATCCATCCATCCATTTATCCATCCATCCATCCATCCATTTATCCCTCCATCCATCCATCCATCCATTTATCCATCCATTTATTCATCCATCCATCCATCCATCCATTTATTCATCCATCCATCCATCTATCCATCTGTTTATTCAGCCATCCATCCATCCATTTATCCCTCCATCCATCCATCCATCCATCCATTTATCCATCCATTTATTCATCCATCCATCCATCCATCCATTTATTCATCCATCCATCCATCTATCCATCTGTTTATTCAGCCATTCATTCATCCATCCATTTATCCCTCCCTCCATCCATCCCTCCATCCATCCATCCATTTATCCCTCCATCCATCCATCCATCCATCCATCCATCCATCCATCCATTTATCCCTCCATCCATTTATCCCTCCATCCATCCATCCATCCATCCATCCATTTATCCATCCATCCATCCATCCATCCATTTATCCATCCATCCATCCATCTGTTGATCCATCCATCCATCCATGAATCTGCAATGTAATAAATATTAAACAATTTTATCATAAAATGATTTTAACAACAGATGTAGTAAAATGAATGTTGTCAGTATAACATTTATGAACTGGAAGTAAATTAGCTAAAAGAAAAAGACATTTATGTAAACAATGAAGATAAGGTGGTTTGGTTAAAGGTGAAAAAAAATGAATAATTTCTTCTTATTTTCTTATCCAGATGAAGGAGACAATGCGAAGATGAGATTAACTGGGGAACCAGAGGTGAGTTTAACAGCAACATTAAATTCAGTTTATTTTCATAGCACCAGATCAAAACTCGTCATCTTAAGGCACTTTACAAGAAAAAATCCCTTCAGTCATCCATGTATTCCATCTTAAATAGTTTCATGTTTTCTGACGGTTAAAGTTGTCAAAAAGTGACATAATCTGTGTTAATGGGAACGCCACACAACAAAATAGGCTTTCAAAAATAAACGGTTTATAAATAAACAAATGTACCTGGAAATGCTGACTGTGCATAATTCTATTTAAATATGGAGTTTTAAAAACAGATTAAATCACCATCTCTGCCGGATTGATATTAATATTGCTGTTATGGCTGATAACTGCTATTTCCCTTTAGAGAGCATTAAAAAAACAACACATTTCTTCTCTGCTTGAGGGCTGCATCACTATCACAGATGACCAATCAAAAACCACATTACCAAGCTCCGCCCCCTCCAGAAACACAAACAGCTACTAGAGGAAATACATTTCAGTCATTAATATCGGCTCAGTTTGACTTAGTTTCGCCGATATGTTACAAAAAGGATCTGATGTTGATGCTGATATGTGGTGCAGACCTCCTGTTCCACTGTCTGTTGGAAATCATTTTCAAGAACAACAGTTGCTTTTATTTACACTTTGAAGATGATCATATCCTGAATGACTGAGAATCTAACGTGTCTGTTGAACACTTTCCTTGTTTCCTCCAGAATCTACGTGTTTCACAGAGAAAGTTACTCCAAACAACAGGAGCTGCACTTCCCTTCTCTCCTCTCAAGGTGACAAATCTAAAAAACGTTTCTCCTGCTGAGGTTTTCAAGGACTTTTTAAATGTCCTTTAATGTTTGTGTTTTTCCTGCTCCAGGTGTTGTCCAATGGAGAGGCCTGTATTCTGTTCCAGGCGCGGAAACTTTCTCTTCGCTTTGAGAAGCAGAAACCGGTGGACCTGACAGAGCTCACCTTCTCTCCTCAGAAGCTTGTCGATACGAGGGAGTCGCTGTGCCAACAGGACAAAGCCACGTATGTTCACTTATCGGATGTAAACAAACCAGCGATCCACAGTTTGGGAAACTCTGGGGAAAAACCACTGTTAGCAATGATAGTTTAAAGGATAGTTTTTACAATGAAAGAAAAACAGAAGATCTGCTTAAATTGCTTTCTTTTTCTCTAACCCATGATCTCCATGTGTCTTCTCCAGGCTGGTCATGAGGTTTGGAGATGTGGAGGATTTCAAAGGTTTGTCAATCAGGTTAGTCTGTCTGTTAATCAGCAACTGGAAATAATGATGATCATTCCTATGGTTTCAGATGACACAGCTGTGGAAGCCTGATGTTAAAAACAAAACCATGACGAATCATTTTCAAACTTTCTCCATCTTTAATGGAACCTACAACAAGTTCTGGTGCTGCTCAGTGGGGCTGTTGGTAGCACTGCTACCTTGCAGCAAGAAGGTCCTGGGTTTGAATCCTGACCCCCCCCCCCTACCTTGCAGAGGATAGACTGCTATAGATAATGGATGGATGGTGTTCAGTCTTACACACCTGCCATCAATTATGCTAAATCTGAAGCTCAACTGCACTTGTAGGTTTTGTCTTGACATTTACAGTTTGCAGAAAGGTTACAAAGAATCTCAATTTACAAATGTATCAGTCAGGAGAAGGAAAGAAAAACCTCCAGTAGTATAAAAAATCTGGAGAGCAAATAAATGGATGGATGTGTCATAACTTTCTCCAGCTGAACAGAAACAAAACAGAAGTAATTATTTTTGGACCTAAAGAGGAACGATCAACAGTCAGCACACAGCTTCAGTTAATCCAGCTAGAAACTACTGATCAGGCCTGAAACCTAGGTGTAGTAATGGACTCAGACCTGAACCTCCAGGGTCACATAAAGGTCAATAACAAGGTCAGCGTTCTATCACCTGAAGAACATTTCTAGGATTAAAGGACTGATGTCACAACAGGACCTAGAAAAACTCATCCATGGGTTTATCTTTAGTCGGATTGATTACTGCAACCGCATCTTCACAGGTCTGCCTAAAAAGTCAATCAGACAGAAGCAGCTGATCCAGAACGCTGCTGCTCGTGTTCCTCACTAGAACCAGGAAAGTAGAGCACATCACCCCAGTTCTAAAGTCCTTACACTGGCTCCCTGTAGCTCAGAGAATAGACGAGTAAATACTTTTACTAGTTTATAAATCAGTGAATGGCTTAGCACCAAAATATGTTGAAGATCTACTGTTACTATAGCAACCCCCCCCCCCCCCCCCCTTCCCAGACCAATCATGTCCTCTAATTCCAGTCGACTCAACATCCCTAGAATCAGAACCAATCATGGAGAAGCAGCTTTCAGTTTCTATGCTCCTCTAATCTGGAACAAACTTCCAGAAAACTGAAAAGCTGCTGAAACACGGAGTTCTTTTAGATCATAACTATTCAGTTTAATTTCAATTCAGTTTATTTATATAGCGCCAATTCACAACAGATGTTTCATCTCAAGGCTCTTAACAAGAAGTCATTTCAATACATTTATACAAACATTCCAATCAGTTAAAAAGTTTCCTATTTAAGAAATCCCAGCAGATTGCGTCAGTCATTGGCGTGAGGTTGGGCCCCGTTGATGCAGACTTTCCAACCACAGCAATCCTTCAGCAATCCCTCATACTGAGCAAGCATGTAGCGACGGTGGAGAGGAAAAACTCCCCTTTAACAAGAAGAAACCTCCAACAGAACCAGGCTCAGTAGGAGCGGCCATCTGCCACGACCGTCTGGGGGTTTGAGAAGACAGAGCAGAAACACAGAAGGAACAGAAGATCTGATATAAGAGAACTTTCTATGTTACAGAAAGTAAAAAGTTGATAACAGGACACAGTGGATGTTCAGTTACTGGGAGGATCATCCCAGTCGATGCCCCCCGTCCAACAGGGCATTGCAGCCAAGCAGGATACCAGACCAGGTATATCTTCTATGGAGAGAAAAACACTGAGAGAAAACAAAGTTAACAGTCGAAATAACAGAATGTACTGTAATACAACTGGAGAGTAGTAGGAGAGAAAAGTAGCAGAGTGAAGAAAAGTGGTCAGTCTGTCCTCCAGCAGTCTAAGCCTATAGCAGCATAACTACAGAGATAGCTCAGGATGACCTAAGCCACTCTAACTATAAGCTTTATCAAAAAGGAAAGTTTTAAGCCTGGCCTTAAAAGTAAACAGAGTGTCTGCCTCACGGACTAAAGCTGGGAGCTGGTTCCACAGGAGAGGAGCCTGATAACTAAAAGATCTGCCTCCCATTCTACTTTTAGAAATCCTAGGAACTACAAGTAAACCTGCAGTCTGAGAGCGAAGGGCTCTGTTAGGAACATATGGAACAATTAGATCTCTGATGTATGATGGAGCTGATTATTATGGGCTTTATATGTAAGAAGAAGGATCTTAAATTCTATTCTGGATTTAACAGGGAGCCAATGAAGGGAAGCTAAAACAGGAGAAATGTGATCTCTCTTTTTAATATTCATCAGAACTCTTGCTGCAGCATTTTGGATCAACTGAAGGCTTTTAATGGCATTTTGTGGACTTCCTGATAGTAAAGAATTACACTAGTCCAGCCTTGAGGTAACAAATGCATGGACTAGTTTCTCAGCATCACTCCTGGACAGGATGTTTCTAATTTTAGCAATATTCCGGAGGTGAAAGAAAGAAATCCTAGAAACCTGTTTAATATGGGATTTAAATGTCAAGTCTTGGTCAAAAATAACGCCGAGGTTCTTTACGTTATTACTGGGGGCCAATTTAATGCCATCCAGATGAAGCGATTGACTAATCAGTTTCTGTTTAAGAACTTCTGGTCCAAAAACAGCAACTTCTGTCTTGTCAGAATTTAAAAGCAAAAAGTTTAGGGTCATCCATGCTTTTATGTCTTCCAGACATGCCTGTAATCTACCTAACTGACTGGGTTCATCAGGATTAATGGATAAATATAGTTGTGTATCATCGGCATAGCTGTGGAAATTTATCCCATGCTGTCTAATGATTCTACCAATTGGGAGCATATATATGGTGAACAGAATTGGTCCAAGCACAGAACCCTGTGGAACTCCACAAGTAACCCTTGAGAGTGAAGAAGATTTATCATTTAGATGAACAAACTGGAATCTATCAGACAAATATGATTTAAACCAGCCTAGTGCTGTTCCTTTGATCCCTGCAACATGTTCAAGCCTTTCTAAGAGAATATTATGATGGACTGTGTCAAAAGCAGCCCTGAGATCTAACAAAACCAGAACAGACACCAGTCCATTATCTGAGGCCATGAGAATATCATTAGTAACCTTCACCAGTGCTGTTTCAGTGCTATGATGAGCTCTAAAACCTGACTGAAACTCTTCAAACAGCTCGTTACTGTTTAGATGCTCACAGAATTGATTAGCAACAATTTCCTCTCCACCGTCGCTACATGCTTGCTCAGTATGAGGGATTGCTGAAGGATTGCTGTGGTTGGAAAGTCTGCATCAACGGGGCCCAACCTCACGCCAATGACTGACGCAATCTGCTGGAATTCCTTAAATAAGAAACTTTTTAACTGATTGGAATGTTTGTATAAATGTATTGAAATGACTTCTTGTTTAGAGCCTTGAGATGACATCTGTTGTGAATCGGCGCTATATAAATAAACTGAATTGAAACTGAATTGAATTGAATCTTGATCAAGGGAAGGGAAAACTGTTAGAGCTGCTTTTGAGTAATGCTTTCATGTATCAGATGTTTTGTGTGTGCTTCTTGCTTTATTGCTGTTTTTATTTTATCCCTTAATCGTGTAAAACACCTTGAATGACCTTGTTGTTGAAAGTGTGCTATCCAGATAAAGTTTCCTTTCCTCCTTCAGTTAGACACTGTGTCCTAGGTGCACAAATGAGTGTTATCATGTTATTATTTTTGCAATAGTTTCCGAAGCTTGATAAAGAGGCGTCTCTGATCTGTTTCTGAGTGTTTAACATCCTTGGTGGAAATTTGCTGTATTTAGATTTTCCAAACCAGCAGGAGAATCATGATGCAGTCTGTTTTGTCTGATGACCTTTTTCTGCTTTAGATTCCAGCTGTCCAACACATTTTATGAGTCTTCGGGTCAGTGGTGGTTCTCAGTGGACAGAGTTTCTGTTTCATACAACACTTCTGAGGAGGTTGTATTCAACGCCACGGATGTTTACGCTCCATCCTCCTCCTCCTACCGCTGCCTCCATGTCAGCAGTCTGCAGAGATACAGCGGCCTGTTACTGCCGAGCACCGAGCACGCACAGCGCTGGGCCATCACCTTCATCGACTTCCAGGTACTTCCAAAATAATACTCACCTGTACACGTCTGAAATGTGACCAACTTTTAAATAACGGGTATGGCTGTGTTTAGATCCAAGCATTCAACATCAGCTCAGGGAAGTTTTCTCCTGCGAGCGACTGCACCACCGCCCTGACCCCGGCCATCCTGATGGGCCTCATCACATCCCTGATCCTGCTGCTGGTTCTGGCCTACGCTCTGCACATGGTCGTCCACCTGAAACACATCGAGCACGACGACGATCAGAAGGCCGACATCTACTTCCCTCAAAGCCCAGAGCAGCTCGAGCACCGCTGCGAAGAAACCGCCGCCGAGAAGAACGAGATGTAGGACGAACGGAGAGAGAGACACAGCTGGGACTAAACTGACCCATGGTGTAATGTGCTTTCTGCTCAGGATTTAATTTTTTAAGGAAATCATTTTATCATTTGTTTTTAACACATTTAATAAAAAATATTCATGAGAAAATGTCTCTTTTCTATTGTTGTGATGCAGTTGCAACAATAAATAGGCCTATATCTAAAAAGTTTTAGCTTCTATTTAACATATATTACCCTAACTAAAGCTCTACAACACAATATTATATAGGTGGACAACATATTTAAAAACTAGAAGAGATTTTTTAAAGTTTGCTGGAAATAGTTAAATCCAAAATGATTTAGAGTTAAACCAAGACTTGGGTTTCTGATAGAAAACAAGTCGGGCATAAGAAAAACAATACAATCATGCAGGGCCGGAGCTAGCCGGCCTTAGGTTTCCTTCTGGTCGCCATCTCTTCTTCATCTCTTCTTCATCTCTTCATAGCAAGAACAGAATGATGTCATTTTGTTGTTGTAGTGATGGGAGACAGAACAACCGTGGTGTAGGTTAGGGCTTTACAGCTGTAAAGTCAGCTGTTTGCTGTGACAATAGTAACATTTCTGTATTAAAAAGCCCTTTTTAGTAATACGTTTCTAATTAATGTGATCATTAAAATTAGCAGAAATAAACACTTGAAATATATAACTCTGTGTAATGAATCTATATGGGGTTCACGTTATAAAATCAATTACTAAAAATAAGTAATTATTTCAGTTGTCTATTTTAGTCTTATTGAAACGTTATAGAATCGCCATGTGTTATTAAACGTTTGACCAGTGAGGGCGCTATTGCACGAGCAGAGCTACATGGAAACAACTCAGTAGAAGCTTTGAATTGGGCCACACTCCAAGCCAGTAGGTGGCGGTAATGCACCAAGTTGTTGTTTGCCAACCGCCATAAAGCTACAAAGAAGAAGAAGAAGAAGAAGAAGAAGAAGAAGCTCGTTATGTTTTTGTGTTTTGGCAGCGTTAACGCTTATCTTTATACTAACATTTTTACCTTAGAAAGGTGTTGAGTGTTTCTGTTAATGTATTCGATCATTTTAGCGGCTGTTTAGCATCGGGATAACCGGCTAGCATTACCTGCTTCGGTTAGTTCTTCTTCTGCTGATATTTTGGGGTTGTATCCTCCTCCATCCTCCGAGGGCTTCATGTTGAAGCACCTGTCCGCTGTCTGCGCTCTGGTACCCCGCTGCCTGCTCTCTCCCGCCCCGCATACTCTCAGCAGAGCCTGCCGCCTTCTCGGTAGGATGGAGGCGGCCGTGGTGCGGTGCCTTCCCGGGGAGCCGAAGCTCACCATCTCCTTCTGCTTGGAGGAGAGCCAGAAACACATGCTGCGGGACCAGAACGAGGCCCTGGGGAAGGTCCTGACTCGGATCTCCAACTCCATCGCCAAAAACCACGCAAAGGCGAAAAAGTCTAAGAAGAACCGGGATCAGCAGCCGAGCGAAGCTGCGGAACCTGCCGTGGTGAAGCTGTTCTTCAGGGGGGACGAGGTGCCCGACACACTGCCTAACTGCGAGGCTTGGCAGGACGGAGCCGTGCTGCAGGTGGGAGAAATGACATATAATGTTCAGAGGAATGCTCCCAGTTTGACCACAGCTGAGCTCCCAGTGTCCCTGATGGCAGGCTTCCCAGTCTGCCCCAAACTACAGGTGGAGTTCGGGAAGCTCCAAGACTGCGAGTTTATGTGGTTCAAAGAAAACCCAACAGACTCCAGGTAAGTCAGATGGAGATTTTAAATCCTATTAACCAATATAATTATCCAAACCCTCCATCCACCTTCCCATAAACCCATCAGTCTTTCTCCTTTGTTCTCTCTGGTTTTACTAGTTTCATTTTCTACGACCAACAACTGTAAAGAAATATTTGTTATGTGCCTGTATGTGAAAACTGAGCTAAACGTGTCTGATTTTCTTCTTTTTGACATAAAATATGTGTAACCCCCCCCAGGTGTTTAGTTTAATCAGAGCAGGTTGATGTTTATTGGACTAAAGATGAAGACTATGGAGCTGGAGGAAGATCATACAGACTGTTCATGTTTCATCACAACAAACTTTACGAGGATAAATAAAAAGCATTTAAAGACTGTTGAACTAATCTAAAAGCCATTTATCCCTCCTGACTGACTCTTTCTCATTTCAGTCCCAAAGAGTCTGGATGGACGCAGGTGGGACGCGAGAGAGTCCTCGTCCCGTCCAATCAGGACGTCGGCTGCAGGCTCAAGCTGCGATGCACTCCCAGAGATGGGAGCCGCAGCGGTCCGACCAAAGAACTGGTGTCTGTGGGAGCCGTGGAGGCGGGGCCTGGCGTGTGCACGTTTGACAACCGCCACGCGTACACGGCGAGGGCGGCGGAGTGGCCGGCGGTGAGGGTGGTGTCCTACAACATCCTGGCGGACGTCTACGCCCAGACGGATCTGTCCAAGACCGTCCTGTACCCCTACTGCGCCCCCTACGCCCTGCAGCTGGACTATAGGCAGAACCTGATCAAGAAGGAGCTGGCCGGGTACAACGCCGACATCCTCTGCCTGCAGGAGGTGGATAAAGGTCAAGATAAATGTGATACTGAAGTTATTCCTGATAGAAACCCTCAAGGATTTAATCCACTTTTATTTAAACACTGTCTAAATTCAGGATGTTTCTAAAGTTTGATACCTCAGTGCTGTTCTAGTTAGTTCTGTGAGTCTCCCTGAGTTTGCTTTTAAAAGATCAACAGAAACAAATTGTTGTTTGATTTCTGTCTGATTTAAAAGGAATCGGGGTTTAAAAAATGTTTTTTGTAAAGCTTCTTGGGAAAACGAGTAGCTGCAGACTAGTTTCCAGACTCTGATATAAAATGATCACCATGGAGATATTTTTGTATTAGAAAATACTAAATGTTTTTTGCAAAATGAAAGATTTGGTGAAAATCTAACAACTTTAAGGTGACGCTCACATCAGGTGTTGAATGTTGTCCAGGAGTGTTTGTGGACAGTCTGACTCCGGCTCTGGATGCTTTTGGTCTGGACGGCGTTTTCAGGCTCAAAGAGAAGCAGCATGAAGGACTGGCCACGTTCTACCGCAGGTTAGTCCTCAACACTCTAAAAAGCTCAATTTAATCCTATTAAAGATTATTTTGGCGTTTCACTATTTCTGTCCAATAACTAGATTCACGAGGCAGAAAACTTGTGCAAAAGACTTGGTGCGTTTTACAGAACCGACCGACCTGCTGGGCTTCAGTCTGGCTCAGTACTGCCCCCTACTGAGCTGCACACTGGTAACACCCCGCTGTGTTTCAGGTCCAGGTTTCGTCTGCTCAGCCGACATGACATCATGCTGAGCGAGGCCCTGACCTCTGACCCTTTACACTCTGAGCTGCTGGAGAAGCTTAGTCTAAACAGCGAGCTGAAGGAGCGGATCCTCCAGAGGTCCACGTCGCTGCAGGTACAGCTGCTCAGTTTCTGACTCACTCCTTAGGAGTTGATGAAGGTTGGCCTGTTTTAGTCACCTTTGGGTTCATCTGCAGGTTACGGTCCTGGAGGACCTCAGGAAGACAGACAGGAAGGTGTGTGTGGCCAACACTCACCTGTACTGGCACCCAACAGGTAAACAGGCTCCACTCACCTGTGTCTACTGTAATAAGCAGTGAAGAGGCAACAGAAACTTCTAAAAGCTAAATTGATGTTAAAGGGGGAAACGTTCGCCTGGTCCAAATGGGCGTGGCTCTGCAGCACCTGAGTCATGTGATCAGGGATGTCGCACCTGGAGCGCCGCTGCTCTTTTGTGGTGACTTTAACTCTACCCCAAACTCAGGTAAGTTTGCACCAGAAGAGGTTAAAGTTCAGGTTGCACCAGCAGATGTCCATATATGGTCAAAGCAAACAGAAGGAGGCTGTCTGTGTGTTTCCAGGTGTGGTCCAGCTGCTCAGCGAGGCGGCGATTCCTCAGCAGCATCCAGACTGGAGCAGTTCGGGTCCCGACGATGGCCCCTGCTGCATGGAGCTGCTCTCCACCTTCCCTCCTCTGCTGAGCGCCTGCGGACAGCCGGCTTACACCAACTATGTGGGAGGATTTCACGGCTGCCTGGACTACATCTTCATCCAGCCAGAGAGCATGCAGGTACTTTCAGGACTTGGTTATTGGTTAGCTAGAAACCCAGATGGGCTTCTACAGATCGAAACCCTGCAGGATGAACAGAGACCTGCAGGTTGTTAAATGTTCCTCCTTCAAAACCTGAACAAACTCAGGTTCAGTGTTGGAAAAACAACAGAAGTCAAATAAATACAAATAAAGACAACAGAAGTAAAATAAATATTTACTGCAAAATGCACTTTTTCACATATTTCATCAAAAAACTTCTTAGGGCTGCATAGTGCCTGAAATATTATAACCTCAGCCTGGAGTGGCCAGGTTCAGTCCTGGAGAGCTTCACACTTTATCCCTGCTCCACCCTAACCTGAATCAGACGGCTGTAGGGCTGTAAAGTCCTAGTCGACTGGTCGACTTATTGGTTGATGCGTTCTGAGTCGACCAAAATTCTGATTGGTCGATTTTATGCCGTGTTAATTTTTGAAATTTGATTGGACAAGAGACATTCCATGAGAGCTGATCGGTGCTGATGTTAGAGTAAGCTACAACAGCGCCGCCTCTCGTGTGATATTGCTTTAACAGTCTACAGGGAGATCGAAGAACCCCCACGTTATTCAACGTGCTGCGGCTCCAGTGCTTCATTTGTAAATCATTAGGTGCCGGAACGCAAAGTACATGACAGTGCAGGCATGATCAGAGATGCCCACAGGTCCCGGAACGCAGTAAATGGTAGCGGGAAAAAGAAAGTGTAAAAACATGATGTGGGCCTTACAGGCCTGAATGTTTTAAATATTGTAATGTTCTCCGATAGATGCAGACAATGGTTGTAATCCAAAGCTTTAATGCTGACTGCTGCTGGCCGCAATCACAAAACCGTAATCTAAAGAACTCTCACATAAACCGGTTGTCTGTCTGGCTCCATTTACAGACACACACCAGTTCCCCGCGCGCAGCCTGCAGAACAGTGCTGGATTTGGTCGGGTTTTTTATTTTTTTATTGCTTAATGCGCAATTGCGCTGTGCCCGCAGTCTTTGTTTTGAGCCCAATGCACAGCTTTATTCCGTTTGTACTTGTCTTGATCTGGCATGTTTAATAAAGATCATTGTCCCTGAATTGCCTTGCCGTTTAGTGTAATTGCAGTAATCATTGCATATTATATTGCGCAGATGCACGTAATGCAAAATGCTGTCAGAGAACCAACCTCCCCCCCCACCCCCGCAAATTAGTCGATTTTTGCCTCCTCCTCCTCCTCTGCAGAGGCCTGGTAACCAGACATTCATCTGATTCAGGTTGGAGAAGGGATCCATCTAAAATCTGCAGGATGGTAGCTGGCTACTGCTGACCTCAGCAATAATTAATGTCCAGCAGACACTAAAGCTGGGATTCAGTTTGTTGTTCCTCTCTTTAAGTATGAATAAAATGTGTCCCATTAAGGCTGCATTTAATCTCTTTTAATATCAAAGCCTTTCCTGGTTGATTTTGTTTTTATGTCCCTAAAATCTACATTTTATTTAGGCACAACATCATTGAATAATTCATTTTTATTTTATTTTTTATTTAGTCAGGAGGAACCTGGCAAAAATTAAATTTGCAACCAGCTCTAAACACGACACTGGTCTCTAAGAAGAAACCAAACCAAAACGGTCCGATTGCGTCTTTAGTCCAATAAAACATGAGTCATCACCTTCAGATCCAAATTCATTTTATTTATAAACCACGTTTAAAAAAGATAAAAGTTCTGTACAGTACTAAAACAGATCAAACCAAGACAATAATAAAAATAATTATAATAATAATACATCTAGATTATAAATGTTCTGTTTAAACCAGCTGTTCTTAAACTTTATAATCCAAGTTTTTTTAGGGAAATAAAATTTCCAGATCCCAACAACAACAAAAATTGCTCAAATTTTAATTTTAGTTCATGAAAATAAGAAAATTAATATTGGCCGCGTTTCCCAAATGAGTTAAGAAGCTCTTAGCGCTAAAATCTTCTTTGGAGCGCTCTTAAGAACGCTGTGAAAGAAGAACGCGTTTCCCAGAGTCGCTCTTAGCTTAAGAAGATCTTTCACTAAGAAGGAAACGTAAGATCGATCTGACCCACTCTTAACAGCCTTCTTAGCGATCAAATGCTCAGTGATCATAGCCTGCCACCACGGGCGTCTAGATTTCTAGGCTACAGTGATCAAGCTGCGTCAGGGAAATTCCTCCACTTCTTGAAATAATAAAACAATGTTTAATGTTGAAATGCACTCACAGCTGTGGAGCACTGGCGCAAGAAACATAGGCTAATGGTAGAGAAGGAAAAAATATATATTATTGAAGTACACGTTTAAGTTTTCCACACATCTGCATATGAGTTTACGCATAAAAAACATCAACCACCCTGTGGCATTTCACAGATATCAATGAAACAGATGTAATTGAACTCAGCTGAACCTAATCCAGAGAGGCTTCACCTGCTACTCTATATAAAGGCGTTGCCAAAGTCCGCGTGTGTGAGAAACCATGGCTGCAATACAGCACATTCTCGCTGCTAATCAACAGCGTCGCCGAGCGCCGAGCCGGACGGTTTATATAAATGTTTAAGCCACTTCACACCACTTCTCCCCACTGGACGTACTGTCAGACCGTGCTGTCCAGGAAAAGCTCCGGCTGCCCCGTGCGACGATCCGACGGCTGATCACTCTGGTGTCTCCACATATCCAGAGAGCAACCCGCCGCAATTTTGCCCTCAGCCCGGAGGTGCAGCTTCTGGCTGCTCTGCGGTTTTATGCAGTGGGGAGCTTCCTGGAGGTGGTAGGGGACAGCACAGGCCTCAGCAAAGCATCTTTGTCCCAGAGTGTGGCAGTTGTGACACCGATACTCCTGCGCCATGCCCGTACCCACATTAAGATGCCCACCACACGGGACGAGGTCCATCAGGGGTTCCATGCAGTGGCTGGGATCCCCCGGGTGATCGGTGTGGTGGACGGCACCCTTATTCCCATCCTCAACCCTTCCTTGGTGGATCCGTGCTGGATCAGCAGGAAGCATTACGCGGCCATCAACACCCAGGTTGTGGTGGACCACAACGGCCTCATTATAGACATCGTCACCAGGTGGCCAGGGGGCACACATGACAGCTTCGTGTGGGCAGAAGGCTGGTAGAGGAGAGTTCGGTCGGAGTTTCATCCTTGGGGACAGTGGCTACCCTCTCCGGAGTTACCTCGTGACGCCGGTGACCAATCCAGCAACACCTCAGGATGAGAGGTTTAATGAGGCCCACACACGCACTAGGATACGGTTGAACGGGTGTTTGGCAGGTGGAAGTCCCGCTACAGGTGCATTCATCGTTCGTCGGGGGGCTGCGCTTGTCACCACGCAAGTGTTGCCGCGTGATTGTTGTTACCGCCATGCTGCACAACATCGCAGTGCTCGTTGGCGCACATGAGCTGCCTCCTGTGGATGACGAAGAGGACCATTCAGAGGACGAAGCCCCAAACCCCGGCCCCCAGGATGTGCTAGCAGTGCTCCATCAGGCCGATGACCAGACAGGATCTCGTCAACCTCTTCTGAGGTCCAACAACCCCAGCCCCTACCCATTCACCACCAGTCACCAAGCCCTGATCAGCAAAACAATAAACCCACAACCACCACATCAACTGTCAGGACTGAAGGCTGAAATAAATAAACAGAACCAGTTCTCGATATATATATATATATATATATATATATTATATAAAAAATAAAATTACCGGCAAAACGTGCTGTAGTGAGAAGCACGTGCGTCAGAGCGCACACGTCATGAACCTACGCTTAGATAAATTACTTAAAATTACAAATTGTCTCGGACTTTTTGTTGCTAGGTTTAATACTCATTTCAATGCAAAATGATACAAACAATACAGGTCCTTCTCAAATTTCAATTCAGTTTTCAATTCAATTCAGTTTATTTATATAGCGCCAATTCACAACAGATGTCATCTCAAGGCTCTTAACAAGAAGTCATTTCAATACATTTATACAAACATTCCAATCAGTTAAAAAGTTTCCTATTTAAGGAATCCCAGCAGATTGCGTCAGTCATTGGCGTGAGGTTGGGCATACTTTCCAACCACAGCAATCCTTCAGCAATCCCTCATACTGAGCAAGCATGTAGCGACGATGGAGAGGAAAAACTCCCCTTTAACAGGAAGAAACCTCCAACAGAACCAGGCTCAGTAGGAGCGGCCATCTGCCACGACCGTCTGGGGGTTTGAGAAGACAGAGCAGAAACACAGAAGGAACAGAAGATCTGATATAAGAGAACTTTCTATGTTACAGAAAGTAAAAAGTTAAAAACAGGAGACGGTGGATGTTCAGTTACTGGGAGGATCATCCCAGTCAATGCCCCCCGTCCAACAGGGCATTGCAGCCAAGCAGGATACCAGACCAGGTATATCCTCTATGGAGAGAAAAACACTGAGAGAAAACAGAAAACTGGTAAGTCTGTCCTCCAGCAGTCTAAGCCTATAGCAGCATAACTACAGAGCTAGCTCAGGATGACCTCAGCCACTCTAACTATAAGCTTTATCAAAAAGGAAAGTTTTAAGCCTGGCCTTAAAAGTAAACAGAGTGTCTGCCTCACGGACTAAAGCTGGGAGCTGGTTCCACAGGAGAGGAGCCTGATAACTAAAAGATCTGCCTCCCATTCTACTTTTAGAAATCCTAGGAACTACAAGTAAACCTGCAGTCTGAGAGCAAAGTGCTCTGTTAGGAACATAAGGAACAATCAGATCTCTGATGGATGATGGAGCTTGATTATTAAGGGCTTTGTATGGAAGAAGAAGGATCTTAAATTCTATTCTGGATTTAACAGGGAGCCAATGAAGGGAAGCTAAAACAGGAGAAATGTGATCTCTCTTTTTAATATTCATCAGAACTCTTGCTGCAGCATTTTGGATCAACTGAAGGCTTTTAATGGCATTTTGTGGACTTCCTGATAGTAAAGAATTACAGTAGTCCAGCCTTGAGGTAACAAATGCATGGACTAGTTTCTCAGCATCACTCCTGGACAGGATGTTTCTAATTTTAGCAATATTCCGGAGGTGAAAGAAAGAAATCCTAGAAACCTGTTTAATATGGGATTTAAATGTCAAGTCTTGGTCAAAAATAACGCCGAGGTTCTTTACGTTATTACAGGGGGGCCAATTTAATGCCATCCAGATGAAGTGATTGACTAATCAGTTTCTGTTTTAGAACTTCTGGTCCAAAGACAGCAACTTCTGTTTTGTCAGAATTTAAAAGCAAAAAGTTTAGGGTCATCCATGTTTTTATGTCTTCCAGACATGCCTGTAATCTACCTAACTGACTGGGTTCATCAGGATTTATGGATAAATATAGTTGTGTATCATCTGCATAGCTGTGGAAATTTATCCCATGCTGTCTAATGATTCTACCAATTGGGAGCATATATATGGTGAACAGAATTGGTCCAAGCAGAGAACCCTGTGGAACTCCACAAGTAACCCTTGAGAGTGAAGAAGATTTATCATTTAGATGAACAAACTGGAATCTATCAGACAAATATGATTTAAACCAGCCTAGTGCTGTTCCTTTGATCCCTGCAACATGTTCAAGCCTTTCTAAGAGAATATTATGATGGACTGTGTCAAAAGCAGCACTGAGATCTAACAAAACCAGAACAGACACCAGTCCATTATCTGAGGCCATGAGAATATCATTAGTAACCTTCACCAGTGCTGTTTCAGTGCTATGATGAGCTCTAAAACCTGACTGAAACTCTTCAAACAGCTCGTTACTGTTTAGATGCTCACAGACTTGATTAGCAACAATTTTCTCAAGGACTTTGGATAAGAAAGGAAGGTTAGATATAAGTCTGTAATTCACTAAGTCATCTTGATCAAGGGAAGGTTTCTTGAGTAAAGGTTTAATTACAGCTATTTTAAATTCCTGTGGTACGTATCCGTTTACTAAGGATAGATTCATCATATCCAAAATGGGGCCAGGAACCAAATGGAACACTTATTTAAATAATTTGGTTGGAATTGGGTCCAACATACAAGTTGAAGGTTTAGATGAGGCTAATATTTTTGATAATTCTGAAAGCTCGACTGAATCAAAACAGCCTAAGCACAACTGAGGATCTACAGTTCTTTCCGATACTGACTCATTTACTGAGGAAGAAGTAATCATGTTTGGGAGGATGCCAATGATTTTATTATTAATAGAATTAATTTTATTTATGAAGAATCCCATAAAATCATCACTGCTAAGAGCTGGGGGAATAGTTGGCTCAACAGAGCTATGACTCTGTGTAAGTTTGGCAACTGTACTAAAAAGAAACCTAGGATTGTTTTTATTCGCCTCTATTAATGATGATAAATATGCTGTTCTAGCTTGTCGAAGGGTCTTTTTATACAGCAATAGACTGTTATTCCAGGTTAAATAGGAATCCTCTAGATGTGTAGAGCGCCATTTTCTCTCCAACTTCCTAGTATTCTGCTTTAAAGTACGCAACTCTGCGTTAAACCAAGGAGTCAGCCTCCTATGGTTAGCCACTTTCTTTTTTAATGGGGCTACACTATCTAATGCCAAACGCAATGAGGACGTAACGCTGTGAACCAGACCATCAATTTCTGAAGGGTTAGAGATAGAATTGCTGCCATCCACTGTGTTACTCTGAGACACTGAGGAAAGTAAGAATGGAACAGATTCTTTAAAAATTGTTATAATGACATTTTCTTTCAGATTTAAGATGGTCAGTTAAAGTAAATTCAAAAGTTATCAAGAAGTGGTCAGACAGGACCGGGTTATGTGGGTGGACTGTTATTCCCTCACACTCAATACCGTATGTCAGTACAAGGTCCAAAGTGTGTTTGCCCGAGTGGGTCGATCCCTGTACCTTTTGAGTAAAGCCAATGGAGTCTAAAATAGCACTAAAGGCTGCATTTAGGCTATCACTTTCAGTATCCACATGAATATTAAAGTCCCCCACTATAATAACCCTATCAGTTTTTAATACTAAATCAGATAAAAAATGTGAGATCTGATCCAAGAATTGAGAGTAAGGGCCTGGTGGACGATACAAAACCACAAACAAAAATGGTCTTAATGTTTTGCAACTTGGATGAGGAAAATTAAGGGTTAGATGTTCAAAAGAACTGTAGCTATAAATTGGTCTGGGACTAATTAGTAAATCAGAACGGAAAATGGTTGCAACTCCTCCTCCTCGCCCAGTATTTCTAGGAATGTGAAAATTTAAATGACTGGAAGTTGTTGACTCATTTATACTGACATAATCCTCCTGCTGCAGCCAGGTTTCTGTGAGACAAAGGAAATCAATGTGATTATCACAAATCAAGTCATTTACTAACAAAGTCTTTGAGGAGAGAGATCTTATGTTTAATAAACCACATTTAATAGATTTATTTTTCTGTTCAGTCAAAGTTGTATTTATTTTTATGAGATTTCCATAATTTGCTTTTGTTGGTTTAACTTTTAATCCATTTAATTTTGGCCGTGGGCAAGACACTGTTTCTATAGGGTAATGGGTGGGTAACAGTACAGAAGCAGCAGAGAGGTGGGTTAAACAACGACTCTGCTTCCTGGTCTGGACCCTGGATTGTCAGTGTTTTGGGGGACTAATAAATTCGGCCATATTCCTAGAAAGAAGAGCTGCTCCATCCAAAGTGGGATGGATGCCGTCTCTCCGGATCAGACCAGGTTTTCCCCAAAAAGTTCTCCAGTTATCAATGTAGCCCACATCGTTTGCAGGACACCACCTAGACAACCATTGATGGAATGACAGCATGCGGCTAAACATGTCGTCACTGGTCCGATCAGGCAGGGGACCAGAAAAGATTACCGAGTCGGACATTGTTTTAACAAACTTACACACCGAAGCAACACTAATTTTAGTGACCTCCGATTGGCGTAACCGGGTGTCATTACCGCCAGCGTGAATAACAATCTAACTGTATTTACGCTTATCTTTAGCCAGCAGTTTCGGGTAGGATTTGATGTCGCCCGTTCTGGCCCCTGGCAACCATTTGACTATGGTCAATGGTGTCTCTAATGCCACGTTTCTGATTATGGAGCTGCCAATTACCAGGGTCGGCTTCTCAGCAGGTGTGTCGCTGAGCGGGGAAAATCTGTTAGAAACGCGGACCGGTTGGTGGTGGCCCCGGGGCTGGGTCCTAGAACTATGCTTCCTACGTACAGTCACCCAGCCAGCCTGAGGTCCCGGCTGCGCGGGCTCTACCGGAGGACAGCTAGGGGGTTCTATCCATGTTGGCTCCGCGCTGGCTAATGGGCTTCGGCTATCTGCTGGTTTTTCAACAGCGCGGAGCCGTGCTTCTAATTCTGATACCCTCGCCTCCAAAGCTACAAAAATATTACATTTATTGCAGTTACCATTATCACTAAAGAAGGCAGGGAAGTAACTAAACATCTGACAGAGAGAGCAAGAGAGAAGAGAAGAGTTAGAGACAGGAGAGAGAAGAGTAGCCATAGCCGCAATGAAGCTAAGCTAACTGAGCTAGCGAGACCTTACCACCCCAAGAAAAGCTGTGTGAAACACAAGGAGTTCCCAAAACGTAAAGTACACCACCACAAAACGTGTGTTTTAGTAGCTTGTGTGTTAAAATAACTTAGAAAGGGCTCAGCAGAGAGAAAATAAGATCAATTCAAGAGACTCTGAACACCAAACAGTTTACAGGGAGCGCAACAGTGACAACAGGAAATGACGCAATACGGCTTACCCCCGTCGAATCAGCTGGAAGAATGCGCAACAAACAAAACAAACGGATGTCCCTTGCAACCCTCGCCCAAAAAATTAGCATATTGTGATAAAGTTCATTCTTTTCCATTAAGTAATGATAAAAATTTAACTTTCATATATTTTAGAATTATTGCACACCAACTGAAATATTTCAGGTCTTTTATTGTTTTAAAAATGATGATTTTGGCATACATTGCATGAAAACCCAAAATTCCTTTCTCAAAAAGTCAGCATATCATGAAAAGGTTCTCTAAACGAGTGATTAACCTAATCATCTGAATCAACTAATTAACTCTAAACACCTGCAAAAGATTCCTGAGGCTTTTAAAAACTCCCAGCCTGGTTCATTACTCAAAACCGCAATCATGGGTAAGACTGCCGACCTGACTGCTGCCCAGAAGGCCATCATTGACACCCTCAAGCAAGAGGGTAAGACACAGAAAGACATTTCTGAACGAATAGGCTGTTCCCAGAGTGCTGTATCAAGGCACCTCAGTGGGAAGTCTGTGGGAAGGAAAAAGTGTGGCAGAAAACGCTGCACAACGAGAAGAGGTGACCGGACCCTGAGGAAGATTGTGGAGAAGGACCGATTCCAGACCTTGGGGGACCTGCGGAAGCAGTGGACTGAGTCTGGAGTAGAAACATCCAGAGCCACCGTCCACAGGCGTGTGCAGGAAATGGGCTACAGGTGCCGCATTCCCCAGGTCAAGCCACTTTTGAACCAGAAACACCGGCAGAAGCGCCTGACCTGGGCTACAGAGAAGCAGCACTGGACTGTTGCTCAGTGGTCCAAAGTACTTTTTTCGGATGAAAGCAAATTTAGCATGTCTTTCGGAAATCAAGGTGCCAGAGTCTGGAGGAAGACTGGGGAGAAGGAAATGCCAAAATGCCTGAAGTCCAGTGTCAAGTACCCACAGTCAGTGATGGTCTGGGGTGCCATGTCAGCTGCTGGTGTTGGTCCACTGTGTTTTATCAAGGGCAGGGTCAATGCAGCTAGCTATCAGGAGATGTTGGAGCACTTCATGCTTCCATCTGCTGAAAAGCTTTATGGAGATGAAGACGACCTGGCACCTGCTCACAGTGCCAAAACCACTGGTAAATGGTTTACTGACCATGGTATTACTGTGCTCAATTGGCCTGCCAACTCTCCTGACCTGAACCTCATAGAGAATCTGTGGGATATTGTGAAGAGGAAGTTGAGAGACGCAAGACCCAACACTCTGGATGAGCTTCAGGCCGATATCGAAGCATCCTGGGCCTCCATAACACCTCAGCAGTGCCACAGGCTGATTGCCTCCATGCCACGCCGCATTGAAGCAGTCATTTCTGCTAAAGGATTCCCCACCAAGTATTGAGTGCATAACTGAACATAATTATTTGAAGGTTGACTTTTTTTGTATTAAAAACACTTTTCTTTTATTGGTCGGATGAAATATGCCAATTTTTTGAGATAGGAACTTTGGGTTTTCATGAGCTGTATGCCAAAATCATCAGTTTTAAAACGATAAAAGACCAGAAATATTTCAGTTGGTGTGCAATGAATCTAAAATATATGAAAGTTTAATTTTTATCATTACATTATGGAAAAGAATGAACTTCATCACAATATGCAAATTTTTTGAGAAGGACCTGTACATGGTTAAAAAGGAAACCAAAGTTTATTGAAAGCATAATGGGGGAGGAGGGGTGGCGTCTCCGGCTTCACTGGGCCGTCTGGGCGTCTGCATCACCTGCAATGAAGGGGGATTGATTAATGAAATTGAATGGGATACATTGCGTAATGCTAATAAAACAAAATAGAACTGTCCCGTACCTGAATCCTGGGGAAGGATGATTGGAACGGAGATGGAGGGACAGTTGAACTGTGCCTCGGACAGTGCCTGCTGTCTCCGGTGCAACTCCAAACTCTCCTGCTTCATCCGGACCATCTCTTCCTGGAGAGCAGTTTGTCTCACGAGCTGGTCCTCTATCCCCCGCAGCACCACCAGCTTCTCCCTCTCCAAGTGCACCAGCGTCTCGCTGCAGGTGTAGGTGGTTATTGCAGGCCGCCTGGTTAAGCCTCCCCGCATGTGGACACTGGGCCGTGCTGGTTGGCGCACTGTGACAGGGCACGGCTGTCTTGGGTCGTCCTCTCCTGTGGGCGTGCACGCCCCTACTCCGCTCCCGGATGGCTCCTCTTCCTCACTTTCTGAGAGGCCCTCGTCCCCCTCAACGTCGATGCCCCCTGTGATGCCTTCAGAGGCCGTCTTCCCTATGATGGAGAGGACTTTCTCTTCATCGGGAGTGAGGGTCGTCCCACCCGGTGCTCCACCACCCGTGCCCATGGCTTCCCTTCTCACCTTGGCATTCTTCTTTTTGGTCAGGCTCTGAAACTCCTGCCACTTCTTTCTGACAGCACCCCAGTCACGCAGGCCACATGGGCTGGAGGGGGACATCTTCTCCGCTATAGCCTGCCATACACGGTTTCACCGTGATGTTTTTTTTCCCTTTTGTTCCTCCAAATTAAACCTCACGGTGCTGCCACACCTCGTCCACTAGGACGCCCATCTCCCCCACGGTAAACGACGGTGCCCGCTTGCTCTTTTGCTGCCAGTTTCATCCATTATCACAGGTGTGTGCCAATATTCATGGGGGTATATATGCGCTAATGGGCTTGATTACTACTTGGATACACCCGTGGCACACACACACTTAAAACAAAAATTTACTTAATGCTATATCCACGTGCAAACACTTTGTTTGAGCAGGAGAGACGCGCAACTAGGCTACTTGTTTTCTTTTTATTCTTTTCTTTTTATTTGATCTATATATGGTTATCAGCACACAATGTGAAGCTAATTCACTAACTCTGTACTCATGAATATCGCAAGTTCTTATAAACAACGCTGTGTGTGACTGCGTGCTGCGCTCAGCGCTGATAAAGGAGTAGGTGATCGATTAGCCTGGCATCGATTGATTCAGTTTCAGCACCACCGCGGTTGACAGCTCCGGTTAAGAGCTTCTTAAGAAGCTTCTTAGGCTTGATCTTAAGGTTCTCCTAAGAAGGCAGTTAAGAACGCTTTTGGGAAACACCCGTATCTTGGCGCTCCTTCTTAGCCGAACCCTTCTTAGGAGCCTTCTTAAGTCCTTAAGAACGATCGCATTTGGGAAACGCGGCCATTATCAATGCTGTAATTGTTTGAATTTCCTGGTTTTTTATTTGCTGTCTATAAGAATAGTCTCTTTTCATAATAAAAATCAATAAAGCAGAAACTGTACATTTATGACAATAATAACAAACTGCTCCATCACTGATTATTAATTAAAACATGAGTTATTATTTATTAAATGTTTTTTATTCAGTAATAATACCATGTTTATCATAATAAAGGGAATTTATATTAAAACGTTTTTTCTAACTAATAATGTACCAGACTTTTTATTTTTCTTTTTTACATGGAAAGGTGAAAACTATTATCTTCTGTAGGGAATTAATTATGAGTTTTAAGGTTATTACCACAACAGAAATCTAAAAAGGTAATCTGCTACTAATGTTGTTACTGATACTACAGATATCTGAGTGTTTCTGTTCGGCTCTTCAGCTCCTTTTAGGGAACAAAGTGTGAGTTTTCTGCTGAGTCGCTGGTTTTGTTCTCTTGCAGGTGGAGCAGGTGATTCCTCTGCCCAGCCACCAGGAGGTCACCACGTACAAGGCTCTGCCCAGCGTGGCTCACCCCTCCGACCACATTGCGTTGGTGTGTGACCTCCGTTGGAACCCGTGACCTCTGACCTTTATATTAAGATGCTTTCATTTCCTTGTGCAGACAGAAACAAGGTTGCCATGGAAGCATGGATGAGAAGAGACGTCGGTTCCCCAGAGAACATGTTGTTATCCAGTTCATATTACAGAGAGATTAATTTCCATCACTGATATTCAGTGTTTGCTCATTTTTAATGAAACGCTCAACAATGAATATTTTCCTTGGTAAATATCTGCCTGACTGAGTGACTGTCTTATCTTCAGGGCGTGTCGGATGAGTTAAAGGGACGAGTTGAAGACTAAATATCATCAGATCATTAATAATATTGTTGTTGACCTATTCAGCTGGTAGAAAGCTCTGTTGGTGAGCTCCTCTGACAGGACGACGATCATCCAGCACTAAACTGCTGCAGTAAGGGTTCATTCTCACATTTCATTGTCTTACAGTTACACTAATAAGAGCTGTTTAATTGGGAATTTATGTTATAAAGCAACATAAAGAAAGTAGTGCATAACTGCCCAGTGGAAAATGGGGCCTGTTTTTCTTCAGATACTCTTACAAAGAGCTATAAATGGGAATTCCTGCCCTTTCATGGTGACTCAGAATAAAGTCTTTGGTTCCTGTGTGAGTTGATTGGGACAGAATTAGGAACCGATGTTCATTTCCTGAAGGGAAAAAGTGGAGACGCCATGATGGAGATGGAAAAATAAAGTATCTGTTTAACTATTATTCAGGTAGTAATGAATCAATTCCTTAGTTATATTAGTTCATTTGATCTTGTAGTTTGAATGTTTGGAGCATTTCTTTATTCACCCATGATTTACACATTAACACAACTTTCTCATTCATACAAGGATATGTTTTAATGCAAAAAATAATCTTTAGAAATTCTGGAGCTCAACAATTGACAGCCGGCAAGGCAATTTTATTTGTATAGCACACTTTCAACAACACGGTAATTCAAAGTGTTTAGTAATCTAGCAGTAATCTAATAAGCAACAGCATCTGACCTTTTAGGGCGGATTTATCCATCGTAAAAAATGTCCTAGTCAGTTTGATTTACTTTATTTTGGGGTATTCTCATAGAAAGGCATAAATGATGTTCCCCATCTGACCAAAAACAATCTTAATAATCTAGTTGTTTTTTTTTTGTAGATGTAATGAAATTGTAATTTCTGCAACACCTAAAAACAGCAGGATTTGTGGTGTCTCCTTGGAAACGGTAATGCTTTATCAATAGGGCCAACAGATTAATAGAGGATTAGTTGAGCCTGATGGTTTCATGCAGAACATGTTTCTGAGGAATAGGAGCTGTTAGCATGTCATCACAGTCATGAATCTGTCATACAGCATCACACTTCAGTCAGAGGCCTCTTCAGATCTATTGCAAGACTGACTGCTACTGGAGATCCTTCCTGCTCACAGCCACTCTTTAAAGATACTTGGATGATCTGAGTTACAAGATTTAATTTAGATTTGGAATAAATAAGGAAATATTGAATTTAGTTTGTCAGCCTGAATCTGTCCCTAAATAATATGTGATTCTCGCTTAAGCACCAAATTATCTTTGAACATCTTTTGGTAAAATCAGCGCTGCTGGCATTTCAGAAACACTTCCCCTTTAACTTTTTTTAAAATATCTTTATTGATATCAAAGAAAAAAATATATAAATATATACCAAGTATACATAGAACATATTTGAGTGCCAGGGGTAAAGACGAATAGAACAAAATATCACTGGGGGGCGTATAAAGTGCAAACTTAAAAGTAAAATAACAAAATAAAAGGGGTATACTATAAGATCACATATCCAGGTTCAGTTTGTCAAAAACATAGTAAGCTTTTATTGCTTTTTTATTATGTTGGAAGGAATTTTATCAATCTAATTTAAGGCCTCTCTTAAAGGGACAGACACCAAGTTAATTTTCTGACTCCTAGGCTCTCTCTGGCTCTTGTTTCACCTTCCAGTGTGCTCGTTAATTTCTGTAAAAAGGAGCAATTAGAAGGAACAGACAACAGTTATAGATTTTGCCAGCAAGACATCTGCAGACGGGCTCAGCTTTCATGAGATTTTTCCCTTCAACTAAGCGTCGAACTACAACGGCACACAGCTTTTATTAAAACATGAGTTGCATAAAACCCCTCCCCTCATACATCTTTGTTCACAGAATAATGGTCAAAGCTTCTTCACATAAGGCAACGCGTGATTTACTACACTCTTCTTGATTGATCACTCTTGCTAAGTGTTTCCACATGCACTGCAGAATTTGACCCACATAAAACAACTTTGTACACTCTGTATGAACCCTAGACAAGTCATATATTCTGCAGGAACATAATTTTAAAGGTCACATGCCCCCGCACACAGATGTTTTTCCGTTACCCCCTGTTAGACAAGAAACTTAGTTTTACACCCAAAATAAGTGTACTCATACAACATTTACAGAATTTTTATCTCTTCAATGATCAGCATCTTTAATTATTTAAATGTATTGTTCAAATTCTTTACTGAAATGATGTATGCTTGGTTTAGAGTTGGTCCATCTTGATATATGAATATGAAACCTTCCCAAGAAAAGAAGAAGCTGGATAAAATATGTAATGTCCTTGTCCAAGTCTTTATTCTCAAAGCAAAGCAGTACATCTCTTTCTGTTAGTTATTGTGCTGCTTTTCCAGACTTCGGTTCAATGAAATGTACATTTGTTCCAAAGGTCTTAAAGTACATCCATTGATCAGACAAATGAGAAATAATTTCCCGGTGTTGTTCACAAAACGTACATGAATAAACAATATTTAGGTTACGTCTCTTAAGGGTGTCTTTAGCTGGGTAAACATTATGTAAGATTTTGAAAGTAACTTTCAGCCAACTTTGGTTCCAGTTTAATTCAATTAAATTTCAATTCAGTTTATTTATATAGCGCCATTTCACAACAGATGTAATTTCAAGGCTCTTAACAAGAAGTCATTTCAATACATTTATACAAACATTCCAATCAGTTAAAAAGTTAAAACTTCCAAACAAGGAGGACCAAAAAAACCTTCCAGAAGATAATGTTATTTTCTGCATAACTGACATGATTACTTTATTAGGGCCTTTCTTTTTTGTTACATTAATTCAGTATGCTGTCTTCCCATTTTAACTTTCTGATGCCACGCTGTTTTTCTCTGATTGGTCAGAATGTGAACGGGGCGGGGTCAGATTGTTTGGGACATACCATGATTCATCATTACAGGGAGGTGGAGGGGGCAAAAACAATAAAATAAAAGCTAAGAGCAATAGAACTCTGTAGTTGGTTGAAAACAATAAATAACAAAATTATATTCTAAAGTTCAATAATTGTTTAATTTTGGATAAATGATATTGTTTGTAACACCCAGACTCAACAGTGACCATCAAGCTAGTCAGAGTAAAGCAGAACCAGAAACGGCATGATCCGGCTTGCTAAAGCCAAATATTCATAAATATGAGTTTATTGTTAACCTGTGGGACTTCACAACACTGATTGCTGGATTAATTGGTTCATAATTCAAGGCATCAATATTATGTTTTTTTTGGCATGACAGAAGTGCTGCTGGATACAATTACTTTAAAAACTATAAAATGCAAAATGAGGATCCTTCAGTTTTACAAAATGGATTGCTATTAAGTTACTAATAAGGACTAATAAGTAATTATTAGTAACTTACTAATAAGTACATTTGAAAAAAAGCAAACAACTCAATCATGACCATTGAGATTTGGTGCATTCAAATCTCAAATGTGTAAAATTGATACAAAAACAAAAAGTTAAGTATAGGTTTCTTTTAAGGAGGACCGGTCCTCCCTAAATATACAATAAATAATTAAAAAAGGTAATAAATAAATGCATGTATGAATAAATTAGGAAAAAAAATTGACAATGAATAAATAAGAAAATAAATACGTTTGTAAATAATTATTTATAGTCAGTTTTGGCAGGATCAGTCCTCCGTTTTCTTTTAGCTTCTTTATCTCTCTAGTATTTTGAAAGTACTGGCCGGAAGTTGGAATAGTGACGCTGCTGACCCGGAAGCCAAACAAGGAATTCGGGTTTGAGGAAAGTTACGTGTCATTTCCAGAGTTTCAGTCATTCAGAAATCTGCGGAGGATCTTCAGTGTTTAATACTGTAAGTTTTTCTTTTCCTCTGAGTTTTATTCACTCAGAGAAGTTTATGAAGCTGCTGCTGATAAACTAGCTAACCTGTGTTCACTTCTGTCTCTTTTAATCTTCTTTATTTCGTTTCGTTTCGTTTTATCTCGGATAAGACATAAACATACAAGTTTCATGCTTTAGTCTTCGCTGTATGATGTCAATTATCTGCGTTTGCTGAAAGGGTTAAATTAGTTTCTGGTGTTGGACTGAAATTAGTGTCCAGTTTATTTTGCGCCTTCGCCACAATTATCGGCGTTTTAAAAATAAAAAAAAGGTAAATTCATCAGCTTTATTGTATTAAAATCGAAACGAATAAATACATTTCCTGCCAAAATATCTTATAAATTAGATTGATATGAACAGGAATAAAATACTTACTTCCTGGGGGAAACATAATCTGTGTTCAGAGTAAAGACCGTTAAAGTTGTGCCTGTTGATAAAAGTGAGAATTAGGCTTTTATCAAGATTAATAATTACAAAGAAGAATGAAGATGGTATAATATACTGATTACATGTTATTTTTTTAATTGAGCCATTTTGATTTAAAGGTTTCTTTGTTATTTTTACATATAGTTTTTCTGGAGATTGTATCAACACTCTTGTGTAAAATGTTCCAAAGTATTTAATATGAGAATCTGTCGTTTTTCCTTCCACCTAACTATATCTGGGCATTCTGGCAACCTGATGTCACTGTGATGTCATCATTGAACAATCTCTGACTTGGTTTGTTCAAACTGCACAGAATGAATGAAATCATGTGATCCGAGGCGCCACTAATAAAATGAACATGTTCAATAATTGTTCAATTAAACTGGATAATGGTGTTTTTACTGTATGAATGATCAGAAACCCTCAGAGGTTGTTCTCCTGATTCATCCTGGAAATATCCGATGTTCTGATCAGTTCTTCTGTTTCATCGCTTATCTTTCTACAACCTGCTGCTGTGGACCTGATCAGTTTTAGTCTGTTTATTGATCACAGTTATTATACAGACAGATCTGAACAGTTTTAATTCTTACTTTGGCAACTGCGTGCTTTTTCTTTGCTAAGATTAAATAAACCGACAAACAAATGTGACAAAATGTTGGATTTTTTTTAGGATTGTTGTGGAAAATGTATATCAGCAGTAAAAACCAGGATGTATTTCAGCTGAGGGGGCGTTATACATCTATTAGTTATTTTTGTGTCAAAAGTCATCAATTACATTTTAGTAATTAGAGGAACTCATCATCGTTAGCAGCTGTTTGACATGCTAGAATCTTCTCATATCTGAAGCAACATTTTTCAGGTTTGAAACACAAAGTTTGTCTCGTGGTCAGGCTGCTAACGGCTGAAGGATGAAGGCTTTGATTCTGGTGGGGGGGTACGGGACCCGGCTGCGACCGCTCACCCTCAGTGTCCCTAAACCGCTGGTGGAGTTCTGCAACAAACCCATTCTGCTACACCAGGTGGAGGCGCTGGTCAAGGTGAGGACGAGCTGCACACAATCTGTGGCAGCTTTGATGTTGGACTTTATTGACCGGTCGCGGTGTCCCTCTCCGTGTCTCTGTGTCCCTCTGTCCCCTGTCTGCAGGCCGGGGTGAACCACGTCGTTCTGGCTGTCAGCTACATGTCGGAGTTGTTGGAGAGGGAGATGAAAGTCCAGGAGCAGAGAGTGCGTACATGAACCAGCGTCTGCATTTCCTCCTGTCATATTCAGCTCAGATATTTCATTAATTATTAGATTAATCAACAAATCAATAACAGTACAGACCATAATAAGATATATAATGTGTCATGAATTGTTTCTGTTGAGTCCAAACATTTGAATACAACTATTATAACTCCCAGTGTTGTTCTGTCTGCTGTCTCCTTCTTCAGCTCGGGATCCGGATCTCTCTGTCCCACGAGAAGGAGCCTCTGGGAACCGGTGAGTGAAAACTGACAATAAGATGTTTTAAATGTGTCTGAGAAAAATACATAAAATATAAATAAACAAATGTGTCTGAGGATTCCAGGTCGTTTGGTTTCATTATCAGACTTTTCTCAGGTGCTTACAGATGAAAAATAACGAAGCAGAGCCCAAAAAGGTTCATATGATCACTACCTGGAAAATCTGCACACATATTAGTTGAAAAAGCAGCTTTTTATTATTATTGTTATTTGTTCACTTAAAGGAAATTTCGTCCAATCATTAATCTGCTTGAAATTGTTCATCTTGGTTACAAAAAGATGGTGCAAGGTTAAAATGTATTTTATAAATAAATCTGTTACAGCTGCACCAGTTATGCTTACCTAGAAACTTTTGCCATTTCTTCCTTAGTTTTATGTTTTATTATCCGACCCCGATTTATGAACGTTTCTCCCTGACCTGCTGCTGGGCTCCACTGTTTGATTTTGTTGCTGCATCAAATAAAACTCCAATCAAATTTATTGAAGTTGGTTAAAATGAGACAAAATCAGTTTGTATTCAGCAAAAACAAGATTCACTGAGGATGCGTTCTTCTCCCCATTCTCCATCAGTCTGAGTTCCACCTTAAAACAACACATAGAAGAGTCTAACCTCAATACTATCTGTGTTTGTGTCCGGGCCCAGCGGGGCCCCTGGCGCTGGCCCGGGAGCTGCTGAACGTCGACAACGAGCCGTTCTTCGTCCTCAACTCGGACGTCATCTGTGACTTTCCCTTCAGAGATCTGCTGCAGTTCCACCGCAGCCACCGCAAACAGGGAACCATCGTGGTGAGAAATCATTTCTCCAGTTAGTAACTGATGCAAAACCAGAGGTGGGAAAGAAATCGACTTGTTAAAGAAAGAAGGGGAGGGATTCATTATTGAGGAGGACATTATATCAGATACATAACTCACTAAAACATCAGTCAGGAATCATCAGACAAATTAATTCAGAACATTTCAGGCTCTAAGAAACTGTTGTGTTCATTTAGCTTTAAAAGTGGTTACAGTTTCATATTTAATGTCATATTTCTGATGATTTTTCCTTTTTACTTCAGCTTTCTACCCTTATTGTAAGATAAATAACATAGTACCATGTTTGTTTGCATTTCTGTTTAAATACCTGCTAATAATCCAGAATATAAACATTTATATTTCTATATGTCAGCTCCTTTATTTTTACACAAGAAGAAGGAAGCTGGAAATGTATTGGATTATGGCTATAATGTACATTTTTATCAAGAGAAATCCAGGTTTAACCGGTAGGTTCAGTTTAGTAGTATAAACCAATGAAGCGTTAATGGTGGAAGTGGTGAACGTTTGTGCGAAGGTGACGCGGGTGGAGGAGCCGTCTAAATACGGCGTGGTGGTCTACGAGTCGGACAGCGGCAGGATCCAACGCTTTGTGGAGAAACCGCAGGTCTTCGTCTCCAACAAGATCAACGCCGGCATCTACATCTTCAATCCCAGCATGCTCAGCAGGATACAGGTGATGCTCTGAAAACCCTGCAATAATTGGTCACTATGGAAACGCTGCAGCTTTTTGTTTTCCCTCCTGGTGGTGAAGATGAAACTGTTCCAGTGTTTTTCATCCCTGGACCTGCATGTTTTAGATGCATCATCAGGTGTCCTGAAGCAGGGAACATCTAAAACATGCAGGGTAATAAAAAACACTGCATCACATTTTTACTGCAAATGACGGTTATTATGGTTTTGTTGAAATTTTCTTCCGAACAATTATTTCTTTGTGTTTTTATTTCTCCTCTACTGAATATTTGCTCTCTTGTAAAGATTTTTACTTTTACTGTGAAAAACTATGAATGTATTTTAAGGTTATGTTCACAGAAATTGTGGGTTCGATTCCAGCTTCCACCTGCTACATGTCGTTGTGTCCTTGGGCAAGACACTTCACCTACCTTGCCTCCTGGTGTTGGCCAGAGGGGCCGATGGCGCGATATGGCAGCCTGGCTTCTGTCAGTCTGCCCCAGGGCAGCTGTGGCTATAATCATAGCTGCTTCCACCAGTGGGTGAATGGGAGAGTGAATGAATAATGGAGTAAAGCGCTTTGAGAGTCTTGAAAAGCGCTATATAAATGGAAGCCATTATTATTATTATCTTTACCATGAGGGTCGCTTGTTGTGGAAGCAGTAGAATGAGTCAGCATTTTTCTTTGGTTACTAACAGCTGCTGATCTGTTTGTGTGCAGCTCCGACCAACGTCTATTGAGAAAGAAATCTTTCCTGTCATGGCAGGAGAGGGCCAGCTGTACGCCATGGAGCTGCAGGGTAAGTACCTAGGCTGCAAGCTTACAACCACAACTGACTTCATTTCAGCTTTACTGCCTTTTTCTGTCTTCTTCTGATTTGTCCTTTTTCAATTTTTTTTATTCCTTTTCCTCAAACTTTCTTAGAAACAGACACAATTTTAATCCACATCATCTATTCTCTAACATTAAATGTAGATAGTTTAAAACTCTTAAAAGACATTTTATTAACTAAATAAAAACAGTTAAATGTCATTAATTAGTTTCTTTCACAGCAGCAAACGGAATAAAAGATGCAGAAAACATGTACAAAACAATAAAAATATCAGAAAGAATAATTGGAGATAATTATGATATAGATCTGTATCTATGAAAGGACTTAAATATAATATAATGCTCCATTTTATTTCAGTTTTATTTGCCTGAAAACTTTACTCTGCTTTTATTTTTAAAGATCAACTCACCCCCCTATCAGAGTCTAACTCCGCCCACATTTCCTGTTTAAAAAATGCTCCAAAGGAAGGCGTGGCCTGGTGGAGCAGCGAATGCATGGGGGGAAAGGGCAAGACGTGGTCTGGGTTGTGATTGACATGTTGACAGCAGCGCTGTTGCACACGGCAAGCTTTATGCCACACTGCGAGCTTTATGCTACACTGCGAGCTTTATGCTACACTGCGAGCTTTATGCTACACTGCGAGCTTTATGCTACACTGCGAGCTTTATGCTACACTGCGAGCTTTATGCCACACTGCGAGCTTTATGCTACACTGCAAGCTTTTTGGCACACTGCGAGCTTTATGCCACACTGCGAGCTTTATGCTACACTGCGAGCTTTTTGGAACACTGCGAGCTTTATGGCACACTGCGAGCTTTATGGCACACTGCGAGCTTTATGCCACACTGCGAGCTTTATGCCACACTGCGAGCTTTTTGGCACACTGCGAGCTGTTTGGCACACTGCGAGCTTTTTGGCACACTGCGAGCTTTATGGCACACTGCGAGCTTTATGGCACACTGCGAGCTTTATGACACACTGCGAGCTTTATGACACACTGCGAGCTTTATGACACTGCGAGCTTTATGCTACACTGCGAGCTTTATGCTACACTGCGAGCATTATGACACACTGCGAGCTTAATGACACACTGCGAGCTTTATGCTACACTGCGAGCATTATGACACACTGCGAGCTTAATGACACACTGCGAGCTTTATGCCACACTGCGAGCTTTATGCCACACTGCGAGCTTTATGCCACACTGCGAGCTTTATGGCACACTGCGAGCTTTATGGCACACTGCGAGCTTTATGCCACACTGCGAGCTTTATGCCACACTGCGAGCTTTATGCCACACTGCGAGCTTTATGCCACACTGCGAGCTTTATGCCACACTGCGAGCTTTATGCCACACTGCGAGCTTTATGCCACACTGCGAGCTTTATGCCACACTGCGAGCTTCATGACACAGTGCAAGCTTTATGCCACAAAATAGAGATTTTTCAAAACCCATATGAGATCTGGGATGATCAAAAACTTTGGTCTGATTCGCCGGTGTTGAGGCTATGGCCTTAACTGAACGAACTGGATCTCCCAGCACCCATTGCGCTGCCCTCGACCCATTGTCATTGGTCTGTGGCCAGTGATGACATCAGAGTTGATAAAAGCAGCGTGAAGATTGAAATCTTCGTCTTTTGGTTCCCAAGCGGTGCTGTTAGGAGACGCTTTAATCCACTACTGCATTTTCCCTTTTTCCGTTCAAACCTGCTGGACCAGGAAGAACTTCCCTTTTAAACCTCGAAGTGAATCGGCCGAGCAAACAGACTTTCCTGTACCAGGTAGTCCGCTGGCCATCTGAGCTCTATTGAAAACGGCCCAGAGTCCCTCAGCGCCTAAAAGTCGGACGTCCGCTTTTCTGACCTCGGTTTTACGCAAACCGCTCCTTTAAACTGGACACTTTCTACGTTCTTCGTCGTGGACTGTAGAGAGCTGCCTCCACCAAGTAGGATTAAACTGGTTCATATCTTTGGTCTGGGTAGAGGAGAATTAGGTCTTAACGGTTAATATCCGTTTTCTGTTGGTTAAAATAAGTTTGTCAACTTGTTAACCACTGTTATTCTTGGTCGTCTGTCGCTGTACACCGACCCTGAATGTGCATGCTTTTTGTGTTTTATTATGTGACTTTGGTTGCAACCAGAAGCAGTATATTATATTGTATTATTTCCTTGTTTTTTTATTGTCTGCTGCGGTCGGCGCATGTCTGTTTAGACAGGTCGCGTGGCCTCAGTTGATCCCCTTTCTCCGTCGCCCCGTTTCCTTTGTCCAAGCCACCATTGCTAATGAAACTAGCGTTTTGTTGAATTGCCACACGGTCTTCCTTTGTGAACCGATCGCACCAATTGATAAGACTTTATAGTTATTTATCGCATTGAGGGGGTGAGCTGAACCCCCCCTCATTCGCTCGCTGTCTCCCACACCCACACACACGCCCCCTTCCCTCGACGTTAACTTTGTTCTATATTTTTGCATGCGTTAGAATAGATGGAAATTATGAATGAAATGTAATCTGTAAGGTTGACCTATTTCATTAATAAATTCCCTTAAGTAACGAGAAGTTTCCTGTGCTATTTCAGTGTGTGCTGTGAAGTTTGTTTTAACCCCGCGGACGAACTCTATGCCTTTTCAGAGAGACTGACAGTCTGGTTTAATTAAAATTATCTCATTTATGAGATTGGTGCCCCTATATCTTTAATAAACAGGTTAAACTCGAACGTCATCAATAATTATATTAATATTAAATTATTGATTATAATTATTGATGCTCAGAAAACCAGACAACAACTTTTTATTAGTAATTACAACACCGGTGTCTTGGCCACAAATCTGCTAGGGAGACATTTATTCCTACCTAATAGAAAGCCCTGGATCATTTACTCATGACAAATTAAAGGCTTTCACAAATCTGGAGGCCTACGATTAGTTTATTTCAAGAAAAGTTGGGCCAATCTCTTCTACGAAAGAGAAATCTGTGGTCCTCCTGAAAGCAGAGGTCAGACCTGGCCAAGCAGAGTCTGTGTGATTCACATCTACCCTGATCGCTAATGAGAACAGCGAAATCCTCACTGCGACCGCAAAGCTGGGTAAATCTTCATTGATCAGTGTCCTTATTTATTTTGGGAAATGTAGTCGCTGTTGTACAACTTTAGTAATACAGTAACATGATCATTTCAATGGCGTCTGGTGAAAAACAGAATATCACCGCTTACACCGTTCTTCTTTTAAATTCAGTCTGGGAGAAACATGCAGTCATGTAGGCACGTACCAGTGAAGCTTGCAGGTATCAAAGCACTGCTGCACAATATAGTTTTTAATTCTGATAAGGTTAAAAAGACATGGACCCTCTATCAATATGATGTAGGTGAAAAAATTTATGTTTTCATCCGAAATTATAGAAATCTAGAAATGAATGCTGCTTCATGGAATCCAGGCTTTCTGCGGATCGTCTGGGTTTAATCTCCTTATTGCCCGGAGCCTTCTCTTTCGTTTGATCGTTTTTGGAGGGAATTTGAAAAATACTTTATCAGGCCCCCAACGTACAATTAACCACACACCAAGAATGAACAATCAGCTTTCCTAAATCGTCCTCAAAAGATGCAAAACAATAGAATTACAGGTAAAATAAGATGCTTCCTGCCACACACTACCATGATGCATTGGGAGAAAACATAAACATTGATGTCACAAAAGCTCCTCCTATAGGAAGGAAGGTTCTGTGGAGGAGGCGTGGCCGAGACTCGGCTTATTTTATACTCCACAGCGTCAGGATGGCTGACGGCAGCCAGTGGCTATGCCTGATTCACTGTAGAGCTTTAACCTGAAGAGGGCGCCACACTGGCAGTTTTTGATAGAAAATGAATATTTTTACTAAAATATAATAAAATGCCAAAAATAATGACCAGAAATGTAGACAACACTATTAGACACTGATCTATACAGTTTATCAGCAAGAGAAAAGTTGATTTAGGGGCGAGTTGCTCTTTAAGGTGGAACAGATCAAACAGAACATGAAAGCTGTGGTTTAGTTTGTTGCTCATTATGGAGGAAAACTTCAGTGTTTCTGGAACAGCAAAAGCAGAAATCAGGATTCCTAACATAATTTATTCAGGAAGCTGCATTTCTTGCTGTTTTAGCATCAGAATGAAGGAATATTGCTGAAAAAATGACACGTTCTGGTTTTTGCAGCTTACAGCTCCACCAGACGTAAGTGTTGGGCTCTTTTCTCAAATCCAAACTCATATAGCTCTGGAGAGGAAAAGACTGTAGACAAGCACCAAGTAGAAGCTGAATGATGTGACCTGATGGAAACCTTCAGGTGTGAAGTCATCATCATCATCATCACTGCTGCTGCTTGTCTACATCCTCCTCTCCAGCCGAGCCTTCCTCCAGTCCTGTAGCCATACCAGTGTTTCCAGTTTCTGTCCTCCAGTAATCAGTGTTTGTAGCACTCTGCAGTGTTGTTACCTGGTGTGCTTCCTGAATATTCTGGCTCGGTTCTGTTACCGTTTGGCTCTGCAGGGTTCTGGATGGACATCGGCCAGCCTAAAGACTTCCTCACTGGGATGTGCATGTACCTGCACTCGCTACGCCAACATGCTCCAGAGAGGCTGCACACAGGACCCGGTTTCCTTGGCAACGTCCTGGTGGTGAGTGCAGCTCATTGACAATGTGGATCTAAACAGAATGAACTCTGAGAGGATTATTATGGTCTGTCTGCAGGACCCGACGGCGCAGATCGGTGAGAACTGCACCATCGGTCCGAACGTCACCATCGGCGCCGGCGTTGTGGTTGAGGACGGCGTGAGGATAAAGCGATGCACGGTGCTGAAAGGGTCCAGGGTCCGGTCGCACTCCTGGTTGGAGAGCTGCATCGTCGGGTGGAGCTCCTCCGTCGGCCAGTGGGTGAGTACAGACGAGTCCGACCAACAGCAACACAGATAAATCTGATCCTCACAAACTAAAGGCTGATGGTCCTCCAGAGTGGTCTGGATCCAACCCTAACCGTATTGGCACATTTTTTAAACAGGAAATATGGGCGGAGTTAGACGCCAGTAGGGAGGTGATTTGCTCTTTAACCGCTGTCATAGTGACGAGGGAGGCTAGATAGAAAAGGATTAAAAAGCCATCAGAGATGGACCTTAAGAACCCATCCAGAGCTGCTGATGAAGACTCTGTCCTAGTGAAGATGGATGATGATGTCACTGAGTTCTGGGTCTGCTTGTTTCTGTGTCTCCAGGTCCGGATGGAGAACGTGACGGTGTTGGGGGAGGACGTGATCGTAAACGACGAGCTCTACCTGAATGGCGCTAACGTCCTGCCTCATAAATCCATCAACGAGTCGGTCCCAGAACCACGAATTATCATGTAGCGCCACCCGGAGGCGGGAGGACAACATCTGACCTGATTCTCCGCTAACTGAACGTGTCGGACTGGCGAGGATGAAACGACACGTGGAAGATAAACAACCAAGTTTTCTTTTTTTGTTGAAGTTTATTTTGGACTGGTTTTTGCCCAGCTTGGCTGCAGCTTCCTCCTGAACCTTCATCAGGACAGACGTCCGTTTCCTGCATGGAGACAAGAACAAGGCAGCGGTTGGTGCACTGGGTGGGAGGGTAGAGATGGGTTTATGGGTGGTGGACATTATGCATTTACAGTCTGTCTGAAGGAACAAACTGCAGCTCCATGTTGAAATTATTAGTGTTGAAGCTGAGAAAGTTGAAAAAATGTGAATGTTTATAGTTTTTCTGTCAGCCTGATGGATGAAATCATTAAATCACATCAGAACCTGTAGTTAGACTCAACATGGTGGTAGTGATCCTTGATTTAGATTCAAACTTTTCTTTCTCATGAAAGCCGTTAGGTTCAGTAACAAAGCGGTTAGTAACAGGATGGATTAGGCTTTCAGTGATTACCGGCTACTTCCTGACAGCCTTCATACTAACTCTTCACCTCCCTGAACGGATGTCCTGATGTACGCTGGGCTTTACAAGAACATTTAATTCAACTAAATGTGGATCCATTAGATATACTGACAGGTGGAAAACTAAAGGAGTTTCTTGTTTAAATCAAATCATTGGTCCTCAGCAGCTAGCTTCCTAATGTTTGGGTTTATGTCGGCGTAACTTTTGTCCCTAATTTTTCTTGTAGGATCAGATTTTTAGCTGGGCTGTTTGGCACATTTCATCAAACACTGAATATCTGCTCAATCACAACAATGAAAAAAGTTATTTTATTATTTTGAAAACGTTTGAAATCCTCCCTGAATTGTTTTTGAGAAATATATTTTTTTAAAGGAATTTATTTAAAAAAATATTCCAATAGTCAGATATGAATTGAATTTATTTAAAATGTTAAAAACACTGAAAGTTTATTTGTTGCATCAACTAATAAACATAGATTAACTCCAAACTTACTGTTAATTATTCCATTAACTTCATTTTATTTATTTATTATCCATTCCATAAATTATTCTGTTTTCCCAATGAATTATTTTGAGCTTCAAGACTAAAACTGTTTTTCGGCTTTAGCAGAACAAGGTTAAGAAAAAAAGGTAGGATTACAGTAATAATATCTGATAAAAGACGGGATAAACTACACCAAACGGACCAGAGACATCTTAATAATCTCATGTAACATTTTTAAGTAGCTCAGAGAAAATCTGTTGACCTAATGTGAATAATGTAAACTTTCTCTCCTAGTTGGATTTTCCTCCCTAAGCGCCGAACTGAAAGCTAAATATCTGATTCCCTGTGTTTGGGTGGACAGAGGATGAA